>WTXG01000110.1:0-122832 GCA_022496185.1 Multifurca ochricompacta
CTAAGACAAAGGGCGTAACTTTTTCCTTTTGCTTTCCCTTGCTGTCCTTGGCAAGGTTGGATGGGAAGGACCCTTCATCGAATGTCACATCTCTTGACAATATGAAGGATCGAGTATGCATGTCCCAAAGAAGATATCCTTTAGAGTGGGTGCATACCCAACAAAGACTGTTTCCCTGGCCTTTTGATCCAGTTTACGTCTTTTGTCCTCTGGGACAGTGTAGTAGGCTAAACAGCCAAATATTTTAAAATAAGAGATGTCTGGAATGTCCCCATCCAGAAGCTCAAGCGGTGTCCTCCACTTATTGGAACGGATTGGCGTTCTATTATATATGTGACAGGCTGTACACACTGCACATTCCCAGAAACCAAGGGAAAGACCAGCATGATGCACCATACTGGTAGCCTTTTCCATAATGGTTCTGTTGAACCTTTCAGCCCTTCCTTTCTGTTGTGGGGAGTATGGCATCGTCAATTTATGCTCTATGCCAGCCTGCTCAAGTATAGACTTCAGCTCCCTATTAACAAATTCGCCACCTCGGTCTGTATGTAAGGTCTTTATTTTCTTGTCTGTTTTATTTTCCAAGAATGCCTTAATGTTACTGAAGACCAATGTAAAATCACTTTTAGCTTTCATAGCAACAACTAGAGCTGTCCTGCTATAGTCGTCTATGAAAGTGGCGAAATATAGGTTCCCTTGGATTGAAGTACATTGCAAAGGACCAACTAGGTCACTATGAATGATCTCCAGGGGTGCTGAAGCTCTCTTTTGAGAGGGAGGGAATGGAAGATGGTGTGATTTTCCCATTTCACAGCCATAACACAGCTTGTCTTCCACTTGGCTATTATCTATACTAAGGCCTTTTACAGCCTTAGGAGCATGTCTTTTGAGGGCCTCTTTTGACATATGACCCATGCGCAAATGCCAGGTTTCAAGGCTACTTGATGCAGATTTGTGGGAAGCAGTATTTAGATTCTGCATAGTTTTCCCAAAGACCCAATAGAGTCCCATAGCCTTGACACCTTCCGCTATAATTGCATTATTGTACTTTATTTTGACCTCAGATGGAGAGAACTCCACTGAGCGCCTTTGTCCGTGATGCAGCTGTTGACAGTATTCTTTCACTGCCAGGCATATAAAAGACATTTTTTAACTCCAGCTCATAATTGTTTCGAGTTTAGAGTATGACTTTGCCTGTTCCTTCAACTTGGACTATGGATCCATCACCAATTGTCACCTGATGTCCCTTGTGTGGGAAATACTCAGAAAATCATCTAAGTATGGTGTAAAGTGGGTGGTGGCTCCGCTGTCCATCATCCAAGGATTGCTGCCATCATTGACTTCTTGCGCTTCTGGTCAACATATAAAGTGAAATGCGAGGTGTCTCATGCACCTCCTGTATTCTGCCACTACCATTAACTATGGTAGCTACTTGTGTGGAGTTATTATGTACACTGGGGCCTTGCCCCTTCCTCTTGTTGCCCTTTTTGCCTGCATCAGCATTGGCTCTGTCCTGTTTCCTTTGCCGACATTCATTTGCCTTGTGGCCTGGCTTCTGGCAATAGAAGCAGGTGACATCATTGGATGATGATGCACCTGCAGGTTGTGGCGTGAAATTTGATTTTTTTTGATTTTTATTATTTTGTTGACATGGGCTGCCTTGTTAAGGGCAGCCCCAACACCACTTCCTGCAGGGCCGGCAAGTCGGCTTTCCTCATTTAGGAACCTTTGAACAAGGTCCTGAGGGGAAAGGCGGTCAGGAGGACCTGATGCCAGGATTGAGCCAGCAATGGCTGAGTAGGATGGAGGTAGGGATTGGAGCAAAATGAAGCTCAACTGGAGATCAGATGTTACGCCCGGTGCGGGACATTCTACACGACTTGTGTGACAGTGCGATTTGTAGGTTCAGATAAGAAACCAATAAGGTCTCTTGGAGTCTAAGTGGGACGAGTCAAAGTCAAAGGGGCACTTCCCTAAGACAATGTTGAATGGAAAAGTGCCGGAAGCACTTGAGATACGAGTCAGAGATCAAAGGGGATGTCCAGAAGACAAGCACCGATGTATTCAATAAGTCGAGTCTGAAGTCTACAAGGTAGATACAGTGGACTTATATACGTAAGTAAACCGGCGTCAATGAGATAAGGATAATGAGGTCAGGTGGGCCCAAATATACGAAAGCGGAGGGCGTAAAGCCTAGCTTCTGATAGGGTATTAAGTAAGTGTCCGGTCGTAAAGATAAAGAGATATGAGATAACAAGATAAGGATCAAGCATGGGCAAACAGCAAGTCAACAGTACAAAGGAGGTCATGGGGATGGGAGGAGAGCACGTGATGGGTCCCAGGACGGGGATGTGATCATGAAATGTAGGGTGGGTGGTAAAGAGGGGTCGTCGTTGGGAAGAGTGAAGAAAACTGGGTTGCTCGGCAGGGATTGTAACATCACCCCCTCTTCTGGTTCTAGCAGACCCGGCTAGAAACGACTCGTACCGTCATCATCCTGTACCAGCTCCAGATAGTCATCAGCTACATTACGATCGTCCATGGTATAGTTCTCCTTGTCCACATCTTGGGGACATTGGTGAGTACGGAGGAACCCGTAGGGGCCATGTTGTCCACATAGATGACACAGGTCGTGGATGGGACAGTCCAACTCCCGTGTCCTGCATTGTGACGCAGGCACTTGCCGCACCACCCGGATGGGTTGTAATCGTTGGGGTGACCCCTACTTGCGGAAGATACAAAACCTGCTCCAATGTAGGTTGCTACGACAGTGCCGGCACCACTTGCGATTGAGGGGACAGTTCCAGCTGATGTGGTACTTACTGTCGCACCGCCAGCATGTCTCTCCACGAGGATTCTCATGCATGCGTGGCATCTCGAATCGGTTTGGTAGTAATACCGGGGCAGCCCCCAATGACCGCGGTGGGAGGGGTCAGGCATAGGTGTCGGCGTACCTCTCAGCGATCGTCTGGTATGCATCCCCCTTCTCCAACCACTTTCGGATCTCCACTAGCTCCTGCTCAATTTGGAACATCCCATTGGTCAACCGGGCCATCATCTTGGCATGTTCTTTGTATTGTTGGTTGAGTGTATTGGCAGGGTCAGATTCTTCCGCAGCCTCATTACCTCAGCTTTGAGGCGCGGAAGTCGCATGTCACTCAATACCTCGTCAATGGCAAAGGCCCGGGAATCTTCGGCAGCTAAGTGCCCCAGCTGCTCATCGGTCATTGTGTGATGCAGACGACCTGTATACCTTTCCTCCAGATAAACCAGAGCCCCATAAACCGGACCGTCCTTCTTCATGCACCCGGCGACATCCATCCCTCTGTTGGTGTAGAAGATGTACTTGGCGATTGCAACTGTTCCATCGCCCATAGTGATCTCCAATGGGTAGTATGTGGAGGAATTGGGGTTGTTAACAAAGAAGGGGAATTCTGGAACCTCGTCATCCAATTCCATACCCACCAGGTCATTTGGGTGCGGCTCTTCACAGTGTTCGAAGTCATTGTTGGGGTTGGGGGACTGGTTTTTGACTCGAGCTTCGGCAGCTTCATAGTCGATAGGGGAAGAGGGGCGTGTGGAGGGATGAGCAGAGGGGAAGTTCTCGACAACTGTGGTAGTGGTGGTGAAAGTGTCGATAGCGGTGTTGGCGGCAATGAAAGACATGATAGATTGTGTGGTGGTAGAACGTTGCTGTGGGAGCATGTACTGGGGACTTTTACTTGGGCTGTGGGCTGTCCCCTTTTAACTGCTTTTGGGTGCTTCAGGATGTCGGGCATGGAACTCCGAGATGAGGACCGGGGCAAAGATATCTCCGGCAGGCTCCCATGAGCTGTCAGAGTCTGGGAATCCTTTCCACTTGACTAGGTAATGAAGCTTGCGCCCTCAGCCTTTACGTGAGGAGTCTAGAATTCGCTCCACTTCCCACTCCGCTTCTCCATCGATTAAGTCAGGAGGGGGTCTTGGGAAGTTTTCCCCATGCAGGGACATTTCTTTGTAAGGCGTCAGGAGTCGAGCATGGAAGACGGGATGAATCTTCCATGTGGGTGGGAGTCTGAGTTCATATGACACATCTGACAGCTTCCTTGTTATCGTGAAGGGCCTGTGACGTCGGGGAGCTAATTTGGCAGTAGGGTGTGACGTATGGATGTTCTTTCCCTCCAGCCAGACGAGGTCATTGGTCCGATAAGGTGCGAACTTTGATGGCCTTTTGGACAGGGTCTTTTGTGCCTTCAGTAGGTTCTCATTGGCCAATTTCCTGATCTCTTCCCATTGGCTGATACACTGCGCAGCCAAAGGGACGTTCGTGGGTTTCTTGGTCCAGTTGGTCCGTGGCGTCCATCCCATGATAAGTGAGAATGGAGGGGTCTTAGTGGTCCCATTGGGCCATGAGTTATGTGCAAACTCTGCCATTGCCAGCCAGTCAGCCCAATCATCCTGTCGTCCATTGCACCAAAACCGAAGGTACTGTTCTAGCCATTGGTTTGTCCTTTCTGATTGTCCATCAGTTTGTGGGTGGTAGGCAGTCGAGATATTTTGGGTGATGTCTAAGGTCTTACAGATCGCTCTGGCAAATGCGGAGGTGAAATGTGGATCGCGGTCAGAGATGATTTTTTCTGGGAGACCATAGTGTCTGTAGACATGATCCAAGTAGAGCTTGGCCACTCCTTCCACTGTGACGGACTCATTACAGGGTATGAACAGTGCTGCTTTAGAGCAATCATGGTCGGTGATGGTCAGGATAGAATTGAATCCCCTGGAGATGGGGAGTTTGACGATGAAGTCCATCACGATGGTCTGGAATGGTAGTGAGGTCGTAGGTGCGATTGGGAATAGTGCTGGTGGGTGTGGGTGCGTGTTTACTTTGTTGGCTTGGCAGTCCGCGCATCCTTTCACATAGTCTTCCACATCCTTCTTCATGTTTGGCCACCAGTAATCTCATTTGGCCAAAGCATATGTATTGGCAATGCCAGGGTGGCCTGCAGAGGGAAGGTCGTGGTGAAAATGGATCACCCCCCTCTTAATGTTGTCGCCACCGGTGACAACAAGTCGATCCCCGTCCTTCCACCAAAGGTTGTCAATTTTCTTCAGATTATGTGCATCTGCCCATGATTGACATAATTGCTGGTTCATATTTTGTGACACTTGGGCCCACAAATCCATGTCGTGGAGGCTCACAACAGCAGTTCTCGCGAAGACTTCTTCGGGGAGGACTGTGACATCATTGTTGTCCTCTCCTCCATTGTTCAAGTCGGGCCGTCGTGACAGGGCGTCTGCACGTGCGTTACGACTTCCTGCAATGTGTTTCAACACGAAGTTGTACTCTTCCAGTTCTAGGACTTCACGAGCAACCCGTCGACTGATCTTGTGGGGTTCCTTCCAATATAACAGGTTGGAGTGGTCGGTGTGAATAATGGTTTTATGGGGAGTCCCGGCTAGGTATGGTCGCCAATGTCGTAATGCCTTTACAATGGCAAGCAGTTCTCTGTCCCAAATATCATAATTTCGTTCTGCCGGTGAGAATGTTTCCGAATAAAAGGCAACCAGATGAAGCAGTCCCGTCACATCCCATTGGTTTAGCACTGCCCTGTTCGCAAAGTGTGATGCGTCAACTTCGAGTTCGAAGGGTTCTCCTAGATCCGGTTGCAGAAGGACGGGTTCTGAGCTCACAATGTCTCTGATCTGTTCAAAGGCTCATTGCTGTTCGTTTCCCCAGTGCCAGGGTACATCCTTCTTCAACAGCCCATTTAACGGCTGGGCAATGCCTGAGAAGCCTCGTACAAATCGTCGGTAGAAATTGCAGAACCCGATGAAGGACCGCATGTCTTTGATACATGTGGGTATGGGCCACTCCCGGACTCCTTGCACTTTTACTGGGTCCATCTGGACACGTCCTCCCTCTAGGATGACTCCCAAGTATTCTATACTTTGTTGTTCGAATGAACACTTGGCTGGTTTGAGATATAGATCGTGTTCGTGCAGAATTTCCAATACCTGGTGAACCCGCTCCCAGTGATGGACCAAATCATCTGTTGTAGCCACGAGGATATCGTCCATGTACACCACTACTTCGCCTGTGAGGATAAGGTTGCGGAAGATGTGGTTCATCATAGATTGGAAGGTAGCAGGCGAATTGGTGAGGCTGAAAAACATGACGTTTGGCTCAAAGAGTCCCTGGTTGGTTTTGAATGCGGCTTTACATTGGTCTCCTTCCTTAATTCTGATGTTGTTGTATCCCCATTGGACGTCCATTTTGGAAAAGAGGGACTTGTCTTGCATGGTGTCAATGAGTTCGGAGATGAGAGGAAGGGGGTAGGCATTCTTTATGGTATGAGCATTTATCCGTTGGTAGTCTTGAACAGGTCGAAGTTTACCATCTTTCTTTTTGATGAAGAAGAAGGGTGATGCGTATGGTGACTTCGACAGACGAATGTACCCTTTTGCAAGGTGCTCTTCGAGGAATGTTGTGAGTGCCACTTGCTCTGTTTGGGATAATGGATAAATTTTGCAGTCAATGGTGGATGGGGTATCAGGTGTGAATTCAATAGCATGATCCCAAGGTTGCGCGGGTGGAAAACATTGTGACTCTTCCTCTGAGAATACCTTCCAGTGCCGGTGGTAGACCTCCGGCACCACCTCTTCAAAGGTTTTTTCAGTACGCCCCTCTGCAGCCTTCTGGGCAAGTTCTGATGCTTTTGTAGCATAACAGCGACCTGCATCCTCTTCCGCTACTCTCGCGTGTCGGATGGCATAATCATACCCTAATGATGTAATGAGGACAGGGTAAAATTCCTTGTCCATGGTTGCATCGCTCCAATTGATCTTTGGTTTGAATGCAGCCAACCATGGGTACCCTAGGATCAGATCTTCGTTTCCTAGATTGGTGACAAGGAACCGAATCACTTTTGTCTTTTCTCCTACTTGGACATTGAGGTCGGTGTAGTGGGTAATCCTTCCGGCTTTATTGGCCGTTCCATCTATATTCCAAATATTCTTTTCTTGGGGGAGTTCCAGCATCCCCAAGCCCATGGTTCTCACCATTCACGGGCTGATGAAGTTATCAGTGGCTCCTGAGTCTATCAGGATGTCATGGTTGGCCGTCCTCTGTGTAGTCTCGAAATGTACTGGTATTTTCAGTGATTTGAAGCGACTAGTGTACACAGAGGTTACATGTAATGCTCGCGCCCAGGCCGACGGGGTAGAGCCAATCAAAAATCCTTCTTGGCAAAAGCCTTTTCTACTAAGATGGCTTGTACTTCCTCGCTTTCTTTCATCATATTTGCCCATATTTCCTGCGCCTTCTCTTCCTTTGTTGGTGTCTTTTTGTCGACGGTAGGTGGGTTATTACGGATAGGCGAGACCGTCGCTTCCGCCACTCGTGCTCCTTTCCTTGGGCATTCCCTCAACATATGACCCAGTGCTTTGCATTGAAAGCACCTTCCTTCCTTCATCAACATCTGCCTTTCATCTTCGGTAAGCGCCACCCGTGCTCTGGTTCTGTCAGCCGAGGTATCCATTGCATTTGGATCCCTTTGGGAGGCATGGGCGGGTTTGACCCTGAAGGCAGCCTTCCACTGGTCCCGGGTTTTCCTTTCTTAGTGTCGACTCCAAGCATGTTTGGAAGTCGAGATAGTCTTGTTGCTGTCATCAGGCAGCATCGACCCATTGATCCCAGTCCTGGGGGTGGTGGAACTGGATAATGTTTTTGACCAGTGGGTTAGGCAACCCTTGCGAAAAGAGGTCCAGTGTTGCCTCTTCGTCTGTGTCGTACCCAGCCCTGTTGGCTAGGCTTCTGAATTTTGCCACATAGGCATCCAATTCTCCTTTCTCCATTTTGAGAGACTTCAACTCTCGGGCAGCCTTTTGCTTGGCCTGTCCATCCGTGAATGCATCTTTGAATCTCTGGGCCACAGTTTCCCAAAGACCTTCACTAGTGGTACGACGACCACTCTCGACTTCTTTGTTCAGCCATTCCAGCTGTTCCATTGTCCAGTCATCTACTGCGTCCCCTCGTATTAGAGATAGAAAGAGGTTGGCACGTTGAAAGGGGTTGATGATCTGGGGGACGTCATGGTTGAAGTTTTTAAACGTTGTAAACTCCAACATAAATTTCTTGCTCTGGGAGCGGTCCCCAGTGAACATCTGGGGTAGTACTCCTGACAGCCGCCCAGAGGGCGGGGGTATGTTTGGCGGCATCATCACCAGTGGAGGTGGCGGGGGTGGAGGGGCTGGGTCTGGGAGCTGGGCAGCAATGGTGGACATTCTTTGTGTAGATGGGGTGACGGTACTGGTGGACTGTGTGGATATCTGAGGAGTTGTCAAAGCAGGGGCTCTGATCGTGACAACTGCTGGTGCAACTGGGGTTGTAGTCAACACTAATACCAGTGCTTCTTTGCTATGTTCTTCTACGTACTCTTCTGGTTCAGAGTCCGTGACAATGGCCGGGGGATTTTCTCTCCACGGTCCTAATCCAAATTCAGGTGGGGCAGGTCCTGTAGTGACCCAAGAGTGTCGGCTGTCCGAATATCGGATACGATACCAAACCCTCTTTTCATCATCGTATTCTACTGGTTGGTATCTTCTGTTGTGATAGACGTAGTATCCAAACTCGGATTCAAAATCTTTTCAGGCGGCAGAGCCAAGTGTTTGCTGTGAAAGATTATTCTCGTCTCTTCGTTTGATGAGCTCTTCTTTGAACAAAGTCTGACTGCGGCTGGAAGCCATGATGGGAGACTCGACTTGATGTTACGCCCGGTGCGGGACATTCTACACGACTTGTGTGACAGTGCGATTCGTAGGTTCAGATAAGAAACCAATAAGGTCTCTTGGAGTCTAAGTGGGACGAGTCAAAGTCAAAGGGGCACTTCCCTAAGACAATGTTGAATGGAAAAGTGCCGGAAGCACTTGAGATACCGAGTCAGAGATCAAAGGGGATGTCCAGAAGACAAGCACCGATGTATTCAATAAGTCGAGTCTGAAGTCTACAAGGTAGATACAGTGGACTTATATACGTAAGTATACCGGCGTCAATGAGATAAGGATAACGAGGTCAGGTGGGCCCAAATATACGAAAGCAGAGGGCATAAAGCCTAGCTTCTGATAGGGTATTAAGTAAGTGTCCGGTCGTAAAGATAAAGAGATATGAGATAACAAGATAAGGATCAAGCATGGGCAAACAGCGAGTCAACAGGTACAAAGGAGGTCACGGGGATGGGAGGAGAGCACGTGATGGGTCCCAGGACGGGGACGTGATCATGAAATGTAGGGTGGGTGGTAAAGAGGGGTCGTCGTTGGGAAGAGTGAAGAAAACCGGGTTGCTTGGCAGGGATTGTAACATCAGAGATCTCCATCCCATTTTCTTTGAGAGTACTCCTCACATCCAACACACGCTGCAACTGGGGTCTGAATTGCTTTCCTTCTTCCAAGCGGAAGGAGGATACAGAACACCACAAGTTGTAGGTGGCCATGCTACCTACTGAGCCGTAGAGCGATTCCAAATGCTCATACTTGGCATTGACAGATGGGTACATTCTGTCAGAGGCAATCTGGGAGTATGTTTCTGGTGATGTTACCATCACCAGAACTCCCATAAGGACTTCCTCCACCCTGTTCCATTCTAGGTACATTGGCTCCGACCAAAGTGCGAAGTGCTTGGCGTACTCGTCGTCCTTTTCTCCATCCTCTGGCTTCGGAGCATTGAGGAATTCAGGGGCATCATGCGTAATGTGCCTCTTCATCCCATTGATCCTTAACAGGGCAGTGAACGACACTGACCACTGCTGCCAGTTGGAGCCATCAAGTTTGTCAAACTTGAAAGTGGGGGGGAAGACGATGGAAGACATTTGAGATGATTTAAAAAGGTTGATCCTGGTTCCAAGGAGCAGTTAGAACCAGTTGTCCAGGTCTCATTTAAGAGGGCCCGTCCATTCTGTGGTGCTATGCTTCAGAACTTAAAAAAGTCCTGCCTCTGATGTGCGACTTCTAAGTAGTATAGTAAGCTGTCTAGCGCCATCTACAACAAGTCCTAAGCCCACATCAGGGGGACTTGTGTAAATAGATGGGGAGTCATGTCATGGAGGAGCCAACCACAAGTTCCACTAGAGACAAAGGGTATAGAGCCCTTCCTCTAGTGCTGGTGGTGGAGTCCATGATTAAGCCCTAGATGATTGGGGCCATGACTATAGTAGACTATTGGGTTTCCTCTGGTTGGGGCGAACCCCCAACAAAGGCAGCGGGTACTTCTGCCCAGAGACAAAACCCTCTAGCTACTGTGTAAATACTATAGTAGTTCAAGCCTACTTGTATCGAGCCCAAGCGTCATGGGAGTGACTACCCATGCCTTGTTCTAGACCCTAAACTCTACCAGCAGGTCGCTAAACCTGGCTTACGGATCGAGCCAAGCATTGACTGAACCTATAGCCCCAAGCCTTCTGGGCAAGTGGCCTACTAAGACTATGGATGGGACGAAAACCCAGCTACAACTAAGAATACTATTTACTTAGAGCGCACATGAGGAGCTTAAGGTGTTTCACCCACTTAGGGTCCCTCATCACCTTTTGCAAGAATCCCCTGAGGGACTAGCCAGACAGATCAAGGTAGGGACATAAAGCCCACTACCTTGTGGACAGTTAAGGGCAAGAGAAAAGAAATCAAAGCTCACTGTGACTGTGATTGGGAAGGACGAAGTCTTAAAGCAGTGAGCTTGAAGAAAGGTTGGACTGATCAAGAAAAAGACAGATCAGTTAAGCGTGCTCAGGGCCCATAACCTGTAAAACAGGCATGTGCGCAGCATACTGACTGTGATAGTTAGCGTGTAAGGCTAGACAAAGAAAGTTACTTCAGAGGTTGGAAGAACTCTATTAACTATACTACTGACCTAGACAAAGAAAGTTCTATGTAAAGAACGTTAGTCTAATAGTAAAGTAGATAGTATGAAAAGGACTTACACTTCAGAGGTTGGAAGAACTCTGAAGTGAAAGAGATGAATCAAACACCCTTATATACCCAAGGGATAGTCTGTGCACACTGGGAATAAGTCCACAAGTGCCAGACAAAGTCCAAACAATAAACATGAGGGACAAAGGCCATTGGCCAGTACAGAAATCACATGTTACATGGTGTATCAGTCAGCTACTGCAGAATGTGAGAAAGAAAGTAATAATGATAATGTAAAAAGTCCGAAACTCCGGTATCTAATCTAATCTACAAGTAGCTAATCTAATCACCTGATGCCTGAAGCATCACCGAACATCTTCTGTGTTCAACATGATGAACAAAGATGAAGCAGTACGTGCCCTGCTTGTCAACAAGGCCTTTGGCCAGAAGGATTTTTGACTGGCTCGACCCCATCAGCCTGGGCAAGAGCACTCCATGTAACTTCTGTATATACTAGTCGTTTCAAGTCCCTGAAAATACCAGTACATTTTGAAACTAGACAGAAGACAGCCAACAGACGAATCTTGATTGATTCAGGAGCTACCAACAATTTTATCAGTCAAAGGCTCCAGAGGACATTGGGACTGGGGATCCAGTTACTTCCCCAAGAAAAGAACATATGGAATATAGACGGAACCGCTAACAAAGCAGGAAAGATCACACATTGTTGTGACTTGGAAGTGCAGGTCGGGGAGTGAACTAAACAGCTTTGCTTCCTCATTATGGATCTAGGCAATGAAGACATGGTCTTGGGATATCCCTGGCTTGCGGCATTTGAGCCAAAAATCAACTGGGCAGAAGCAACCATGGATAAAGATTTTTACCCAGTTCTTATTACATCCTTGGGATATGATTACACTGTGCAACACCCTCTCACTCATGCTATTGTCATGGGGTTGGCAGTCACCTGGAGTGACATGGAACCTGTGGATCAGGTGTACTGTTATGTTATGAAGGCATTGTCAAACAATCATGCTGCTGGTTATACTGACTGTGGTTAGTAGCGGTTAGGCTAGAAAAGACAAGTAACTTCAGAGATAGAAGGAACTCTATATTACTACACTACTGACCTAGAAAAGACAAGTACTATAAGAAGCATTAGTCTAAAGGAAGTAGAGAGTAAAGTAAATGGGACTTACACTTCAGAGATAGAAGGAACTCTGAAGTGTAAGAGTTGAAACAGACACCCTTATATACCCATGGGGGCCAGGGGAAATGGTCTGTGTGCACTGGGAATGAGTCCACAAGTGCCAGACAATAAACAGAGAGGGATAAGGGCCATTGGCCAAAGAGATATCACATGCTTACTGTGCATTACTAAGAGCATCACTAATCAGCTGAGTAAGGTGAGAAAGAAATGTAATAAAGATATCATAAAAAGTCTGAAACTCCGGAACCTAATCTAATCTTATCTACAGCTAAAGCAATCCTTAGATGCCTGAAGCATCTCCAGACACATTCTGTGTCAACAGGCATCAGAGCTGGCTCAGGCAGAGGCACAGAAGAATCCAGAAAAGACATTCAAGGAGGTGGTCCCCAAAGAATATCATTGGCATTGAAAAGTTTTCTCAGAAGAAGAGTCACAATGCTTTCCCCCTTCTCAGCCATGGGATCATGCCATTGACTTCATCCCAGATGCCCCACAAGCAGTCAACTGTAAGATCTATCCACTGTCTCAGCCTGAGAAGGAGGCACTCTCAACCTTCTTGGAAGAACATTTGGCTAAAGGGTATATCCAACCATTGAACTCTCCTTATGCTTCACCCTTCTTCTTCATCAAAAAGAAGGACAGGAAGTTACAACCAGTACAGGATTACAGACGGATTAATGAGCTCATGGTGAAAAACAACTACCCACTTCCCCTGATATCTGAGATCATCAATAAAATGCACAACAAGGCCTTATTTTCCAAAATGGACATTTGCTGGGGGTACAATAATATCTGCATTCAAGAAGGTGACCAGCCCAAGGCTGCCTTCAAGACCAATCAAGGACTTTTTGAACCCAACATAATGTTCTTCAGCCTGACCAACTTGCCAGCAACCTTTCAGTCAATGATGAACCATATCTTCCACAACCTCATTCTCACAGAAGAAGTAGTTGTATATATGGACAATATCCTGGTAGCCACCAAAAACAACCTTCACCACCACCAAACCCAAGTTCATGAAGTACTTGACATCCTGACAAAATACAATCTCTATCTAAAGCCAGCCAAGTGCTCCTTTGAACAGACCAGTGTCGAATATTTGGGTGTCATCCTAGAAGGAGGTCAAGTGTGTATGGACCCTGTAAAGGTGCAAGGTATTTGGGATTGGTCGACTCCCCAGTGCACCAAAGATGTCTGATCATTCATCAGTTTTGCAACTTCTACCAGCATTTCATCAAAGCATTCTCTGCCATTGCCAGACCACTTAATGACCTATTGAAAAAGGATATGCCTTGGCATTGGGATACACCACAGCAAGAGGCATTTGAGCAAATAAAGACAATTATCAGTTCTGAGCCTGTCCTCATCCAACCAGACCTAGAAAAACCTTTTGAACTTGAAGTCAATGCCTCCATGTATGCCAACAGGGCTGTCCTGTCACAACATGATCATGCAGGAATCCTCCACCTGGTTGCATTTTATTCTGAAACCTTCTCATCAGCAGAAAGGAACTATGACATCTGGGATAGAGAACTACTGGCTGTTGTAAAAGCACTGCGACATTGGCGGCCATACTTGGCTGGATCCCCACATAAAACTATCATTATACCAACCACTCCAATCTCCTCTATTGGTGAGAACCCCATAAAATCAGCCAGCATGTAGCACGGGAGGTTTTGGAACTTGAAGAGTACAATTTCATACTTAAACATCTTCCAGGAGCTCGTAATGCACAAGCAGATGCCCTGTCAAGACCAGCCAATAGTAATGAAGGGGAAGATGACAATGACAATATTGTGGTCCTACCAGAAGACATCTTTATGAAAACTGCCATTGTCAGCCTCCACAACATGGATTTATGGGCCCAAGTAACACAGAACATGAACCAGGAGCTATGCAAATCATGGGTGGAACCCCACAATTTAAAGATGAAGAACAGCCTTTGGTGGAAAGACAATGATAGGCTGGTTGTCACTGGTGGTGACAACATTAAGAGGGGGGTGATTCATTTTCACCACAATCTCCCCTCCACAGGACACCCTGGCATTGCAAACACTTATGCCCTGGCCAAACAAGATTATTGGTGGCCAAACATGAAAAAGGATGTAGAGGCATACATCAAAGGATGTGCAGAATGTCAAGCAAACAAAGTAAATACACACCCAAGACCACCAGCACTATCGCCTATCACACCAATTGCAACAGCCCCTCTCCAGACCATTGCCATGGACTTTATTGTCAAATTACCACAGTCATGAGGATACAACTCAATACTCACTATCATGGACCATGACTGCTTGAAAGCTGCCCTCTTCATTCCTGCAATGAGATGATATCAGCCGAAGGAGTAGCCAAACTCTACCTGAACCACATCTATCGACATTACGGCCTCCCCCAGAAAATCATCTCTGATCAAGACCCCCAATTTGCATCCATGTTTGCACAAGCTCTTTGTAAATGACTTGACATCCAACAAAACATCTCTACAGCATATCACCCTCAGACAGATGGTCAATCAGAACAAACAAATCAATGGTTGGAACAGTACCTTCACTTTTGGTGCAATGAGAGACAGGACGATTGGGCAGAATGGCTAGCAACAGCTGAGTTTGCACACAACAGTTGGCCAAACAGGACAACAAAAACCTCCCCCTTCTCCCTTATTATGGGATGGAACCCCTGTACTACTTGGACAGATAAACCCACCAACGTGCCATTGGTTACACAGCATATCAGCCAATGGGAAGAAATATGAGAATTGGCCAATAGGAACTTGCTGAAGGTGCAAAAGACCCTGACCAAGAAGCCCACAAAGTTTATGCCCTACCAGGTCAGAGATCAAGTCTGGTTGGAAGGACGTAACATTCACACCTCTCATCCAACAGCAAAACTTGCTCCCAGACACCATGGCCCATTCAAAATAGAACAGAAGCTGTCTGATGTTATGTACAAGTTGACGCTGCTGCCCATGTGGAAGATCCACCCTGTCTTCCATGCCAACCTTCTCACACCATACAAAGAAATGTCCATACATGGGCAGAACTTCCCAAGACCCCCTCCTGAATTGATTGACAGAGAACCAGAGTGGGAAGTAGAACATATCACTGACACCAAATGGAGAGGATGAGGGCACAAATGAAGTCTTTATTATCTGATCAAATGGAAGGGCTTCCCTGATGCTGACAACTCGTGGGAAGCTGCTGCAGATGTCTTTGCACCCAAGTTAATCGAAGACTTCTATAGGCGCCATCCCAAGGCAGATAAAGAGGGGGTCACAATACATTCACTACAACAGCATCCTTCCCCAAAACCACTCAGAATAAATTCCATGTCTCCCTCCAGTGTCCACACCTCTGCTGCCATTGATGTGTTTCCCCTTCTTTCTCCTGTCCATCCTCCTTCTCGCCCACTGTCTCCTATTGATTATGATGCAGCTGCCAAGATGGCTGAAGGGATCAAAGCCTTTGACATCAATGATGATTTTACTCTGCCTGAGCACCCCCACCTGAATGACCTGATTGATGTTGACTTTGGCGATGAAGCCCCTGAATTCCTGTTCTTCCCAAACAACCCCACATCCCAGTTTTACTTCCCACTTATGATCCCTATGTCTAGAAATGATGGTACAACAGAAGTGGCAAAATACATTTACTGTAACGTTTTCTTTTGCTTTTCCTTTTTCTTTTCTTTCTTCTTTATTGCATTATAACCACTTAGCTAGCTATCCATAGATCATCAAGTGATAGCAGATAACAGAGGGTTCAACCCCTTCTGTACAAGACCTAGCCCCCATTTATCTTCTTTATGATGCAAGTACACTTATCTATGACATCACCTGTGACGCAGTTATGATCTCATACATTATCTACTTGTCTTTACCACTGGCTAGACTCCTTCCTAAATAGCTCCCCAGACCATGTATTTAAACCCACCAGACTAGAGGAGACAGACCTTAAGTCTGTTCTCCTGTTTTCAATCCAGGTGTTCAGAGCTCACTGTGACATTCCTTGAACTCTTTAAGTCATGACTTAAAGAGCCTTCGAACCCCAGTAACTAGTGGCAGGACTGTTGCGTTGCTGTTTGATTTCACGTCTCATGTGTGCCCCTCTTGAGTTAGTGGGCTGAATGCTATCTTGATCACCATCTTGATCTTGATAGCTTGACTGGTCTTGACTGCTGTCTTGGCCTTGATTTCTCCTGATCAGTCTTGATAGGAGAACTTGCTTTGGATCACCTCGGATCCTGAACAACGACTTGACACAGTGCGCACCTAGCTGTGACATTTACTACACCAACAAAGGTATGGATGTGGCAGGATGCTTGGAGAAGGGAGGGCCAGTCTATGGGGCCCCAGTCTATTTGGAAGAAAAGAAAGTTGACCAACTTCACTACATCCTGGGCCCAGAGCATTTGCAGCACTTGTCAAGCACTGACCCTTGTGCCTTTGCTATCAACAAGGTACTTCATGATCTGTGTATGCCATGAGTCACTGCTGAGATCACACAGCTGTGCAAATTTCAGGCACTCAAAGACAATCTAGACATGCAGCACCACGATTACAAACAACAGATGGTGAGGATCTCACAGGGGATTTTCAACATTGAGCAGCACCTGGTGGGCATTAGTGTCAAACAATCATGCTGCTGGTTATACTGACTGTGGTTAGTAGTGTGTTAGGCTAAAAGACAAGTTAAACTTCAGAGGAAGAAGAACTCTATAATACTATACTACTGACCTAAAAGACAAGTTAACTATGAAGAGAATGTTAGTCAAAGGAAAAGTAGAAAGTAAACTAAAGATGACTTACACTTCAGAGGAAGAAGAACTCTGAAGTGTAAAGGACAAAACAGACACCCTTATATACCCATGGGGGCCAGGGGAAATGGTCTGTGTGCACTGGGAATAAGTCCACTAGTGCTGGACAATAGACAAGAGGGATAAAGGCCATTGGCCAGAGAGATATCACGTGCTTACTGTGCATTACTAAGTACATCACTAATCAGCTGAGTAAGGTGAGAAAGAAACATAATAAAGATATTGTAAAAAGTCCGAAACTCCGGAACCTAATCTAATCTTATCTACAGCTAAAGTGATCCTTAGATGCCTGAAGCATCTCTAGACATGTTGTCACGGCTCTACTTTATTTTCCTTTATTTTTCTCCCTTTTGGATCACATGACTGTGGGAAGACTACCCAGCAGCCTCAACACGTGATCATGGGAATGTAGTCGTGACATGGATCATGTGACCGAGTCACATGTAATAGTCACATGCTGCTTAGTCAGCACAAGAGCCACTCAACAATAACAAGTCAATCCTCTATTGTGTTTACCACAATAGGCAAGGCCCCACAGTCTAGACGGTTCTAGACCAAGTGGAGCTGTTATCAAGATAAGAGGAGTCCAGCCTAGAAGGTTCTAGGTAAGTGGAGCTCTAGATAAGGGCCCAGGTTGGGCCATGGCCAATTTTAGCACAGAATCATATGTATCAGTAGATAGACATGTTCCAGACCTAAGGGCTAGACTACATATCAGTTATCTACTCCACAATGACGTCATTATGACATCACATTGTGGAGCATGATCAGTCAGCAGAGTAAAGCAGCTTACGAATCACAAAAGATAAGGCTCAGTCAGCAATACAGCTGACTGATACTTGCTGATTCTTGCTTACACCTACTGCTTACCTCATTACACTGAGAAATGTATATAAGACCCTCTGTAACAGCCTGTAGCCCCCATCTTGTCCTCTTGGGGCTGCAGGTGAGTAACTGTCTACACGAGTTCGATACATAGTGCTAATGATATACTGCCTCCCTGTGTGACTCGATCCTCTGGATCTTGTCCTCTTGGGGCTGCAGCTTCTTCCAGTTTCAGAACGCCGTCATCGTGGTTGCATAAACCACAGTGGGTGACACAGTTCCTGGTCATTGCTTGACACGTGACATTTGCCTCTGCGGTACGCCCAACGACTTAGGTCACCACACCTTTGCCCTTCTTGGTTACTAATCGTACACGGAGCTTCACCCGTTACACATGTCCTGTGTCAACATGAAAACCCTTGACAATCACTAGTCATAACAAGTTGGTGGAGTGGGGTTGGGGTCTGGGAGCTGGGCAGCAATGGTCAACATGGTTTTTTGAATGGGGACAGTGGTACCAGTAGACTGTATGGAGATCTGGGGAGTTGCTAATGCAGGTGCTCTGATCATAGCAATCTCTGGTGCAACCTGGGCAGTTAAAGCCAAAGCAGGCATGTCTTCACTGTATTCTTCTATAAGCTCCTCTGGTTTGGAGCCTGTGACAATGGCTGGGGGGTTCTCTCTCCATGGTCCTAGTCCAAATTCTGGTGGGGCAGGTTTTGTAGTTAACCAGGAGTTCTGGCTGTCTGAGTATCAGATACAATACCAGACCCTTTTCTCTTCATCATACTCTACTGGTCAGTATTTACAGTGGGTCAAAAAACCATCCTGATGTTTGCACCATTTCTAGTATTCACTCTATAGCACCTCAGGATTTAGGAATCTGGTTATGGTGTGGCTGTATGTCTGAAAGCCCTGCTTCCTGGCTACCATACCCAATTTGGATCAAATAAATTGGCCATGATATAAGCATTTTATGATCAAATCAAATCAATCAATCATTGGGACAGTTTTTTGACCCACATTTTAAATCCACTATCTGCCCAAATACTACTTTATTTCACCACTTTTTGCCTTGGTAACTCCTTGAATCCTTTTAGTCATCCTTTCTATAACCTTTTGCCATCATTCTGGCACATTTTTATTCCACTCCTCCACCACCCTCTCCTACAACTCAGGTACCCCCTTGACTGGTTAAGATCCTTCTTCAGATCCACCCAGAGGTGTCCAATGGGGCTAATATTTCAAGGGATTGGGCTATCCATACCAGGCTTCAATATTCCTGTCTTAAAACTGCTGGCTTGCCTTCTTGGAATTGTGTTTTGGGTCATTGTCCCACTGAAACATGGTTTCACCCTCCACCATTTCTTACTTTTCAAACCTTTCCACCACTCCACCATCCAAAATATCACAGTACTGGCATGGATTCATGATCCCCTAAACCCCTGTAAGCATTCCTAGTCCATTCCACCCCATACAAGACCAATACCATAAGTTCTTCCTCCTCCATGCTTGACTGTTGGAGTGGTGGTTCTGTCAGAGAGTGGTTACCATGAAAATTGGACAGTGGATGACTGGAAAAGGATCTTGTGGTCAGGTGAGACTATAATGAACAGAATTGGTTCAGACAGAAGGAGCTACACTTGGAAAAATAAGGGAGAACCACCCTCTGATAGAACCACCACCCTGACAGTCAAGCATGGAGGAGGAAGAACTTATGGTATTGGTCTTGTATGGGGTGGAATGGACTAGGAATGCTTACAGGGGTTTAGGGGATCATGAATCCATGCCAGTACTGTGATATTTTGGATGGCAGAGTGGTGGAAATGTTTGAAAAGTTGGAAATGGTGGAGGGTGAAAGCATGTTTCAGCAGGACAATGACCCAAAACACAATTCCAAGAAGGCAAACCAGCAGTTTTAAGACAGGGATATTGAAGCCTGGTATGGATAGCCCAATCCCTTGAAATATTAGCCCCATTGGACACCTCTGGGTGGATCTGAAGAAGGATCTTAACCAGTCAAGGGGGTACCTGAGTTGTAGGAGAGGGTGGTGGAGGAGTGGAATAAAAATGTGCCAGAATGATGGCAAAAGGTTATAGAAAGGATGACTAAAAGGATTCAAGGAGTTACCAAGGCAAAAAGTGGTGAAATAAAGTAGTATTTGGGCAGATAGTGGATTTAAAATGTGGGTCAAAAAACTGTCCCAATGATTGATTGATTTGATTTGATCATAAAATGCTTATATCATGGCCAATTTATTTGATCCAAATTGGGTATGGTAGCCAGGAAGCAGGGCTTTCAGACATACAGCCACACCATAACCAGATTCCTAAATCCTGAGGTGCTATAGAGTGAATACTAGAAATGGTGCAAACATCAGGATGGTTTTTTGACCCACTGTACTGTCATGATAGACATAGTATCCAAATTCAGATTCAAAATCCTTCCAAACTGCAGAGCCGAGTACTTGTTGTGAAAGGTTGTTCTTGTCTCTGTGTTCAATTAGTTCTTCTTTGAACAAAGTCTGACTGCAGCTGGAAGCCATGATGAGAGACTCAACTTGATGTTATGTCCAGTGCAAGACATTCTGCATGACTTGTGCAACAGCTGATAGCAATGGTTCAGGTAAGAGATCAATATGACCTCTTGGAGTGGAGAGATGATGAGTCAAAGTTAAAGGGGCTGTTCCCAATAACCATGTTGAGCAGAAAGTGCCAGAAGTGTTGAACACAGAAGATGTTCGGTGATGCTTCAGGCATCAGGTGATTAGATTAGCTACTTGTAGATTAGATTAGATACCGGAGTTTCGGACTTTTTACATTATCATTATTACTTTCTTTCTCACATTCCGCAGTAGCTGACTGATACACCATGTAACATGTGATTTCTGTACTGGCCAATGGCCTTTGTCCCTCATGTTTATTGTTTGGACTTTGTCTGGCACTTGTGGACTTATTCCCAGTGTGCACAGACTATCCCTTGGGTATATAAGGGTGTTTGATTCGTCTCTTTCACTTCAGAGTTCTTCCAACCTCTGAAGTGTAAGTCCTTTTCATACTATCTACTTTACTATTAGACTAACGTTCTTTACATAGAACTTTCTTTGTCTAGGTCAGTAGTATAGTTAATAGAGTTCTTCCAACCTCTGAAGTAACTTTCTTTGTCTAGCCTTACACACTAACTATCACAGTCAGTATGCTGCACACATGCCTGTTTTACAGGTTATGGGCCCTGAGCACGCTTAACTGATCTGTCTTTTTCTTGATCAGTCCAACCTTTCTTCAAGCTCACTGCTTCAAGACTTCGTCCTTCCCAATCACAGTCACAGTGAGCTTTGATTTCTTTTCTCTTGCCCTTAACTGTCCACAAGGTAGTGGGCTTTATGTCCCTACCTTGATCTGTCTGGCTAGTCCCTCAGGGGATTCTTGCAAAAGGTGACGAGGGACCCTAAGTGGGTGAAACACCTTAAGCTCCTCATGTGCGCTCTAAGTAAATAGTATTCTTAGTTGTAGCTGGGTTTTCGTCCCATCCATAGTCTTAGTAGGCCACTTGCCCAGAAGGCTTGGGGCTATAGGTTCAGTCAATGCTTGGCTCGATCCGTAAGCCAGGTTTAGCGACCTGCTGGTAGAGTTTAGGGTCTAGAACAAGGCATGGGTAGTCACTCCCATGACGCTTGGGCTCGATACAAGTAGGCTTGAACTACTATAGTATTTACACAGTAGCTAGAGGGTTTTGTCTCTGGGCAGAAGTACCCGCTGCCTTTGTTGGGGGTTCGCCCCAACCAGAGGAAACCCAATAGTCTACTATAGTCATGGCCCCAATCATCTAGGGCTTAATCATGGACTCCACCACCAGCACTAGAGGAAGGGCTCTATACCCTTTGTCTCTAGTGGAACTTGTGGTTGGCTCCTCCATGACATGACTCCCCATCTATTTACACAAGTCCCCCTGATGTGGGCTTAGGACTTGTTGTAGATGGCGCTAGACAGCTTACTATACTACTTAGAAGTCGCACATCAGAGGCAGGACTTTTTTAAGTTCTGAAGCATAGCACCACAGAATGGACGGGCCCTCTTAAATGAGACCTGGACAACTGGTTCTAACTGCTCCTTGGAACCAGGATCAACCTTTTTAAATCATCTCAAATGTCTTCCATCGTCTTCCCCCCCACTTTCAAGTTTGACAAACTTGATGGCTCCAACTGGCAGCAGTGGTCAGTGTCGTTCACTGCCCTGTTAAGGATCAATGGGATGAAGAGGCACATTACGCATGATGCCCCTGAATTCCTCAATGCTCCGAAGCCAGAGGATGGAGAAAAGGACGACGAGTACGCCAAGCACTTCGCACTTTGGTCGGAGCCAATGTACCTAGAATGGAACAGGGTGGAGGAAGTCCTTATGGGAGTTCTGGTGATGGTAACATCACCAGAAACATACTCCCAGATTGCCTCTGACAGAATGTACCCGTCTGTCAATGCCAAGTATGAGCATTTGGAATCGCTCTACGGCTCAGTAGGTAGCATGGCCACCTACAACTTGTGGTGTTCTGTATCCTCCTTCCGCTTGGAAGAAGGAAAGCAATTCAGACCCCAGTTGCAGCGTGTGTTGGATGTGAGGAGTACTCTCAAAGAAAATGGGATGGAGATCTCTGATCTCCAGTTGAGCTTCATTTTGCTCCAATCCCTACCTCCATCCTACTCAGCCATTGCTGGCTCAATCCTGGCGTCAGGTCCTCCTGACCGCCTTTCCCCTCAGGACCTTGTTCAAAGGTTCCTAAATGAGGAAAGCCGACTTGCCGGCCCTGCAGGAAGTGGTGTTGGGGCTGCCCTTAACAAGGCAGCCCATGTCAACAAAAATAATAAAAACAAAAACAATCAAATTTCATGCCACAACCTGCAGGTGCATCATCGTCCAATGATGTCACCTGCTTCTATTGCCAGAAGCCAGGCCACAAGGCAAATGAATGTCGGCAAAGGAAACAGGACAGAGCCAATGCTGATGCAGGCAAAAAGGGCAACAAGAGGAAGGGGCAAGGCCCCAGTGTACATAATAACTCCACACAAGTAGCTACCATAGTTAATGGTAGTGGCAGAATACAGGAGGTGCATGAGACACCTCGCATTTCACTTTATATGTTGACCAAGAAAGCGCAAGAAGTCAATGATGGCAGCAATCCTTGGATGATGGACAGCGGAGCCACCACCCACTTTACACCATACTTAGATGATTTTTCTGAGTATTTCCCACACAAGGGACATCAGGTGACAATTGGTGATGGATCCGTAGTCCAAGTTGAAGGAACAGGCAAAGTCATACTCCGAACTCGAAACAATTATGAGCTGGAGTTAAAAAATGTCTTTTATATGCCTGGCAGTGAGAGAATACTGTCAACAAGCTGCATCACAGACAAAGGCGGTTCAGTGGAGTTCTCTCCATCTGAGGTCAAAATAAAGTATAATAATGCAATTATAGTGGAAGGTGTCAAGGCTATGGGACTCTATTGGGTCTTTGGGAAAACAATGCAGAATCTAAATACTGCTTCCCACAAAACTGCATCAAGTAGCCTTGAAACCTGGCATTTGCGCATGGGTCATATGTCAAAAGAGGCCCTCAAAAGACATGCTCCTAAGGCTGTAAAAGGCCTTAGTATAGATAATAGCCAAGTGGAAGACAAGCTGTGTTATGGCTGTGAAATGGGAAAATCACACCGTCTTCCATTCCCTCCCTCTCAAAAGAGAGCTTCAGCACCCCTGGAGATCATTCATAGTGACCTAGTTGGTCCTTTGCAATGTACTTCAATCCAAGGGAACCTATATTTCGCCACTTTCATAGACGACTATAGCAGGACAGCTCTAGTTGTTGCTATGAAAGCTAAAAGTGATTTTACATTGGTCTTCAGTAACATTAAGGCATTCTTGGAAAATAAAACAGACAAGAAAATAAAGACCTTACATACAGACCGAGGTGGCGAATTTGTTAATAGGGAGCTGAAGTCTATACTTGAGCAGGCTGGCATAGAGCATAAATTGACGATGCCATACTCCCCACAACAGAAAGGAAGGGCTGAAAGGTTCAACAGAACCATTATGGAAAAGGCTACCAGTATGGTGCATCATGCTGGTCTTTCCCTTGGTTTCTGGGAATGTGCAGTGTGTACAGCCTGTCACATATATAATAGAACGCCAATCCGTTCCAATAAGTGGAGGACACCGCTTGAGCTTCTGGATGGGGACATTCCAGACATCTCTTATTTTAAAATATTTGGCTGTTTAGCCTACTACACTGTCCCAGAGGACAAAAGACGTAAACTGGATCAAAAGGCCAGGGAAACAGTCTTTGTTGGGTATGCACCCCACTCTAAAGGATATCTTCTTTGGGACATGCATACTCGATCCTTCATATTGTCAAGAGATGTGACATTCGATGAAGGGTCCTTCCCATCCAACCTTGCCAAGGACAGCAAGGGAAAGCAAAAGGAAAAAGTTACGCCCTTTGTCTTTGAAGTAGAGAGGCCTGTCCAGCCTCAACCAGCAATAGCAACAGTTCCTCAGGCTCCTGAAGACAAGGATGCCGAGGTTGAGAAACAGGAGGAAGTGGAACCTCCTCAAGTAAATCCTGAGCCTACCACACCTGAAAATGAGCTTGATACACACGATCAAACTATCTATCAGACGCCCCCTTCCCAAATCATGGAACCATCTGAACTTCCCCAAAGAACTCATGCCAAGAGACAATCTAAAAAGAATGTTGGCAGACTTCCCCAACCAGTATTTACTAGGGAAAGTCCACGCTCTCAGCAACGTGACAGGGCTGTGCAGGAAGATTTAGATCTTGATACTGCCCATCCCAAACGTTCACAACGCATGAATCCTCGATTTTATAATGAGGATAATGCTGAGTTCGTGCAGGGTTCTTCCAGACTTGGACACATGGAATTGCTAAATGCCACAGGTGTCTCTTACAGAGACCCCCTGACTTTTCAGGAGGCAATGCAGTCTGATAATGCCAGTGAATGGCTTGAGGCATGTAAATATGAGATTGATGCCTTAGAAAAACTTGATGTGTGGCGCCTTGAGGATCTTCCAGAAGGAAGAAAGGCTGTCAAGTCAAAATGGGTTTTCAAGCTGAAGCCAGATGGATGGTTTCATGCTAGGCTCATTGCAAAAGGTTTCACCCAAATAGAAGGGGTGGACTTCGACAAAACATTCTCCCCAGTCGCCAGATTTGAGTCATTGAGACTACTACTAGCATTAGCTATGCTAGAGGATTGGGAAATCCACCAGATGGATGTCAAATTGGCATTCCTACATGGCGATCTGGATGAAGAGATTTATATGGAGCAACCAGTTGGTTTCATCGTTGCTGGTCAAGAGTCCAAAGTTTGTAGGCTACAAAAAGCATTATATGGCCTCAAACAAGCTTCCCGAGCATGGAATCTACAGTTCCATGCAGTTCTTAATGAACTGGGCTTTACTCAGACGTACTCTGATGCAGGAGTATACAGTGCCTCACAAAACTGAGTCAATGTTTTGCACTTTTGCACTGTTTGTTGAATATTGCATCAGCCAAAACAAATATAAACAAAGTCTTGGTATACCATAAATGGTACACAATAAGGGCTATGTAATGCAACAATGATTATGTAATTCTGATCAAAACCTGTGGAGCTATGCCCATTTCAAATTGGGGACTCATTGACTCAGTTTTGTGAGTGGGTATCAGAAATATCAGAATCTGATGCTCCACCAAATGTACAGCAACCAATCCTTAATATATGGTTACCATAGTTGTCTTCATATTGATGGGACCTGGAATAGAGCTATTTAAGCATGGTTTACATTCCCAGAATATTATAATTTCCCAATGCACCCCACCTCCTCTGCTCAGAAAGAAAACATGCTCTCTCTGGCCTCTGAAGGTCATTCCACTCACACTATTGCCTCCAGACTCAGCCTCAGCCAGTCCACAGTCTCTAGGACACTCAGAACCCTCCTTCCCAACCATCAGTCACCTCATTTTGGTCATCTTTCCAAGCTCTCTGCTACCTCTGAACATGCTATCATGATACAAATCACCACAGGAAAGGTTGGCAATGCTGTCCAGGCCACAAAGCACATCAATTCCATCATCCCCAACCATGTCTCTTCACAAACTGTGCATTGGGTTCTTAAACAACATTCATTCAAGGCTGTAACAAAGAAGAAAAGGCCACTACTCTCTGCAGTACATTGCAAGAAGCACTTAGCCTTTGCTTTGAAGTACAGAGAGTGGACTGTGGAGGACTGGCATCTGACCCAAACCTGTTGATTTTGGTCTCATCTGACTAAATCACCCTCTTCCAGTCCTCCATAGTCCAGTTTTGGTACTTCAAAGCAAAGGCTAAGTGCTTCTTGCAATGTACTGCAGAGAGTAGTGGCCTTTTCTTCTTTGTTACAGCCTTGAATGAATGTTGTTTAAGAACCCAATGCACAGTTTGTGAAGAGACATGGTTGGGGATGATGGAATTGATGTGCTTTGTGGCCTGGACAGCATTGCCAACCTTTCCTGTGGTGATTTGTATCATGATAGCATGTTCAGAGGTAGCAGAGAGCTTGGAAAGATGACCAAAATGAGGTGACTGATGGTTGGGAAGGAGGGTTCTGAGTGTCCTAGAGACTGTGGACTGGCTGAGGCTGAGTCTGGAGGCAATAGTGTGAGTGGAATGACCTTCAGAGGCCAGAGAGAGCATGTTTTCTTTCTGAGCAGAGGAGGTGGGGTGCATTGGGAAATTATAATATTCTGGGAATGTAAACCATGCTTAAATAGCTCTATTCCAGGTCCCATCAATATTAAGACAACTATGGTAACCATATATTAAGGATTGGTTGCTGTACATTTGGTGGAGCATCAGATTCTGATATTTCTGATACCCACTCACAAAACTGAGTCAATGAGTCCCCAATTTGAAATGGGCATAGCTCCACAGGTTTTGATCAGAATTACATAATCATTGTTGCATTACATAGCCCTTATTGTGTACCATTTATGGTATACCAAGACTTTGTTTATATTTGTTTTGGCTGATGCAATATTCAACAAACAGTGCAAAAGTGCAAAACATTGACTCAGTTTTGTGAGGCACTGTACGTGTTTCATCAAAAGGAGGGGGATGATTCACTTTATGTCATTCTCTATGTAGATGACATTACTATACTTGGATCTTCCAATGATAAGATAATGTGGCTGAAGTCATCACTATCTAATCAATATGAGATGACTGACTTGGGAGAAATCCAGTCATACCTTGGAGTTAATATCACCAGGGATCGTCCTAATAAGACACTGGAAATTGACCAAGCAGCCTATGTTTTATCTATTATTGAGAAGTTTGGGATGAGGGATTCCAACCGAGTATATACTCCTCTTCCCTCGGGCGCTGATGTACATCTGGTCAAATTTGATGGCCAGGCATCTACTTCTGAAATAAAGAAGTACCAACAGTTGATGGGGTCTCTGCTATGGGTGCAGATTGGAAGCAGACCAGACATCAGTTTTGCTGTGGCATGCCTTAGTCAATATGTGTTACGCCCAGTGTGAGATGCTCTGCACGACTTGTGCAACAGCTTTGTACGTGTAGTCAGATAAGAGCCCAATAAGGCCTCTTGGAGTTCGGACGGATGAGTCAAAGTCAAAGGGGCTGTACCCTAGTGACGATGTTGAGCGGAAAGTGCCAAAAGCACTGAGGCGATCGAGTCAAAGGTTCCAAGGGGAAGTCCAGAAGACAAACACCAATGTATTCAATAAGTCGAGTCTGAAGCTACAATGTAGTCTACAGCGGGCTTATATACGTAATGAGGTGAGCGCCTATTGATAAGGGATACGGAGTCAGGTGGACCCAAATATACGAAAGCGGAGGGCGTAAAGCCTGGCTTCTGATAGGGTATTAAGTAAGTGTCTGGTCTTATAGATAAAGAGATAAGCGATAAGGGAAGGCATAAGCAAAGTATAAACAATGCGTCATCAGGTACAAACAGTAGTCACGGGGAGGGGAGCAGGGCACGTGAGGGATCCCAGGATGGGGATGTGATCAGGAAATGGAGGGTAGGCGGAAGGGAAGGGTCTGTAGCGGGGAGAGTGAAGAAAAGTGGGGTACTAGGCCCTGGTCGTAACATCACCCTCCCTTCTGGTTCAAGCTGACCCAGCTAGAAACGCACACCATCATCATCCTGTACCAAGTCCACATAATCATCCGCCAGATTCCGATCTCCGGTGGTGTAGGTCTCATCGGCTGTGCATTGATGCGTGCGCAAGAAGCCGTATGGACCCGTCGTCCACATTGGGGGCACATGTCGTAGACTGGGCAGTCGAGCTCACGATGTCCTGCATTATGACGCAGACATTTGCCGCACCACCCTGACGGGTTGACGATTGTTGGGGCGATGCCCATGCGGCGGAAAATGCAGAAGCGGCTCCAATGTAGATTACTTTGGCAGTGTCGACACCACTTGCGGTTGAGTGGGCAGTTCCAGCTAATGTGATACTTGCTATCGCATTGCCAGCACGTCTCACCTCGGGGATTCTCATGCATCCGCGGCATCTCAAACCGATTCGGCAGTAATTGCAGGGCAGCCCCTAGCGATCATGGAGGGAGAGGTCGGGCATACGTGTCGGCGTACCTTTCAGTGATGGTTTGGTATGCATCTCCGATCTCCAACCTCTTCCAAATCTCCACTATCTCCTGTTCGATCTGGAACATCCCGCTGGTCAATCGGGTCATCATCTTCGCGTGCTCCTTGTACTGTTTGTTGAGCGTCGTGCGTAACGTCAAAGTCTTCTGCAGTCTCATTACTTCGGCCTTGAGACACGGGAGGCACATGTCGTTCAGCACCTCGTTGATCGCAAAGGCGCGAGAGTCTTCAGTGGCCAGATGCCCCAGCTGCTCGTCGGTCATCGTGTGGTGCAGACGTCCTGTGTACCTTTCTTCCAAATAGACCAGGGCCCCATAGACTGGGCCACCCTTCTTCATGCAACCAGCGACATCCATTCCTCCATTTGTATAAAAGATGTATTTGGCGATAGCTGTTGTTCCATCAGCCATAGTGATCTCGAGAGGGAAGTACATTGAGGAATTGGGGTTGTTAGCGATGAACGGGAACTCTGGTACTTCGTCGTCTAATTCCATACCCAGTAGGTCATTTGGGTGTGGCTCTTCACTGTGGTCAAAGTTGTCATTGGGGTTGGGGGATTGATTTTTAATTCGAGCTTCGGCGGCCTCGTAGTCAATGGGTGAAGAGGGGCGTGTAGAGGGATGGGCGGAGGGGAAATTCTCGACAGCTACGGCAGTGGCGGTGAAGGCGTCGACGGCAGCGTTGGCAGCGATGAAGGACATGATTGATTGGATAGTGGTAGGACATTGCTGGGGGAGCATGTACTGGGGAGTTTAATTGGGGTCTGGGGTTGTTCCTTTTAATCGTCTTTGGGTGCTTCTGGATGCCGGGCATGGAACTCCAAGATAAGGACCAGGGCGAAGATATTCCTGGCCGGCTCCCACGAACTGTCAGAGTCTGGGAATCCCTTCCACTTGACTAGGTAGTGCATCTTGCGCCCTCGGCCTTTTTTCATTGAGTCTAGAATGTGCTCCACTTCCCATTCCGCTTCGCCGTCGATAAGGTCAGGTGGAGGCCTTGGGAAGTTTTCCCCATGAAGGGACGTCTCCTTGTATGGCGTCAGAAGTTTGGCATGGAAGACGGGGTGGATTTTCCATTTGGGTGGCAATCGCAGTTCATATGACACGTCTGACAGCTTCCTTGTTATCTGGAAGGGGCTGTGACATCGGGGCGCTAGTTTGGCCGAGGGGTGTGACATGTGAATATTTCTTCCCTCGAGCCAGACCCAGTCATTGGGCTGATAAGGTGTGAACGTGCTTGGCTGTGCAGCTAGGGCTTGCTGTGCTTTTGCTAGATTTTCATTGGCCGATTGCCGTAAGTCTTCCCATTGGTGCATCCATTGGGTTACTGATGGGACATTAGTGGGCTTATCCATCCACGTGGTGCGTGGGGTCCATCCCATGATAAGGGAGAAAGGGGTAGCTTTTGTCGTTCCGTTGGGCCATGAGTTGTGTGCAAATTCCGCAGTTGACAGCCACTCTGCCCAGTCGTTTTGTCGTTCATTACACCAGAACCAAAGATACTGCTCCAACCATTGGTTCATCCATTCAGACTGTCCATCTGTCTGCGGGTGGTAAGCCGTAGAGATGTTCTGTGCAATGCCCAGTGTTCTACACAGGGCTCTGGCAAATGTGGATGTAAACTGGGTATCTCTGTCAGATATAATCTTTTTGGGGAGACCATAGTGGTGGTATACATGATCCAGGTATAGTCTTGCCACTCCTTCCGCCGTGATTGTCTCATTACAAGGTATGAACAGGGCTGCCTTGGAACAATCATGGTCAGTGATTGTGAGGATGGTATCAAAGCCCAGTGATTCGGGTAGTTTAATGATGAAGTCCATCGCAATGGTCTGGAAAGGGGTCGATGATACGGGGGTAATGGGATGTATTGGCGGGATTTTCGGGTGTGTATTCACTTTGTTTGCTTGACATGCTGCACACCCTTGTACATAATTTTCAACGTCCTTTTTCATGTTGGGCCACCAGTAGTCGCATTTGGCAAGGGCATAGGTGTTAGTGATGCCAGGGTGGCCAGCAGAGGGGAGGTCGTGGTGAAAATGGATCACCCCCCTCTTAATGTTGTCACCACCGGTGACAACGAGTCAATCCCCATCTTTCCACCAAAGGCTGTTTATTTCTTTCAAGTTGTGCGCATCGGCCCATGAGCGGCATAATTCCTGGTTCATGTTTTGTGACACTTGTGCCCACAGGTCCATGTCATGGAGGCTGACTATGGCAGTCTTCGCAAACACTTCCTCAGGAAGAACAATGACGTCGTTATTGTCATCCTCTCCAGTATGCATATCCGGCCTTCGTGACAGCGCATCTGCTCTCGCATTTTGACTTCCTGCAATGTGTTTCAGGGTGAAATTATACTCTTCAAGTTCCAGAACCTCTCGTGCTACACGCCGGCTGATTTTATGGGGTTCCTTCCAATACAGCAAGTTGGAATGATCAGTGTAGATGACAGTTTTATGGGGGGTTCCTGCCAGGTAAGGCCGCTAGTGTTGTAATGCCTTGATAATAGCTAGGAGCTCTCTGTCCCAAATATCATAATTTCGTTCTGCTGGCGAGAAGGTTTCAGAGTAATATGCCACTGGGTGAAGCGTCTGGGTGGCATCTCTTTGATATAGTACTGCTCCATTTGCAAAGTGAGAGGCATCTACTTCCAGTTCAAAGGGGCGGCTCAGGTCGGGTTGAATGAGTACTGGTTCTGAGCCAACAATGTCTCTGATCTGCTCAAATGCCTGCTGCTGTGCGGCCTCCCAATGCCATGGTACATCCTTCTTTAAGAGGTCATTCAGTGGTCGTGCAACGCCGGAAAACCCCTTGACAAAGCGTTGGTAGAAGTTACAGAATCCAATGAATGATCGGACATCTTTGACGCAGGTTGGTACAGGCCATTCCCAAATCCCTTGCACTTTGATGGGATCCATGCGTACTCGTCCTTTTTCCAAAATGACTCCCAGGTATTCGACGCTCCATTGTTCAAAGGAGCATTTGGCTGGTTTAAGGTATAGGTTGTGTTCGTGTAGTATGTCTAGCACCTGGTGCACTTGTTTTTGGTGATGGCTTAGGTCGTCTGAGGTAGCTACTAGGATATCGTCCATATAGACCATGACTTCACCAGTGAGAATAAGGTCGCGGAATATGTGGTTCATCATGGACTGAAAAGTTGCCGGTGAATTCGTAAGGCCAAAGAACATGACATTCGGTTCGAACAATCCTTGATTCGTCTTGAACGCCGCTTTACATTGGTTGCCTTCCTTGATCCTGACATTGTTGTAACCCCATCGTACATCCATTTTTGAAAAGAGGGACTTGTCCCTCATGGTGTCAATGAGTTCAGAAATCAGTGGTAGGGGGTAGGCATTCTTTACAGTGTACGCATTGATCTTTCAGTAGTCCTGGACAGGTCATAGTTTGCCATCCTTCTTTTTGATGAAGAAGAAGGGCGAGGCATACTGCGACTTGGATGGGCGAATATATCCCTTGGCCAGATGTTCCTCCAGGAATTCCATAAGTGCAGCTTGTTCGGACTGGGACAGAGGGTAGATTTTACAATCTATTGCGGCCAGTGTCTCGGGAAGAAGGTCAATGGCATGATCCCATGGTCGCTCCGGAGGAAAGCGATGTGACTCTTCCTCGGAGAATACCTTCCAATGCCGCTGGTAAACATCCGGCACTACATCGTGGTAGGTTTTCTCACTCTGTCCTTGTACCACCTTCTGGGCCAGCTCCGATGCTTTGGTGACATAGCAGTAGCTGGGGCCTTCCTCTGTACGCACAGTCCTTATTACTGGATGCCGAATTGCATAATCATAGCCTAGCGACGTAATAATCGTTGGGTACAAGTCCTTGTCCATTGTTGCGTCAGCCCAATTTATTTTTGGTTCGAAGGCTGCAAGCCATGGATAACCCAAAATGAGGTCTTCATCTCCTAAGTTGGTAATTAGGAAACGAATGGTCCTTGTTATTTCCCCAACCTGGACTTTTAGATCCGTGTAGTGGGTGATCTTGCCAGCATGATTGGCTGTCCCATCAATGTTCCAAATGTTCTTTTCTTGGGGAAGTGCCAGCCTTCCCAGGCCCATTGCTTTAATTAATTGTGGGTGAATGAAGTTGTCTGTGGCTCCAGAGTCCACTAATATATCTCGGTCAGCTGTCCTCTGTGTAGTTTCAAAATGAACTGGTATTTTTAATGACTTGAATCGACTAGCATACACAGAGGTGACATGGAGTGCTCGTGCCCAGGCCGATGGGTTTGAGCCTAACAAAAATCCTTCTTTGCAAACGCCTTCTCCACTAAGATGGCACGCACTTCCTCGCTCTCTTTCATCATATTGGCCCATATATCCTGAGCCTTCTCCTCTTTTGATCGTTTATCCACAGTGGGTGGGTTGTTATGAATGGGGGCTTCGGCTGTGGTGGTTGCAGCCGCAACACATACTCCTTTCTTTGGACAATCTCGGGACATATGCCCTAATGCTCTACAGCAGAAGCACCATCCTTCCTTCATCAATGTTTGCCGCTCATCTTCCGTGAGTGCTGCCCGGGCTCGGGCGCGGTCCGCAGAGGTGTCCATAGCATTTGGATCCCTCTGGGCATGCTGGGCAGGCTTTACTCCGAAAGCCGTTTTCCATTGATCTCGCGTTTTTCCTTTTTTGTATCAACTCCAAAGCGCGTCTGAAAGTCGAGGTAGTCCTGTTGTTGTCGTCGGGCGGCGTCGACCCAGCTGTCCCAGTCATGAGGATGGTGGAACTGAATTATATTCTTGACTAAGGGATTGGGCAACCCTTGTGAGAAGAGGTCCAACGTGGCCTCTTCGTCCGTGTCGTAGCCAGCTCTATTTGCAAGACTTCTGAACTTAGCGACATATGCGTCCAGTTCTCCCTTTTCCATCCTAAGGGACTTGAGCTCTCGGGCTGCCTTCTGCTTGGCCTGCCCATCCGTGAAGGCATCCTTAAACCGTTCAGCGATGGTCTCCCAAAGACCTTCACTTGTGGTACGACGCCCACTTTCGACTTGTTCATTCAGCCATTCCAGCTGTTCCATGGTCCAGTCGTCAACCACATCCCCCCAAATCAGGGAAAGGAACAGATTGGCTCGTTGAAACGGGTTGACAATCTGTGGGACGTCATGGTTGAAGTTCTTAAAGGTCGTGAACTCCAGCATGAATTTTTTGCTTTGTGAGCAGTCCCCGGTGAATGTCTGGGGAAGTACCCCTGATAACCGTCCGGATGGGGGAGGGATGTTTGGTGGTGCCGCCACTGGGGCTGGTGGGGCAGGGTCTGGAAGCTGGGCGGCGATGGTAGACATGTGCGGAAAGGATGGGGTGACAGTATTTGCGGATTGTATCGATATCTGGGGGGTTGTCAAAGCAGGGGCTCTGAACGTGACAACCTTGGGTGCAACCGGAGACGTAGTCACTGCTAATGCCAGTGCTTCTTCTTCACTGGGTTCTTCTACGTACTCCTCTGGTTCGGAGTCCATGACAATGGCCGGAGGGTTTTCTCTCCACGGGCCTAGTCCAAATTCAGGTGGGGTGGGTCCTGTAGTGACCCAAGAGTGTCGGCTGTCCAAGTATCGGATGCAGTACCAAACTCTCTTTTCGTCGTCGTATTCTACCGGTTGGTATCTTCCGTCGTGATAGACATAGTATCCAAACTCGGATTCAAAGTCCTTCCAGGCGGCAGAGCCAAGTACTTGCTGTGAAAGGTTATTCTCGTCTCTGCGTTCGATAAGTTCTTCCCGGAAGAGGGTCTGACTGCGGCTGGAAGCCACTGTGATAGACTCGACTTGATGTTACGCCTGGTGTGAGATGCTCTGCACGACTTGTGCGACAGCTTTGTATGTGTAGTCAGATAAGAGCCCAATAAGGCCTCTTGGAGTTCGGACGGATGAGTCAAAGTCAAAGGGGCTGTACCCTAGTGACGATGTTGAGCAGAAAGTGCCAAAAGCACTGAGGCGATCGAGTCAAAGGTTCCAAGGGGAAGTCCAGAAGACAAACACCAATGTATTCAATAAGTCGAGTCTGAAGCTACAATGTAGTCTACAGCGGGCTTATATACGTAATGAGGTGAGTGCCTATTGATAAGGGATACGGAGTCAGGTGGACCCAAATATACGAAAGCGGAGGGTGTAAAGCCTGGCTTCTGATAGGGTATTAAGTAAGTGTCCGGTCTTATAGATAAAGAGATAAGCAATAAGGGAAGGCATAAGCAAAGTATAAACAATGCGTCATCAGGTACAAACAGTAGTCACGGGGAGGGGAGCAGGGCACGTGAGGGATCCCAGGATGGGGATGTGATCAGGAAATGGAGGGTAGGCGGAAGGGAAGGGTCTGTAGCAGCGAGAGTGAAGAAAAGTGGGGTACTAGGCCCTGGTCGTAACAATATGCTTCCAATACCTCTCAGGATCATATGCGACTTGCAAAGTATGTCTTAAAGTATCTTAACAGTACAAAAGACTACAAGTTGTGGTATTCTGGAGGGAATGGGGAGAGTGGCCTTCATGGCTTTGCAGATTCCTCATGGGGAGATCAAGAGGACTGCCGCTCTACCTCAGGCTACGTGTTTTTCTTGGCAAATGGTGCCATTTCATGGTGTTCCAGAAAGCAGAAAACAGTAGCACAATCCACCACCGAAGCCAAGTATATGAGCCTCTCTGAGGCTGCAAATCAGGCAGTGTGGTATAGGACTTTTATGGAGGAATTAGGGTACGAGGTATCCTCCCCTATACTACTCCATTGTGACAATAAGGGTGCCGTGGATTTGGCATTAAACCCAGTCACAGGAAGGCGGTCAAAGCATATACCTATCAAGTACCATGCCATTAGGGGGTACATTGAATTGCACATAATTAAATTAGTGTGTACCCCCACTGGTGAGATGCTGGCAGATGGCTTTACCAAGTCTCTACCAAGAGCGTCATTTGAAACCATGGTAAATGGACTTGGACTTATGCTGAAATGAGAGAGCTAGAATCTGGAGACTTTGAATACCAGTTTCACTTTCCCACCATGAGCAAAGTTCTCGACTTCAAGAGTGACGCAAGAGGTGTGTATGGTTTCAGTTTGCATAAGCGAATCACTGCTATATGCCTCTGAACACCATGCCTCTCTCGCACTCAGAAGAGTTAGAGAAGTTGGATCTCTGGCTGGCGATATGCTCGTTCAATTGTGATGGCAGTGTGCTCATTCAACTCATTTCCCATCCATGACCAGATGCCTTCAGCATGGAGGGATGTTGAACACAGAAGATGTTCGTGATGCTTCAGGCATCAGGTGATTAGATTAGCTACTTGTAGATTAGATTAGATACCGGAGTTTCGGACTTTTTACATTATCATTATTACTTTCTTTCTCACATTCCACAGTAGCTGACTGATACACCATGTAACATGTGATTTCTGTACTGGCCAATGGCCTTTGTCCCTCATGTTTATTGTTTGGACTTTGTCTGGCACTTGTGGACTTATTCCCAGTGCGCACAGACTATCCCTTGGGTATATAAGGGTGTCTGATTCGTCTCTTTCACTTCAGAGTTCTTCCAACCTCTGAAGTGTAAGTCCTTTTCATACTATCTACTTTACTATTAGACTAACGTTCTTTACATAGAACTTTCTTTGTCTAGCCTTACACGCTAACTATCACAGTCAGTATGCTGCACACATGCCTGTTTTACAAGAAGCACTGAGATGACTATGTCAAAGTTCAAGGGGACTTGTCCAGAAGACAAACACTGATGTATTCAATAAGTTGAGTCTGAGGTCTACAATGTAGTTACAGCAGACTTATATACATAATCAAATGGGCATCTACGAGGTAAGAACTACAGAGTCAAGTGGGCCCAAATATACAAAAGCAGATGGCATAAAGCCTGGCTTCTGATAGGGAATTAAGTAAGTGTCTGGTCTTAAAGATAAGAGATAAAGGATAAGAAGGGGTCAAACAGAGATAAACATAAGAAGTGGGAACATTAGGAATGATCACAGGGATGGACCTCAGGGATAAGCATAAGATAGGGATTCTATGAAGAAGGATAGACTAGATGGAACAGAAGGGTCCACATCATGAAGATCAAAGAAAAGAGGGTAGTGATTGGCAGGGGTAACCCTGGGGTATCCTTGTTGGTACCCATACCCGTACCCATACCCGTAGTGACAGGTATGGGTCACCCATGAAAATGCATGCAAGTTCTTTACTTGCATCGCACATTTCGGATAACCGGCCCAGGCCTTCCCGGACCAAGAAGATACACAACGCGTTCATTTATGGCTGCTTAAGATCCCTCAATGACTCTTGTTTTATGCTCAGAAGATTAAGATAATTCATTATTCCATTTTTATTTTATTATTCTGGTCTCAATTTTATACAAGCACAACTAAAATCCACCCCAATATACAGAGATGATTAGATAGGATGTTATAGAACATTGATGAAAAGCCTGTCAGATAACCACACAGAATGCAAAAAAATTTGATGAACACATAGCAATTGGCAGGGGTAACCCCTTGATAATTGTTTTGATACCTGGGTTACCCATAAAATGAAACACGTGCAAGTTCTTTACTTGCATCACGCATTTCGGACATCCAGCCCAGGACATCCCAGTCAAGTAGATAAGCACTTGGACACAGCGCATTCATTTATGGCTACTCAAGATCCCTCAAAGATTCCTATTTTATGTTCATAAGATTAAGATAATTTATTATTCTATTTTTATTTTATTATTCTGGTTTCAATTTTATACGAGCATGACTGTTCTTTGCATTTCTGCACATTTCGGATAAATGGCCCGGGCCATCCCAGTCAAGGAGATAAGCAATGCATTCATTTATGGCTACTCAGGATCCTTCAAAAATTGTTGGTTTATGTTCAGAAGATTAAAAGAATCCTTTATTTACATTATCATTTTATCATTCTGGTTTCATTTCATACAAGCGCGACTGTCCTGGTCCCTGGATGCACAATTCTGCGCGTTTAAGTCAACCTTCCTTAATAGGAAGGAGGTCAGACCACCATGCGATGCAATGTAGTCACTGCCCCATGCAGCTTGTAGATACATGCGGGCCTTGTTTCAATAAAGTAATTTGATAATTAGATTATAGAATAGTCTATATTAGTCTAGAGTGTATTTTAGATAGTGCCAGACTGGCGGAAATGATCGCGCGTTAATAAAACAAATGCATCATGATTTTCAAGAATGTAGATCACTGATAACACCTTTATTTTACATCACACTGTTGATCTGCTTTGATATTTTGTAGGATAACACTAGAACATATTTACATTCATCCTGTAGCATACATGTAACACCTGATGCGGGCATTCGTCACGACGTGTGATAAGTCGTGTAGCGAAACTACGAAGTCAGGTGTGTACTGTCTTTCAAGCACACGGAGTTCGGGTGAGAAGTCAATACCAAGGAGCTAATCCCTTAGTATCGGTGAGCGGAAGAGTGCCAGAAGCACTGAGATGATTCAAAGGTCGGGTCTTAGGAATCACCCAGAAGGTAATGCACCAAGTCGATTAAGAAGTCGAGTCTAAGGCATACAGGCTATCTAGACAGGCCTTATATACGTAATAGAGGTCAGAGTCTAAATCGGAGTACTGTACTCGATGTATCAACAAAGTCGTAATACAGCCAAATGGGGGACGGGGTCAGTGTGGGCCAGGTGAGAATATATGTAGACGAATCTGGTATAGTCACGATTCTGGTGGGAAAATACGTAAGCGTTCTTGTGTAAGGTATGAGTCAGAGATAAGCACAGCCTCGGTCAGAGATAAGGAACAAATAGATACAAAGGAAATCATAACACGGTCAACAAAGGGGTAAATGGAGTCAAACAGCACGTCACGTGATGGAAAAAGGAAACAAGACGACGCAGTGGGGTTTGTAACAATACATCAGACGAGATCTTATATTTTTGTGGCTGCAGATGTGTTTTATCTTGGAAATTCTACTGATCTTGTCAATGCATAATTGGCACCTATACCCGCCAAACCCGCCGCGCAGGTACAGGTTTCCATGGGTTGGGAGCCATATACCCGTACCCGTACCCAGCAAAACCTGCGGTGCTTACCCACGCGGGTATGAAACCCCTTGACAATCACTAAAAGAGGGTGACTAGGAAAATGCAAGGGTCATAACACCAGTCATCCAAAATGTGCAATGCAAGTAAAGAACTTGCACACATTTTCATGGGTGACCCACAGGTAACCTGCAGGTTACCCATACCCATAGTGATGGGTATGGGTACAGGCACAGGTACCAACAAGGATACCCCAGGGTTACCCCTGCCAATCACTAATCAAAACTGATGGCAGAAATATGATCATGTTAGCCTGCCAAGTGTACTAGTTGGAACTTGGAATCTCCTCACAGTATCTTTACAATAGTTCACTTCAAATATCCATTCCATGGCTGTGTGCTGTAAGGACATCAGACATGGATCACCAGGCATTACTAGGTGGGTGAGTGTTACGAACCCCATCGCTTCCCATTTTCTTTTTCTTGCCCAACATAACCCCTCCCTGCCGCCCACGCTTCACTACCAGATCACGTCTCCATCGTGGGATCCGTCACATGCCCTTCGTCCATCCCCGTGACTCGTTGCTTGTTCATGTTTACCTACTTGTTTCTTGCTTATGCTTATCTCCTTATCATACGACGGACATTTACTTAATCCCCTATCAGTAGAAGCCAGGCTTTACGCCCTCCGCTTTCAATATTTGGGCCCACTGACTCCGTATCCTTATCTCGTAGACGCCCACTGCCTTACGTATATAAGTCTGCTATAGCTACTCGGTAGACCTTAGACTCGACTTATTGAATACATCAGTGCTAGTCTTCTGGACTTGTCCTCTTGAAACGTCTGTCTGTCTCAAGTGCTTCTGGCACTTTCCGCTCACCATCGTCTTAGAGTACAGCCTCTTTGACTTTGACTCGTCACACTTTACTCCAAGAGACCTTATTGGTTTCTTATCCGAACCCCTGTATCACGCTGTCACACAAGTCATGTGGAACGTCCTGCACTGGACGTAACATCAAGTCGAGTCTCTCATCGTGGCTTCCAGCCGCAGTCAGACCCTGTTCAAAGAAGAACCCATCGAACGAAGGGACGAGCCTGACCTTTCACAACAAGTACTTGGCTCTGCCACCTGGAAAGATTTTGAGTCTGAGTTTGGATACTACGTCTATCACGACGGAAGATACCAACCGGTAGAATACGACGACGAGAAAAGAGTTTGGTATCGTATCCGATATTCGGACAGCCGACACTCTTGGGTTACTACAGGACCCGCTCCTCCTGAATTTGGTTTAGGACCGTGGAGAGAAAATCCCCCGGCCATCGTTACGGACTCTGAGCCAGAAGAGTATGTAGAAGAACATAGTGAAGAAGCACTGGTATTAGCATCGACTACAACCCCAGTTGCACCGCAGTTGTCACGTCCAGAGCCCCTGCTTTGACAACTCCCCAGATTTCAATACAGTCCACCGACACCGTCACCCCATTTTACCAAAACATGTCCACTATCGCCGCCCAGCTCCCAGACCCAGCACCTCCCCCCCCACCTCCGCCAGCCATGTTACCACCCAACATTCCCCCACCATCGGGGCGGTTGTCGGGAGTACTGCCCCAAACGTTCACTGGGGATCGGTCGCAAAGCAAGAAATTTATGCTGGAGTTCACGACCTTTAAGAACTTCAACCATGACGTCCCCCAGATCATTAACCCTTTCCAACGTGCAAACCTCTTCCTCTCTCTGATCCGAGGGGAGGCTGTGACGATTGGACCATGGAACAGCTGGAGTGGCTGAACGAACAAATCGAAAGTGGCCGTCGTACCACTAGCGAGGGCCTTTGGGAAACCATTGCCCAAAGATTTAAAGACGCATTCACGGATGGGCAGGCCAAACAGAAGGCCGCTCGAGAGCTTAAGTCCCTTAGGATGGAAAAGGGAGAACTCGATGCTTATGTAGCGAAGTTCAGAAGTCTGGCCAACAGAGCCGGCTATGACACCGATGAAGAGGCCACACTGGACCTCTTCTCCCAGGGGTTGCCCAACCCACTGGTAAAGAACATCATCCAGTTTCACCATCCCAATGATTGGGATACATGGGTCGATGCTGCTCGCCGACAGCAGCAAGATTACCTTGATTTCCAGACGCGTTTTGGGGTCGACACAAAGAAGGGAAAGACCCGCGACCAATGGAAGGCCGCCTTCGGAGTCAAACCCGCACATACTAGTCAGAGGGATCCGAATGCCATGGATACCTCTGCTGACAGAACCAGAGCCCGGGTTGCGCTCACGGAGGATGAAAGGCAAACGTTGATGAAAGAAGGAAGGTGCTTTCGCTGCAAGGTGCAAGGGCACATGTCCAGGGAATGCCCGAAAAAGGGGGTACGAGCGGCGGAAGCAACGGTTGCACCAGTCCATAACAATCCACCGACCGTTAACAAAAAGACGAAGGAAGAAAAGGCGCAGGAAATATGGGCGGCATGATGAAGGAAAGCGAAGAAGTGCGAGCCATCCTAGTGGAAAAGGCATTCGCAAAGAAGGATTTTTGATCGGCTCAAACCCATCGGCCTGGGCACGAGCACTACATGTAACCTCTGTGTATACTAGTCGCTTCAAATCGTTGAAAATACCAGTACATTTCGAGACTACACAGAGAACGGCCGATCGCGACATCCTGATTGACTCAGGAGCTACCGACAATTTCATCAGCCCACGAATGGTGAAAACCATGGGATTGGGAATGCTGGCACTCCCCCAAGAAAAGAATATCTGGAATATTGACGGGACTGCCAATCGGGCAGGAAAAATTACGCATTACACCGACCTGAACGTCCAGGTGGGGGAGAAGACAAAAACAATACGCTTCCTAGTCACCAACTTAGGCGGAGAAGACTTAGTTCTGGGATATCCCTGGCTCGCTGCATTCGAACCCAAGATCAATTGGGGCGATGCGACAATGAGCAAGGACTCCTACCCTGTGCTCATTACATCTATGGGGTATGACTATGCAGCCCGACACTCTACAGCGGCAGTAACAAAAGAGGAGGACCCAAGCTGCTGTTTCGTTACCAAAGCATCAGAGCTCGCGCAGAAGGCAGTAGAAGGGCGTACGGAAAAGACATTTGAAGAAGTGGTACCAGCGGAATACCATAGACACTGGAAAGTGTTCTCAGAGGAGGAATCGCAACGCTTCCCCCCACGCGACCATGGGATCACCCATTGACTTCATACCTGATACCCCATCGGCAATCGACTGCAAAATCTACCCGTTGTCACAGGCAGAACAAACCGCGCTTACAGCGTTCCTGGAAGAACATCTTGCAAAGGATACATTAGACCGTCAAATCACCATATGCATCGCCATTCTTCTTTATCAAGAAGAAAGATGGCAAACTTCGACCTGTTCAAGATTACCGACGGATAAACACCTATACTGTGAAAAACGCCTACCCTTGCCACTTATTTCGGAACTCATCGACACCATGAGGGATAAGTCCTTATTCTCCAAAATGGACGTCCGCTGGGGATACAATAACATTCGAATCAAAGATGGGGATCAATGTAAAGCGCCTTCAAGACCAATCAGGGGCTGTTCGAACCAAATGTTATGTTTTTTGGCCTTACCAACTCACCTGCTACCTTCCAATCGATGATGAACCACATCTTCCGCGACCTCATTCTCACTGGCGAAGTAGTGGTTTACATGGACGACATATTGGTTGCCACCGCGAACGACCTGACCCACCATCGAGAACGAGTGCATCAGGTGTTGGACATCCTTCGCGAACACGATCTGTACCTTAAACCCGCCAAATGCTCATTCGAACAGCCAAGTGTAGAGTACCTAGGAGTTATCCTAGAGGGAGGGCAGGTACGGATGGACCCTGTAAAGGTGCAAGGAGTCCGGGAATGGCCAGTGCCTACGTGTGTCAAGGACGTGCGGTCTTTTATCGGTTTCTGTAACTTCTATCGACGCTTCGTTCGGGATTCTCAGGGATCGCCCAACCACTGAACGGATTACTGAAGAAAGACGTCCCTTGGCACTGGACGGAGGAGCATCAAACGGCTTTTGAACAAATTCGCGACATCATCAGCTCAGAACCGGTCCTTTTACAACCAGATCTGCAGAAACCCTTCGAACTTGAAGTTGACGCATCTCACTTCGCGAATGGTGCCATACTGAATCAACGAGACGCGACGGGACTTCTCCACCCAGTAGCCTTTTATTCAGAAACATTCTCACCAGCGGAACGAAATTATGACATTTGGGATAGAGAACTATTGGCCATAGTAAAAGTGTTACGACACTGGCGCCGTACTTAGCAGGGACTTCCTACAAGACCATCATTCATACTGATCACTCCAACCTACTCTATTGGAAGGAACCTCACAAAATAAGCCGACGGGTTGCTCGTGAAGTCCTAGAGCTCGAAGAATACAACTTTGAACTGAAGCACATTGCTGGAAGTCGTAATGCTCGTGCAGATGCCCTATCAAGGCGACCAGATCTGAATAATGGTGCGGAAGACAACAATGATGTGACGGTACTCCCAGAGGAAGTTTTTGCAAGGACGCCATTGTCAGTCTTCACGACATGGATCTATGGGCCCAGGTTTCGCAAAACATGAATCAACAGTTATGCGAAACATGGGCGGAGGCACATAACCTGAAGAGGATCGACGGCCTCTGGTGGAAGGACGGGGATCGACTCGTTGTCACCGGTGGCGACAACATTAAGAGGGGGGTGATCCATTTTCACCACGACCTCCCTCTGCAGGACACCCAGGCATTGCTAACACCTACGCGCTTGCCAAACGAGACTACTGGTGGCCAAATATGAAAAAAGATGTGGAAGAGTACGTGAAGGGATGCGCCGAATGCCAGGCTAACAAAGTGAATACGCACCCACACCCACCGGCACCATTCCCAATTACGCCACGGCTTCACAACCATTCCAGACCATCGCCATGGACTTCATCGTTAAACTCCCTACTTCCAGAGGTTTCGACTCAATCCTGACCATCACTGACCATGATTGCTCAAAGGCGGCGCTGTTCATACCCTGCAATGAGTCCATTACAGCAGAAGGAGTGGCCAAACTCTACCTGGATCATGTCTACAGACACTATGGTCTCCCCGAAAAGATTATCTCAGACCGTGACCCACGCTTCACATCCGCATTCGCCAGAGCACTCTGCAAGACGCTGAATATTGCCCAAAACATCTCTACAGCGTACCACCCACAGACAGATGGACAATCAGAAAGAACAAATCAGTGGCTCGAGCAGTATCTTCGCTTTTGGTGTAACGACGTCAGGACGATTGGGCGGACTGGCTTGCAACAGCAGAATTTGCACACAACTCCTGGCCCAATGGCACTACAAAACATTCCCCATTCTCACTTATCATGGGATGGACACCTCGAGCCACATGGACAGGAAAATCGGTGAACGTCCCTTCAGCCACGCGACGTATCAGCCAATGGGAAGAGGTCAGGAAATCGGCCAATGAGAACCTGTTGAAGGCGCAAAAGACCCTGACAGAGAAGCCGACAAGGTTTACGCCTTATCAGACCAATGACTTGGTATGGTTGAAGGGAAGAACATTCACACATCACATCCAACAGCCAAGTTGGCGCCCCGACGTCACGGACCTTTCAAAATAACAAGGAAGCTGTCAGATGTGTCATACGAACTTGAACTCCCCCTACATGGCGCATTCATCCGGTCTTCCATGCCAGACTGCTCACACGTATAAGGAAACATCCCTGCATGGAGAAAACTTCTCGAGACCCCCACCTGACCTTATCGATGGAGAAGAAGAGTGGGAAGTGGAACGCATTCTAGATTCCAAGCGACAAGGCCGAGGGCGCAAACTGTACTACCTAGTCAAGTGGAAGGGATTCCCACCCTCTGACAACTCGTGGGAACCAGCCAGAGATATCTTTGCCCCGGTCCTTATCATGGAGTTCCATACCCGGCACCCAAAAGCGCCCAAAAACACTTAAAAGAACAGTCCCAGACTCTCTTGGATTCCCCAGTATATGCTCCCCCAGCGAATTACTACCACAGAACAGTCCATCATGTCTTTCATCGCCGCCTCTGCTGCCATCGACGCTTTTGCTTCTCCCATGACTATTGTCAAAAACTTCCCGTCTGCTCACCTGTCCACCCATCCCTCTTCCCCCATTGATTATGAAGCTGCGGAGGCCCGTGTCAAGAACCAATCCCCGAACCCAAATGACGATTTCACTCACAGTGAAGAACCCCATCCCAATGACCTACTCAACGGAGAGATTGACAATGAAGCCCCCGAGTTCCCTTTCATTCCCAACAACCCCAACTCCTCAATGTATTTCCCCTTAGAGATCACCATGGCCGACGGAACCACAGCCATCGCGAAGTACATCTACTATACCAGTGGAGGAATGGATGTGGCGGGATGTATGAAGAAGGATGGGCCGGTCTACGGGGCTCCCGTGTATCTGGAAGAAAGGTACACAGGTTGACTTCATCACACACTGACCGATGAACAGTTGGGCCACCTTGCCGCGGAGGATTGCCGCGCCTTTGCGATTGACGAAGTGATGAACGATATGAGGCTCCCGTGCCTGAAGGCAGAAGTCATGAGGCTGAGGAAGAACATCACGTTGCAAAGGACATTGAACCAGCAGTACAAAGAGCACACAAAGATGATGGCCAGGCTTACGAATGGGATGTTCCAGTTGGAACAAGAGATTGTTGAGATCAGGAAGAGGTTGGAAAAAGGAGATGCGTATCAAACGATCGCTGAAAGGTACGCTGATACTTATGCGCGACCCTTTCCCCCTCGAACCTTGGGCACGGCCCTGACGCTGCTGCCGAGTCGACTCGAGATGCCATGCCTACATGAAAACCCCCGCGGAGAGACTTGCTGGCGTTGCGACAGCAGGTACCACATCAGTTGGAACTGCCCGCTCAATCGCAAATGGTGTCGCCACTGCCGTAGCAATCTCCATTGGAGCCGACACTGCATCTTCCGGCGAGTAGGGGTGGCCCCGACGATCACCAACCCATCGGGGTGGTGCGGCAAGTGTCTCCGTCACAACGCTGGGCATAAAGAGATCGACTGCCCTGTCTACGACTTGTGCCGCGCATGTGGTCAGCGCGGCCCATATGGGTTCCTCCGTACCCATGCATGCCCGCAGGAGTTGGAGTCGTACAGCATGGATGACCGTAATGTAGCTGACGACTACCTAGAGTTGGTTCAAGATGATGACGGTACGAGTCGTTTCTAGCCGGGACTGCTAGAACCAGAAGAGGGGGTGATGTTATGAACCCCATCGCTTCCCATTTTCTTTTTCTTGCCCAACGATAACCCCTCCCTGCCGCCCACACTTCACTACCAGATCACATCTCCATCGTGGGATCCGTCACATGCCCTTCGTCCATCCCCATGACTCGTCTGCTTGTTCATGTTTACCTATTTGCTTCTTTGCTTATCGCTTATCTCCTTATCATACAAACGGACATTTACTTAATCCCCTATCAGTAGAAGCCAGGCTTTACACCCTCCGCTTTCATATATTTGGGCCCACCTGACTCTGTATCCTTATCTTGTAGATGCCCACTGCCTTACATATATAAGTCCGCTATAGCTACTCAGTAGACCTTAGACTCGACTTATTGAATACATCAGTGCTAGTCTTCTGGACTTGTCCTTTTGAAACGTCTGTCTGTCTCAAGTGCTTCCGGCACTTTCCACTTACCATCGTCTTAGAGTACAGCCTCTTTGACTTTGACTCGTCACACTTTACTCCAAGAGACCTTATTGGTTTCTTATCCGAACCCCTGTATCACGCTGTCACACAAGTCATGTGGAACATCCTGCACTGGACATAACAGTGAGAACAATTGAATTTATTATGATAAGTCTGGTCTGGAATAAAGAAGCTCAGACATATGGCAACAGGGACCGGCCAGCTCAGTTGCCACGACAATGCCACGATTTGTAAGCAGCTGAGTGAGAAAGATGACTGAGGACCTCAGAGACTCTATTTTTTTCACTGTTTGTATTGATGTTTGTTTGGAAAGACTGTAAGTTGTTTGATTAGATTATGGGGGGCCAAATAGGGGTATGCATGTGTAAATCTTTTTGAAGGAAAAAGAATTCAATACTTTTTCTCTGGATTCGTTATTCGCTTTTTCAAGCCTTTTTTATACAATTTACACTACAGTTAATTTCAATACAAGTATAAGAGTTTTGTAAATAGGGGTTAAGTAAATGAGACATTTTGTCTTGTGACTTTTCAATTTTGTCGTGCTTGTATTAGTTAGATAAAATAATCAAAATAAAATAAACATTTATCTCTTGTAACTGTAAACTTTTAACCACAGAGTCTGTAGAATCAAATGTGAGATGCAAACAAGATTGAAGTTCATTGCCCCTGAGGGGCGCGCCAAAAATTAATTGTTCTAGCCAAAGGCTAGAACTTTTGACAACTGTGGTGCACTTTTGTGCTCCTCCAGGTCATCGATGGATTGTAATCCATCATTGTTCTCCTCATATTCAGTGTAGAGAGGGTGATAAAGCAATGGATGGGGGCATTTCTTGAATGGGATGGATTCTTGGGGCTATTTTACAGCCCCTTTAAGTGTACAATACTTGACACAAGACAGCAGTAGTGAATGCCAGGGATAACCCTGGGGTGCCTTCATTGGTACCCATACTCATACCTGTACCTGTGTACAGGTAAACCTGTGGGTTACCTGTGTAAATGTGTGCAAGTTCTTTACTTGCATCGCGCATTTCAGATATCTGGCCCGCTGTCAGGAAAATTACATCTGCTAGCATGACTAGAATGACTAGAAATGCCCTGATAGACTACCCATAATAGTAATGTTTACCATAATAGACAGTCTACCACATCATTCTAGTCATTCTAGCAAATGTAATTTTCCTGATGGCCAGGCCTTCCCAGACCAAGAAGATACACAATGTGTTCATTTGTGGCTGCTTAAGATCCCTCAATAACTCTTATTTTATGTTTGGAAGATTAAGATAATTCAATATTCCATTATTATTTTATTATTCTGGTTTCAACTTTATACAAGTGCAACTAAAATCCACCCCAATATACAGAGATGATTAGATAGGATGTAATAGAACATTGATGAAAAACCTGTCAGATAACCACACAGAATGCAAAATAAATTGATGGGTGCATAGTTAATGATAGGGGGAACCCCTCTATATTTGTTTTGATACCCAGGTTACCCATAAAATGAAACACGTGCAAGTTCTTTACTTGCGTTGCACATTTCAGACAATCAGCCTGGGCCATCCCAGTCTAGGAGATATGCACTTGGATACAATGTGTTCATTTATGGCTACTGAAGATCCCTCAAAAATTGTTGTTTTACATTCAGAAGATTAAATTTATTCTTTATTTACATTATTATTTTATTATTCTGGTTTCATTTCATACAAGTGCAGCTGTCCTAGTCCCTGGATGCACATTTCTACACGTTTAAGTCAACCTTCCTTAATAGGAAGGAGATCAGACAATATGCTGGTCTATGTGATGCAATATAGTCGCTGCCCCATGCAGCTTGTAGATACATGCGGGCCTTGTTTCAGTAAAATAAATTGATAATTAGATTATAGAATATTTGTAAGTAGTCTAGAGTGTATTTTAGATAGTGCCGGACCAGCATAATTGATCACATGTTAATAAAATAGATGCATCATGATTTTCAAGAAAATGGATCACTGATAACACTTTTATTTTACATTGCACTGTTGATCTGCTTTGATATTTTGTAAGATAACACTAGAACATATTTAAAGATACCCTGTAGCATACATCAGACAATATCTTGTCCTTTTGAGGCTGCAGATCTGTTTTATCTTGGAAATTCTACTGATCTTGTCAATGCATAATGGGCACCTGTACCCGCCAAACCCGCCGCACAGGTATGGGTTTCCACAGGTTGGGAGCTGTATACCTGTACCTGTACCCAGCAAAACACATGGTGCTTACTCGCACGGGTGTGAAAACCCTTGGTGATCTCTAATCACAAGGGTCCTGTCCTGGATGTGCATTTTTGCCATCCCGGACCGATTGAAAACCATCCTGAGGGCATCACGTGATTGCATGTCTTGCAAAGTCGACCTTCTTAGACTTAGATAAAATAAGGAGGAGTTCGGACCGATCTGACCCGGTCCACATGATGCGAAGTAGTCGCTGCCCTATGCAGCAATGGACACTGATAGATACACGCGGCCTTTGTTTGAGTAATACAATTTGATGATTTGATTATAGAGTGATCTAAAGTAGTCTAGTATGTATTTTAGATAATGCCAGACCAGCGGAAAGGATCATGCATTGGTAAATAAGATGTGTCAGGGCACTCAGGAGAGTGGGCCACTGATAACTAATTAGATTTACATCGCACACTCGATTGGCTTTGGTATTTCATAGAGTAGTACTAGGACATATTTAAAGACACCCTGTAGCACGCTGCAGACCCCATCTTGTCCTCTTGGGGCTGTAGGTGCGCTTTATCACTTTATCTTTGTATTTACTTAGGCCCAGCTAATCTTGTCCTCTTGGGGCTGTAGGCTCTTAGCAAAGTTCAATATAGGTCTATTCTTGCTGCATAAGCAAGGCAGAGTCCTCTGACTGCTTCAAGCCTTACGCGTGCATTAATCTCCACGTTCTGGGCAGCTTCCAACTAGGATTTTATCACCTCTGAGTTTTACTACAACATTTACATCTTATCTAATCTAACATTGCAAGCGCGGGATAGAAGCACCCGTTACAGGTCCTTGATTCATTCCATTGACTCCCCGGCCCTCTAATGATGGCCCAGGCCATTCTTGCCAAACAATTAATGTGTATTGCTCCTATTCCTACTTACTCTTTGGTGTTTTAATCACTAGCTGTTCCATTCCTTTTTTCTGTTCCTAACAAACACACTCAGTTCATCTTACCAACTACTTTAAGTACTATTCATTTAATTTTTTTAATCCAGTTTTCCTAATATGGCCTTGGACACGGCCTGCTCTCCTTTTCATCTGCACAACTTTATTCTACAGCCTCAATGATCATAATCATTGTCTTCATTTTCTGACTGTGATGAAAAATATTCCAAAGTAAAAAAGAGGAGTTCTCGAGGTCCTTGATTGCCTTTCGCACCCAGCTGCTTACAAATCGCAGCACAAACCGAGAAAACGAGCTGGCCGGTCCCTGTTGCCATACAGACACCCCCTTTTCACACCATTTCCGAGTCCAGCGTAACAATGAATTTCATGCCAACGTTATTGTCAAGGCAATTGAGAAGTGCTAGATGCCATTTAAGCTTGATGAACGTCAGAGCCGAACTCCAGATGATACTTCGCAGTAAGTTTGAGCGAGCCCACCCACCTGCCCCCGGGGAGCGAAGGGCAGGGGCATGACTACCTAAACAATCAAAACCATGCCTTTGCGCGCCAACTGTTACCCACATGCTGTACATCGACGTAAGTCTTTCTGCATGCCTTCATACCTTTAGCGCGATGGCGCAAAGTCAGGTTAACAACGATCGAAGGCGGTAAAATCCTAACAAGCAATGATACAAAATTTCGGGTTGCTGTTATCGATTGACACCTGGTCGCCACACGCCAGGCCATTGAGTTGTCGACTAACAACCAAGTGGTGCACACTCCAATGCTTCCTATCTTGCACTAGCTTGCGCAGCAAAGGACCCTAAAAAACGAGAAGATATATTCTGTCTTCAAGGGGACAGGACTGGGAATGCCAACTCTACAGTAAGTATGAACCAGGCGGACACAGTAAAAAGAAGATAGGGCGATGATACATGCCTCGCATATCACGATCACGTCTTCACTAATTGCCGCGGTGACTTGTCCTTTTATCTCAATTGGGAGAGCCACATCCCTCTGGACGCATGGAACCGATTCGGAGTGGCGTAGCCGCAGATGCGCGGCACGAGAACGGCTGAAGTCCCAGATACCAATAAAACTGTGGGACTCGGGGAGAGGAATGAACCGCGAGCCTGAAAGTGCCCCCCGGAAAAGTGGCGAGAAATGCGGTTCCGGGACTCTACGAGTTCCTGTGGCACCCCAGTCATTCCACTGGATGTAGCGAGTCCGCCTCTCGTCAACAGCGTTCAAATAAGACAGGAGCTTGGCGATGGGAATAAGGAGAATGTGGCATAATGGGATGCCGAACGCTCGTGTAGCTTCATACCGCCTGTCACCTCGATCATCCGACGCTTTTAGGAGATTACTCGTTTGGAGGGCGACGAGTTGCTCCATAGGCGCGTTGAAGAACGGGGCAGCCACTTCGGGGGAGTAGGAGTGGATGTCGAGACGATAATGAAGCGCCATGTCAACAGGAACGACGTTGTGTCCGAGTTCGAGAGCAAAGACAGCAACCGGAAAGCGCCTACCCCAGTGAGGGCGCGAGGCATGCACTTGTTCCAGGTCATACACCGCCAGAACCGAGGAGTTTGCTAGCCCATCGAGGCCCTCATCTCTGATGAGGTCATCCGCACGAGTAGAGGCAAGCAAAATGCGATTCCTGGGGAGAAGTGCTACACTTCGAATGTCGTTGGACGTAATGTTCTGAGGATGTATCAGTAACACCTTTCGCGCGGTAGTGACGACGTAGAAGTACTCGTACGTACAAGCATAGTTTGACCGCTTTTCCAGTCATAGACTTTTAGTTGATACTTCGGAAGCAAGGCAGCGACATAATTTTGAGCCACGACGAGTTGCACAATTACTCGATGGCGATAATAGGAAGGTGGATGGTCAAAAAGAAGATGGCTACTAGCAGCGGCGAGAGGATGTGGTTCCCCGGTTTTTAAAGAAAAGAAGTGGAAGCGCCAACTAACCAAAAAGTTGGTAAGCGTGAACTGAGGCCGAGGGGCTGGGGACGTAAACTTTGGGTGGTGGGATCTAAAGTGGCTTACCCATCTTGTTGCAACAACACGAGAATGTCTTGGGAGGGATCGAGAGTACACGCGTGTGGAATGAAAGGAAAAGAGTGCTCCCATTGGCGCATAGGAATTCCTCGTAAGTTGGATGGCAGTCGAACGAAAGTGACCTTGGCCTCTGTCTTGGAGATAAACGTAAGAATACCGCCTGGGGCGATGTCCATGATGTATGTACGGTGATCAAGGCTATATAGGTGGATGCAAGCTGAGTAACGCAAAGTGCGCCATGCATTGGAATATGCCTGTAGCCTTTCCCTACGCTCAGGAATGGACAAAGTGTTCAGAGGGCCATCCTCCATGCAAGATCTTCCTAGTTCGAGGTGATATTGCAGTAAAGAAGAATTGTGAACCAGATGGACCATTCTCTTAGACACCTAGTAGCGTGCGGGATGAGTTTGAAGGAAACCGAAACTGAAACCGAAGAAAGGAGAGCCACGAACGAGCATACAGGAGGCGAGGTCTCGATAGTTGAGAATAGCTAAAACTTTAGTAACCAGCTCATCGGGTAAGAGTTGAAATAAATCATCATCATTATTTGTTGAGTTAATCATAATGAGAGTGTAAGTGTAAGTGTGTAAGGGCGACTGTACTACTCCTCACACTCACGCTCACACTCATGTCGACGTCGAGTAATAATATTCTTCAAGCAGAAGGACTTTGTCTCCGTTTTCCAGAGAATTTACCACCTCATTCAACGCTCACTCATGAAGTTGCTGTCTCAATGCTCGCTCGTGCTGTTGGCCTCGCAACACAAATAGCCTTTCAACCAAGCTACATTGACAAACCACCTGGTCTGGTTTTTCTTTTCATCTCCCTCCCCCCGGCCTACTTTTTATACAAAACCTTTTCAGATGGCCAAATTTATCTCCTCTTTATTCCTGGTGGCGTCAATTTCCCACTGGATGGCGTACGGTATATGGAGAACGAGCAGCGTTATTCGATCCCTATTCAAGGCGGACGCGTATGTCACACACACCCGTTTGTTTGTTCCGCCGTCCACCCATGCATGAGACGCGTTCTCTATCGATAGGAACTCGAAATAATTGAGGCCCGTCACGGCTTAATCCCCCTCTCAGGCGAGATGGTCGCTTCGCGTGTTCGTCGGCGGTACCGTCTTGTCAAAGGGGGTCACCCTTACCTCGTCCTCGTCCATTATTCACGCGGCCAGTCCATCCGTCAGTAATCTTCTTGCTTTCCCCTGTGCCCCCCTTTTATTCTTCTTCTCTCACACTTGTTACATCTTTAGCTGTCCCACCTGCTCTACAAGCTCAACCAGTTCGGCAGTACCCCTTGCGCCCCCATAACGAGCAAGCAGTCTTTGTTCTCGGTGAGAGGCAAGGTCATCGTGTGCCTCCCACACCTACCGTTGCCGCCACCGCCGCCGCCCCCGGCGTCCCACCCAACGTAGCGGTCGGCGGGCGGGCGGACGCACAGGCGATTCTCGCCCAACAAAATCGCGAAATGGAAGCGCTCGAGCGTCGCAGTCAGCGTGAGCGTAGCGCTAGCATGAATCCTGGACAGGTGCGCAACAGCATCCGCTGTTGAGACAAGCGTGCTTGGTCAACGCAAACTGAGACCCAATGTTTCCCTCCCCTCCTCTTTCCCATACTCTCCTTTTCTGTTACAGAGACAGCCGCCGCCGCCCCCGCAGCGGCTCGACGAGGAAGATTCGGCCGACGAACTCGAGCACATATCGACTCGGACCCTCGCGCTGACACGCTATGGACGGAACCACGAACTCATGAACGAGGTGTTCATGCACGCGGCATTCGGTAAGTTCGCCATGTTTGGCTTTGGCCACTGCTGTACTCATTACGTGCTATCTATCTTCTGATCACGCGCATTCCGTCCGTTGTCCGTTAGGTGATAAACACCCGCCAAAACCTCCCGCGCCATTTTCCATTTTTGACAAGGCGGAGCTGGAAAACAGGGTGGTACGTATGCAATGCTTGCCGCCGCGCTCTTTTCCGGCTTCGGCACGGAGTGTGTGTGTGTCTGCGCGTCTGCGTTTATGTTTATGTGCGTGGCTGACCTGTCATTTCTTCGTAGGAGAACCTAAACAAGGAGATCGAGGAGCTTCGAGCCAGGTCAGCGGCGCGACGGGCAGCAAGGGATGAAGACGTCGATACGAACATGACGGTCGACGGAGTTACCGTACCAAGTGTCATCGTAGCTTGATGGCATTTCGGGGCCTTGCTTTTGTCAAGTCATGTTGTTTGTAGTTGTGCAATGCTATATGTGGGGGTTAGGGACAAGGATGCATCCTTTCTCCTTTTTCTTCTTCCGGGACTTGTGAGAATGACTGGGACATGACTCAATAGCGACGAAAACCCTGCGTCGGCGCTTTTGCTATTTACTGTTGTGTGACGGACGACCCTCACCCCGAACTGCGCCCGCGCGTCAATCTGCACAAATACGAACGACTGGGATGCATCACTTCCGTGGCTAGACCTCTCCAAAACCTCGTCAATATGTATCGTCATTTTTCCCTTTTGGAGGTCAGTGCCATCCTGTTCTGTTGTCGAAATATATGAACTTTGGTGGGAGTGACGACAGAAAATAAAATAAGTCTAGAATTTTGTCGTGCTAATCGAGTGATCCAGGCTGTACCTGCACTTGTACACTTGTACGTTGTGGTGCGGGTGCGCAATATGTCGATGCCCATGATGATTCTAGGTCATCGACGTCGAACCTCGCTCCAGTGTAGGTGCAGAACTAATTATGGTGACTTTGCGTCAACCCTGACTACGGGCGCAGCACAAGCGTGGTGAGTTATGCCAGCAAGCCCAACGTTGCCCTCCACTTCCACTTCCACTTCCACTTCCACTTAAGAAAATAAAAGAAAATAAAAGAAGAGAGTTCCCATATTCACATATCACGATCTTGTGCCCGAATTCTTGAAATGATGTGCGACTTTATGAGACGGGCTTTATGTCAAGTGACGGGTGTCAACGAAGGGTACACACCTCATCGCTCAATATCGGTCAATCCTATCCTATCCTTTCATTTCACACTCACTTCCAACTTCCAACTTCTTCCTGCGGCCGCAGCTACGCCTTCTCTCAATCAAGGCGGCGTAAAACGCATGTACAACTGCGCATAGCTACATTTTCCACTACCACACCACAGTATTTAAATGGCTTTGCGTGTGCTACCACTTCTCAGCTATATTGAACACTCATTAAAGTAAAACCCATTCACCAACGCCATATGTCTCGAGAACAGCCAAATCGTGGAAACACCTTCACACGTGGATTCCGTAGACCTTTCGGTCTCAAGCCAGACTCTGGTAACAGGCACTACTTCCGCGGCTCTCGTGGTGGCCAGGGAAGGGGGGGCGGTCCTGCCAGACGGTTCGACTCCCCGTCAGAAACCAACATCAAAGACGGTTTGGATACGTCCAAGGTCATCGAAACGATATTCCCACCGGCGCGTCCTACACCACCAGATGACGTCCCGATTGGCAACGTTAACTATGTCGCCTCGTACAACTGGGTCAACACAGAGAAACCCACCATCGTGGTCCCAGGTACGGTGTATCTTCCCTTACTTGAGACCCACCGACTTGGAATGTTTATATCAAAAATAATTCACGTAGGTTCGCCAGCTGTGTGGGTTGGACGCGACGTCCCGTTCACGTTGCAACCCGACGACGGCTCCCACTTTGTCGACCAGAACAGCGCGCGTATGTCCGAGTACCCAATGCTGCCCCTCTTCGTTGCTGCAGACATAATACACGATAAGAAAAAGGCGCCGGTCGATTGGCCCACCGTGGACATCGTCACGGACCGCAATGGCCTGCGCAAGCTCCTGCGTTGGCTGAACCCCTCAGCGGGAAGAGAGGTCCGCGACTTTCGGATTGACGTTGAGCTCGTGGGGACGAAAACTGTCTTACTGAGCCGCTGGGAGGGTCAGACGCGTGATCCCCCAAGTGGGCGAAGCTTTGGGTTTGCCTTTGAAGCAGCAATGACGCGCGCGGCTCCGGGGTGTCCAACCTCGGGCCATCATCGCGCCATCACATATGTAGGTTGCTATTGCATACCCTCTTGGGATTTCGTCTGATGTGAAACTTTTATTTTGTTTTATTTCTGGGAGGCAGGATATGCTGGATATGAAGATGGTGGTCCGATTCGAGGTCGACGCGTGCTTACCTACGGATGCTAGCACAGCAACGACGGCGACGAATATAGATACGAAACGTCCCGAGAAAAAGACGGTGGCGTCGGTCGATGACCTGGCCGACGCGCTTGAAGGAATAAACCTCGTAACTTCTTCGACTCCGGCAATAACAACGACGACGACAACGACGACGACGTCATCATCGTCATCATCATCATCATCATCAGACATCAACATCATTCACGCCGGCACGCCAGTCCCACAAGATGCCCTGCTCGAGTTGGCCTCCCGGTCTGCTTACTTCCTCGACCAACTCGATTGGAACGAGCTCTACCCGCAACTCACCCTCGCACAGACGCCCGGGTTCCGTCTAGGTGTGCATGAACGTGGAACGTTCACGCAGTTGCGCGAATGGCAGCTTGGAGGATCTGGCCTTCGCTCTCGGTCTGGCACTGGCACTAGCTCCAACTCTGGCTCTGGCCCATCAGATCTCACAGCGCAGCGCCAGGAGACGGCCGCGCAGATCGTGCGGCTTGCGCGGGTGTTGGAGGACATACAAGAGCTCGCGATCGCCCGCGGACCTGGCCCCGCGGGAAGCTTCAGCCTCTTGTGCGAAAATGGAGAGATGCGGGTATATGGACGCAAAGATGGGAAGAGCTGCCTGCCACCTGATGTGACGTCGCGATTCGAGGCTGGCGCAGCGGAGGTAGATTGAATCTTGGAAGGGAGCATCTGAAAAGATTTCTGTATAAAGTTTTTCTTTTCCTTTTCTTTTTTTTTTTCTTACGAATGATGGTCAGATGGTCAAGTGAGTTTTCTCAAGCCCGTTTCTGTCAGCATGAAGAATAACAGGACGTTATCTTCTCTTTCTTTCTTACTTTCTCTGAAATCAGCTGGCCGCCCTTAGCCTCTTTATTACCTCGGTGATTCGATTAGAACAAACAAAACGAAGGGTGTGTAAGTAGGAAAGGGTCGGTGAAATTACGGATATAATGAATGTATGAATGTTGTGTAATGTAATGTGTAACCGAGCGTAACTGAGTGAGCCGATAAGCACGGGTAAAGCACATTCCTCCTCCTCACCTCACTACTACTACTCAACATCTGAACTCCGCACTGATTGGTTCCGCGACGCACACGCGCTTGCGACGTCTCTTAGTCCTGGTACTTGCGGAATAGTATGTGAGAAAGCCGAGGGGGAAGGAGAAAAGAAAACCAAAAGATTGTTCAAATTGTTTGTTTGATGTGATGCGAAGCGCGACCTGTACTAACTAGTATGGTGTCCTCTAATCTATGAAGAAAACCGCGACCTGCACTACCGCCACCATCAGGTTCCATTTCTTTAGCTCATCCCATCCCCTCCCCCCTCTCTCCGAGTGAGTATCGTAGCCTCTGTTTCAAAAGGGTCTTACAGATGGCTGAAATTTCTCATTACTCTCGTATTTTGAGCGATCAAGAGGACCTCATCTGTTCTTCCTTTGCTTGCTTCCTGCCTCCTGCGCGTAATTACATTTCTTTCCTTATTAAATGTTGCGTAAACGATCTGCGGTTGCATACCCTTGGCGCGTTTTTGAGGGTTTGGGGTTCTTGACTCAATTAAAGCAAGCAATAGCAATGCCAAGTAAGCCACAGCTCTCTACTTCATCCCCATCTCCGTTTCGCCTCCGATCACCCCCGGGCGCACAACGCGTCAGTAACCGACCCCATACCTATACCCGCCCCTCGGAAAAGGGAGGCCCAGGGGTTTTGGTTTTAAAATAAAATTCTCGTATACTCCCAGGGGGAACACCAAATTAGGCTCGGAGGGAGCCGTAAGGTAAGCGAGACGAGAGAAATGGAACCAGGGATTAAATTCGGGCGGATCTATCAGGAACAACCGGCACGTCCTAACTGTATTCGGAAGGGCCAGAATGTTGAGAGGACGTACGAGGTACAAGGCAAGGTGGTGGGAGGAGTGCAACATCATGGGGATGAAGACTTGGAAGAAGGGGAAGGGGGAGTTGGTGATGGCCCGGAGGATGGATAGATTCTGTTTATGTAAGCATACGGCCTGCCTAAGGTAGTAGGCTAGGCTCTAGGCTTGGCAGTCTTTTTGGTGGCGCGTGGTGCGGGTAAGGCGGATCGCACCACGTGGCGACGTGGCTAGCCGTCGATTGCGGTGGATGGTAAATGGTGGATGAATAAATAACTGCCACCAGCAAGTCAGAATGATGCCGCGACACCTCCCACCCCCAAAAGCAGATACAAAAAAAGCAGATTTTTAGGCGAAGGTTGGGTAAGCGCTGGTCAGAGGGCAAGTCATCGCCCGTGGGATGCAAGATCAGCACCAATGTGCTACAAAGCATAAGGAGCGTCCTGTCGCGTGATTTCCACGTTGAGTGGGTGCAAATTGGAAGCTCTTGAATTGATATAGAAGTCGAATGAATGAGCAATTGAGCCAGAAAGTTGTGATGCGTCATCGCGTTACCCGCCTTGAGGTTTAGAGCTTACGCCATAGTTCGTCCTCAAGGCTAACGGACTTAGGGCGTCGAAGAATCAATGAAAGTTCCAAACTTGGGACACTCATCTTTCGTCAAAATTACGGATGCATCGGGAGGGTTTGAAGTGCCTTCGATACAACTGGAGCTTGACCTGACTATCAAAAGCATTAGAATGTATTGTTTTGTGGCTGTGAAGGTTGCTTAAGGATCGGTGGGAAAACTACGCCTATAATTTGTGAAAGCGGGGAACGGGCAATTCATCACCAAGTAGCCGGTAGCTTTCTGCACTCAATCCAAGACGTCAATTACGAGGGTGGGAGGTTGGAATGGCTGGACATAGGATTGGATATCGAAGATGCTTTAACACCACCAAAGGGAACGTGGGTGTGTCTAAAGAACGTAAAAGAAGAAGCGATCGGGCTCAGTTTAGTGTTAGATAGGAGGAACGAGACGGAGGAGTACCCAAAGTGGATGATGATGCTGAACGGCTTGAGGCGAGATTACATAGCCGAGGGTGAGGTGGACTTGGGCCGTATACGAAGACGACGTTGAAAGGCAAAGGGTAGAGGATACCGGTAAAGCGGGGAAAGATAGGCTTGTGAGAAGGGAAGGGGACGGCGTGGAATATGTGGGATTTGAACTGTGAGAACGTTGTGACCAATTGGAGAAGGGAGAGAACTGAGCATGGGAGAGATTGAAATGAATGATTAATGGATCATGAGGAAGGTGAGAGCGGGAGAGCGGGGAATGATTATTGATTATTGTATTGGAGGTCCTGGACGGGTGCACGATAGGAATTCTATAGAAATAGGAATGGGAAGAGGGAATAGGAATAGGAATAGTTGAATGAGTTTTGTTGCACTTGCTTGTTACCAATGTTCGGATGGTCCAAAGGCCGGGAGTTGGGTTTAGAGATAAGATAAGATAAGATTTGAGCTCTACTCTCGGACGACGGTGAGTTATCGGAGATTGCCGGAATAAATTAACCCCAGCTCACCACTGACAACTAGCCTTAACATTAAAACTCCGACCTTATTTCAGTCCAACAACTCCAACTCAACCAAAACAAAAACCAAAAACCAAAACCCAAAAAGAAATAATATTAATAAATATTCATGACGCGCGTCCACTTGTTGTATATCAGCAGCCTTAGCCTTGACCTTGACTGTTCATCACTCTTTATTACAATCATCCACCATCTCTCTCTTTCCCTTCTTCCCCCTCTCTGTTCGTTCTAATCATTCTTTCCCCCTTCCTAAACTTTCACTTTTAAACCTCCCCTACCGCATATGCCAGACATGTCCGCTATTGTAAATCCCCAACAAAGACAATTCAACCCGTATGCCGAAAATGGTGGAACCATTCTCGCCATCGCAGGTGCAGACTTTACTGTCATCGCTGGCGACACCCGCCAAAGCGAGGGTTACAGCATTCAGACTCGTTACGCACCCAAGGTTTTCCATTTGTTTGTCTAATTCTTCTAATAATTTCCCAATCTCGGGCTCGGGATACTATATCTACCTTCCGCTGACGCGTCCCGTTAGGACCGACCGTGCCGTGCTCGCTGTGAATGGTTTTGCCGCGGACGGCAACATGTTCGTGAAGAAAGTCAAGCAAAGACTCGAGGTGCACTTAACGTTATCCCACCTCTTCTTTGGTTCAACTGATCGCCTCCATTTTCATTTATCAAGTGGTACCGACATGCTCACGCAAAGGATATGCCCTTGCGCGCTATCGCGCGTCTAATCCAAACGATGCTTTACGCCCAGCGCTTCTTCCCTTACTATGTTTACAACATACTTGGTGGGATTGAGGAAGACGGTAAGTCTGATCCTTTTTTTTAGACCCCTTTGTCTTTGCCAAGTGAGGCACTCATCCCGCTATTGATACACAGGTACTGGCGCTGTTTACTCTTTTGATCCCGTAGGATCATACGAACGTGAGGCATGTCGTGCTGCTGGAGCTGCACAGTCCCTAGTACAACCCTTCCTCGACAATCAGGTGAGCTTTACAACCAAACGGAATCCCCTTTACCGCTCGGTCCACCTCCCTCACCCGGCCCACTGTCTCTCCGATCTCTCCCCGACTTTTCACCGGCCCCGGGCCCCTCGTTAACTCCGGCTTTCTTAATTAGATCTACTTCAAGAACCAGACACCTGCGCAGGGCTCATCACATCCGGCACACCTACCATTACCAGACGTTCTCTCTATCGTGATCGACTCATTCACCAGCGCAACGGAGCGTCATATCGAGGTGCGCTTCCATTTCTCCATCCCCGTTTATGGCCGTATCGATGATGACCTATATTCCAGGTAGGTGATGGTCTGGAGATGTACATCGTTTTGGCAAAAGGACGGACCCTACCTGACGCGGTAACAACTTTACGGCCGCAGGAACTTCCTTCTTCCGCAGGTGATGGTGAGAGGGTATTTGTACTGAAACGAGATTTGAAGAAAGACTAGCCCTTTGTATAATACTTTATCCATCGGCTCGCAATGGGCCGTGCATCCTCATATCACCGTACTGCCTTGCTGTTAATGACTATTGTCACTTGTCGCATGTATTTTTTTTTTTTTGTTTCGGCATTTTTGGCATCAATGTTGTGGAAATTTATGCAACAATGCAAGTGGTACAAGATGGCCAAGGCTGTGTGTGTGCGTGTGTGTGTGATCACTTGGTTGCCACGCCACCCCGCTCCCTACTTGGTGATTGTCACGACGAGTGACAAAATAGGAACAAACTCAAACATTCTCTCTCACTCTCTCCTTCTCTCCCTTTCCTCATACTCATACCGCCTTGGCACCCCCTCTCTCCCTATCATCCCCTTCCGGCTCCTCGCCCAGTGCGCTCACGCCCCATCAAACGCTCAAGACCGTCCTTTCGTCTCCCTCGGTTTACGCCAATAGAGAAAACCCTTGTCAATTTAATACCCCCCTCCCCTCTCATTCCCTCCAGCCTCCTGCTTTTCAACCTTCCCATGTTCCTCAGAACACTCGCTTTTCTCGTCATTGCGTCCGTCTCTGCTCTTGCGCAGATAACGTATGACTCTGCACATAATGCCACCCCTATTGGAGGAACATGGTGTTCAGGTTCTCAGAACGTTGTAACCGGTTCTGTGCGTATTGTGGCGCGTGATTAGCTCCGGGCCCTTCATTCATTGATTTTTCTTTTTGTTGGATTTGACTAGGGCTTTGCAAATCCTGCCAACCTTACCTTCGTCTACCCCAAGACAACTGGGATCTCTTTCTCGTTGTGTGTAGACTCGTTCATTCTTTATCGCCAAGCGTTCAACCCGTGTTTGACTTAACCCTTTGCAGTACAGAAACCGGATTCTATGAAGTTGCTCGATACCGGATGTCTGGAAACGGTATGTATCCGCACTTATTCTCCCCCTGTGCTCACCCCTTATTCTTGTAGGTTCGTCACCACAATGTATCATTGCTGTCGTGAACTGGGCCCATGGCACGTTTACCTATAATCTGAACGGATCTATAACCCTGTATCCATTTGGCGACGGATACCAACAAATTCAATCGCCCTGCGCTGCAAAATCCAGTTTTATAGAGACTTACAACGACACGGAGCTTTACCAATCGTGGCAAATTTTCAGAGACCCAACCGACGGACCCAAGCTTCACTTATTCCAATTTGATGGAGCGCCCCTTCCGCCCATGTTCTATAATTCCGAAACGCCATCCATGCTTCCCACTCGCCCATTACGCAACGTTTCTTCCCCAAGCCCTTCCTCGAGTGTCTCAAAACGTGCCGTTCCCAATAGCGCACCACCAATTCAGCGATGGGAAGCCGCAGGCTTCATTGCTGTCGGCGCATTGCTTGGGGGTGCACTCCTCATATAGAGCTAGGTGCCGTGGCACAAGGTGGAGCCGCTGTGCAGGTTGGAGCGAAGCCGGGCAGATGCAGAGCAGACAAATTCGGACTTGGAGCAGACACTCGTCAGAACCCTATAAACCCACACAGTACTTTTCTTTTCTTTTTACCCACCGCCTCCGATACCCAATCAGTTGGAGAAACACGTTCATTTGTTTCCCTATCGTATGAACCTACTCTGAACCGGTGGCTCGGATTTGCAACGCTATGCCTTATTCACAGCAAGCATTTTTATTTTCTATAAGCTTTTTTCTTTATTTACTACCTTTTTTTTTTTGCTGCATGCTTTGATTTGGTGTGCTATGATGTGAGATTCTGTGTGTTGTTTTGAGTAAATCTAAGTATTACTTTATATGGGGTTGGGGTGATGATAGATTAACCCCCTCGGCAAAACGTCGGAGAAATTGGAACACCTCGAGTCGCGGCGGTCGCGGTCACATTTATTCTACGATGATGATCATGAACACGAACAACAACTTGACACTGATCACGAAACCTAGGTCTGATTTCAAATCCAACTCTATATTGCTTCTTTCGAGTGAAGCGCAGGATGCACACAGGATGCATGAAGTATGTGGCACTTTTTCATTTTATTTGGTATTTTGTGTCAATAACACGGATGTCAGTTAACGATTTTGCAAAAGTTGTCAGTTGTCAGACTAAGTTGTGCCTCACTTCTGTGCTCCCCCATGGTTCTGTCCAATTGATACTCTATTTGGTCCATAAGGTCGTGTCATATGGTATGGCTCGGCCATCTTTATCAAGAAAAAAAAAGAAAGAAAGAAAGAAAAAGGGGGGAGGTGAAGGTGGAAGGAACCGCTGCGATTGCCGGTCTCTTGGCTATTGTCTATGAAACGCGGGATAACCTGTGCGTGCGATGATTCTTTCTCTATCCTTTGAGAATAAGAGGAGAATGTCCTCGGTGCAGTTAGTTACATTTGCTGATTCTTCGAACCATCACACAGGACGGACATACCCGCGCACCTCCGTCAATGTCTCAAATGGATATAAAATTAAATTAAAATAAAATAAACTGGGGTAAGTCTAATACATCTATGGGTGTTGGGACTCTTCCACTTCCACAAGGTCATGCATGGTCTCTGATGGACGAAACAAGTCAGGCGACGGCGCCACTGGCCGTCAACGTTTCTCGAATCATATGGTCTCGAGCTCGTACCACTCGCCGGTACTGGCGATAGAACTTTCCGCGCGGAAGAATGTGCCATTATGGTCAAGTACCCCAATCCCACGAATCACACACTCAGATGGACGGGGAGGGTGGGCCTTGAGCTCCAGGCTCCGTTTACTGTCCCCTGCCTGAAAACAAAAAAAAAAACCTTGTTTTGGATTACGCAGTATGTGGGGTGCGGTCAACAAATGGAGTACCGTGCACGCCCCTCTTCCCCCTCCCTCTCTTCCTTCCCCTCCCCACCGCAACCTTGACCGCGGACTGGGGGAAGGCTGTGGAGCAAAATTAGAGCAAATTTTGCCTTTGTTTAAGGTCTGTTTGGTGTTTGATTGCGCATTGAATTTCCATATCAAAATACGTAAAGGTCACACACAGCATGAAGGCCTGACGGAAACAAAAAAAGGAATGAACCCCGAGGGCAAAGGAAAAGAAAGCGATAATATATATATAATTATATACGTCTGGAATTATGGCGCACCGCTGCACCGGTTCCCGATCCAAGTTCAGGGGCTTTCAGTTAGGTAAAGTCTCCCCGGCCAGTCGCGCATTATGTCTGGACGATAACTTGAGTGTATAGGATCCGAACGAAGGGGCTACGTGATCGAAAAGTCTGTTAGTCTGTCCTGTCGTAACAACCAATGACCCGTCAGAGTACTGATAGGTCGAACCATCTGCCAGTGACGCGCGTGGAGAGAAGAATACATCTGGGTATACATTATCGCATGCCCAGTCAAACCGAGAACAGGTGATACTCATCGTGTGAGGGAGCGCATCCCCCCGTGATACGACGCAACTGCAGCAGGCTATAATGATGATCATCACCATGATCATCACGCTAGATTCTGAGCGTGCTTCGCTCGTAACGCTCTCTGTCCACGGGATCGTCTAGAGCCAAGAGCATACCCCCAACCCCGCAACCCCCCCCACCCCACTTTTTCTTTTTCTTTTTCTCCTCTTGACTACTTAAAAGGAAGGAGGAAAAGGAAAGGAAGAAGCGGTGGCTCGCTCGCTCGGCTCCGTGCCTATAAATGTGTGTGTGTGTGTGCGAGCGCTGGCGGCGATTTTTGTCCTATCATTCTGGCGTGCACACATGATGCATGTGCATGCGCATACACTACTATACAGGACCGCAAACGGCTTCGGCGGAAAACAAAATCGAAATCGAGAAAGGATGGATTGCGCCCCAACAGATTAGAGATTGGGAATTCCTCCATCCCCTTCAATACTTCTTTCGAGCCACCCCCCACTCCTTCCACCACCCCCACCACCGCTCACTTCCCCACATTGAGCAAGAGCGGGTGGTAGCACTCACCTAGAACAGTGTCACCTGGCCGCCGCCGCCATATCAAAAAAGGCCTCCTGGTTATTCTTTTTTTTTTTTTGGTTTTTTTTTCGGCCCGCCGGGAGCGTCACGCGGGGTGACGCTATGGTATATGTTGCGTGGCAGTGATGCCTTCTTCTTGCTTGCTGTCTTCGTGCTTTTCTTTCGCGAATTTTATGCGCGTGATTCACCCTGACTGTTGGCCTTTCTCTCTCACTGTCCCCTCTTTTATCGTTCTTCCTTTGGGGAGCTCGCGAGTAAGTGGGTCGTGATTATTGTTGAAACCTTTTTTTAGATTTTTTTTTTTTTGTCCGGTTGTAAAGAACGCGAGCGCTTTGCTGGCACGCACGAGGCATAAATACTGGGATTTTAAAATTAAAATTTTATTTTGCGCCGCCGCCCGTTGCTGCTCATGAAGGTGGCGTATAGGTTTCATGCTTATTGCCGAGCATGAGAGAGCGCGAGAAGGTATTCCTTGGAGGGGTTCCTGTGCTTCTCTATGTGTTCTCGTGAGCAGACTTGGCTGATTCGTACGCATACTGAGTGGTCCACGTCACGAGTGATTCTCTCTTTTTCACCGGTTCTATGCTTGCCAGATAAGTAAATGTCAAGTTAGTTGAAACGTGATCATGCGGTGTTCTTCGGAGAGCGAGAGAGTAGCTTTCTCTTTCTCTTTCTCTTTCTCTTTCTCTTTCTCTCCCATTCTTCTTGGCCCCAAAAAAAGTACGGATGTGGTCCGAAAGGTCAGATCATTGTCATATGGTCCTTTGAACGTGGGTTGATCGTTGAATAGAAAAATGTCTATCGAAGAAGTTGAGCGGTCAGTTAACACTCGGGTCGCGCCTCCCGCCGATCTGTTTTATTGAGTTGCTCCGGAGGGGGATGACCAGATGATTAAATGAAAATATAGTCAGGATAAATATCGCTTAAATTTAAACAAATTTTTTTCGCTTGTCGGGTGTCTGATTCATAATGTAAAGTTCTACCACTGAAGTTGTGTGTCTATGAATCTATGTATGAATATGAGTTGAGTTAAGTTGAGTTGAGTGTGTGTACAATTGTCACTGGATTGGGAAAGTGTTGTGGTTCATATTCGGATCGGAGCTTCTTCGCTTCGTCGTTCGTCCGTGTCCGCGGTCAGTGGATGGTCGGTCGGTCGGTCTGACTTGACCCTTGACCTGCTGAGGCACTCATCTCTCTGGCTCCGGTGATTTCTGAATCACTTCTTTCTACTTCAACTTCGACTTCTACTTCTACTTCGACTTCTACTTCGACTTCGACTTCCTCTCCGCCGCGGCGGTCCACTCAGTATCATTTTTCTTCTCCAGTTGGGTTACCGACTTACGTATGCGTATAGAAAATAAATATGACTTGGCCTCCGCTCCGCTCTCTCTCCTTGTGGGAAACAAAAAAGGAAGTAAGTACGCGACGAGGATGTTTCTGATAGACCAAGCACCCCCTTATATGTCTCTGATATTTCAGTAGAAGTCTGGGAATACATTGGAATCAAAAATTGAACATTGAACGTCGATTTGATGGTTGAGGTATTCGTATGGCCGGCTTAACCATCTTGCTGCTGAATGCTGACACCCAACTGGTGGGTATTTTTCTCGCTCTAATGGCGACTCTCACCCCACCTCAATGCCCCTGCAAAGACGGTCATTGCGAGATCTATGAATCATCAGCTCTCAATCTCAACCAAGTAAGAGTAAAAATAGCGAGGATTTGGCAAGATATGCACGGGCACTTGTAACCAACTGCTTCCACTTCTGCGAGACCCAATGACTCTCTCTTGGGCACTTTCCCCCCTTCGCAGCAGTCAATCTAATAATCTATCAAAATTTCAACATGGGGGCTGAAGTTACAACTCCAATCACTCTCTTTCTTTCATATCCCCAAGCAAGCCTTATGGTGTCTTCCGGGCGAGCTCACGCGACCTCCCTACGACATCGACATGGATACTTTATCTCACGCTACTGGTCATCAGATGGGTGATGGAAGTACCATCATGTCTTTGTTAGGGTCGCATGTCCTCGGGTTCTGCATGGAAATATCAGAGAGAACGTATGGAGCATTGGAGCTTGCGAGTTGTGATGTGATGTAATGTGCTCTGTCTTACTGTGCGAAGATGATGCGGTATCAATCCGCGGGAAGCGGTGGATCAACAGACACCGCCGAAGGGGGAGGCAAGTTAAGATATAGCTCTTCCTTCAAACTTGAGCATAGTCTTGTTCTGAACCTACGAGACACTGGTTTTTTTTGTCTTTTTCTGGGGGGAGGGGGGGGGAGGGGCCACGTCATGGATCTTTGACGTGGAACCATCAGAACTCATCGTGTTTGCATGCAGGTAATGATGGGTGCAGGTGAAATACAAACACAGATACGCCTTTCTCTGAAGTGCGCTCGGTTTCGGTGCCTGGATGTAAGGAAGTGATTATCGAGCATAGAAAGGGTCGTTTAAGCTGCACCGAGTCCCTCCATCACGGGTCCGCAACCCGCACGCCATCATTTCGGGTTCGCCCTGTGCGCCCTAAAGGAGCCAGGATTGCCATCAATTGATTGGCACGGCCTTGTGATGAGACGAGGCCACAAGTAAGGGGTCACGATCAAATAGTGACGGGGAAAGAGGGGTTGTTACGCTTTAAAGCAAGACTGTACCAGGAGAAGGCTGATGTGTTCCGGGGCTTGTCCCTAGTTCTCACAGCTATGCGAAGTGCGGATGAGAACAGAAAGGGAAAGGGAAAGGGAAAAGAATTAGGTGGCTAAACGATTGGTGGACGGAGAGAACTGAGGACAATGTCAACTCCATTCCTTTCCTTACAACAAGTCAGTGTCAGAGGAGAGAAGAATCAGATGTGGTGTTGTGGGTTAGAATGTGGGGAAATAGACGAGAGAGGCGGGATGAGCCAAGGTAAGCAAGCTTGTAACCATGACGTGGCAGTCAAGACCCAATTGTTGTTTCTTTTCTTTTTAAAGGCAATCAAAGATAAAGTTTTTCATTCAAGGAGGATTCAAATAAAATAGAGAACGAGAGTGAGTGAGTGCGTGTTGTCTGTGAAAGAGAACGAGAAAGAGAGAAAGTGAAAACGAGGTTTATAGGAACAGAGCAGAGCAGTTGACCTTCCTCCCCTCCTCCCCCTTTTCATGGAAAATCGGTTCATTCAAGACCACCACCATCAACACCCTTTCATGTACAAATCTCATTCTAACAACAACAATCGTTCTCATTCTGCTAACAAACCTCATCCTCCTACTTCTCGCTCTCGTCGTCCTCCCATTCCCAGTCTATTCACTAGTACCGGGGATAGGGAGGACATCTTTAACCCTCATCCCATCCATTCTTCTCCTTCTCACCCTCACCCTCACCCTCACCCGCTCGATCTTTCAGTAATCGACCAAAAAGTCTCTCAACAATTTCTTCTTGCTGATCGTTCAGTCTTATCCTCATCTTCTCCAGAAAATCCCACTTATGATGGCTTGCCCCCCTTGTCCCCTATCTTCCCCTCCCTTGACCAGGCCGGTATTTCCATGTCCCCAGCTGCCATGTTCCTGTCTGCATTCAGCCCCTCCGCCTCTTCCGCTCCTCTACCTGACGATGAGGGCGAAGAAGTTGAGGGTTACAAATTCGGCAGCATCATTGGCTATGGCGGTTTCTCTTCCATTCGACGTGCATTCTCCCCTTCTGGCGGAACTGTCGCCGTCAAAATCGTCCGTCGCTCCGACTTAGCTTCACAAGCTAACCCTACTCAAGCTCGTAACCGCTTGGAGAATGAGGGATCCATATGGAAAACCCTTTCTCACGAACACATCCTTCCCCTTTTTCACTTCGCACACACTTCTTATGCCGACTTCTTCTTCATGCTTCTTTGCCCTGCCGGTACTCTCTACGACATCCTCAAACGTGATGGTTGCCCTGCTCTACCCCGTGACGATGCCGGTATGATGTTCCGTCAGGTGGTTCGTGGTGTTCGCTATCTACATGAGCAAATGGCGCTTGTCCACGCCGACCTCAAACTCGAAAACGTCCTTGTCGATGAGATGGGTGTTTGCCGTATCACCGATTTTGGCATGACTCGTAGCTTCGGAGAAGACTCCGAGGTGGATCCGACCGAGCCACTACCCGTCCCACATACTCTCCGCGACCAGTGTGAAGCCCTAGACTCTAAGACTCTCCGAGGTACTCCTGTGCTCCGCGGCCATGGATCCCTCAAGGCTACTGGACGCCTCTCACTCTTGCATCATCATCATCGACATTCTCGTCCGCGTCGCCGCGAGTCCACCCCTTTACCTACGCAAGGCCAGGATCAGGCCCATGAGTTCCCGCCTGGATCACTTCCCTATGCAGCTCCCGAGTTACTCCGTACCCGGAATGCCGAGAACCCCTATCGCCCACATCCTTCTCAGGACATATGGGCACTTGGGGTCATGTTGTACGCATTATTTACTGGTGGTCTGCCGTTCGTTGACTCGTTCGAGCCTCGGTTGACGATGAAGATTCTGCATGGTTTGCCCCGTATCTAGCTTAAACTAGAGTTACGTTGCTAACCACCCTCCTCTTTCTAGGTGCCTTCGAGATGCCGAAAGATGTCGGTCGGGGTGCCGAGCTTGTCCTCCGTGGGTGTCTAGAAGCATCGGTATCTCAACGTTGGACCATTGCGGCCGTTGATGATGTTAGTTGGTCCGTCGGTTGGGGCTCCGACACTGACCACTTGTCTTCCTCTTCCGGAACTGCAGAAAGTGAGCTCGAGAAAATGGTACATGAGACACATGCCAGTGCCAAGAGTGCTGCCTCGTGTTCCAGGACACATCTGCCGTCGATCGTTCCAGTGCACGACGTCGCAAGCGAAGATGCAGTGCCAGAACTTGAATACGATGTCGAACCCGCGGACAGCTTGTTCGTGCGCTCCACCTCATCACGAAGTCGCAGCACAGGGAGGGGGCCTTTCTCACCATTCACCAACACTTGGTCAGAAATGGAGATGCCCTCCTCTGTTGGCCCGCTTGAGCTCACGCTCCCCGGGACACCCGCGCAGCCGTCGCACGAACGCCCACGCGGGCGCCACGCGGGAAAGGGCCGCGAGACTCAGAGGAGACCATCGTCAGGTCCTGCGCGCTCGCTTAGCCCAAACGTTGCTTCGGTATCTCCTACAGGTGCGCAGATATACGGAGGGCAGGGCTGGGGTGTGTCGGGTGTGCGACCTCCCCCTGCACTGGGGCTGGGGCTGAGCACTGCGCGTACAAAGCGTGCAGGCAGCCAGCCACCGGCCCATTCAGCGCCATGGGCAGTGCCCTCGAGAGCGCGGGCAAGCGTGGGTGTCTCGCCTGCATTATCTGTCGCACGCTCTACGCCCCACGCCGATGGTGGGTTTGTCTTAAAATCTGGAGTGGCTAGCGCGCGTAGCCACAGTGTGGCTGGTCCTTGAGAGAGCCCTGAATTCTTCATATACGATGATGATCGTTCAATCATCACCATATCTAGTTTTATCTGTCCAACCATCTTCGCAAGTGCAAGCCTCCACTCATTACCTTCACCCCCTTTCTTGATTATGGACTTCTAATGGCGGATTTCGTCGCACGTGTATGTGTCCCCTTCACCGTTGTCTCACGTATGTTTGGTGGATGGACTATGGTGGATTGAACCACTACTTTTCAGTTGTTCGTTGTACCCATTATTTGTGTAGATATATCATCATGTGTCGTACATACTCAGCAATTGAATGCAAGGACTAAATTAGCCGTCTAATTATGCCACTGTATCGTGATTCGATCTTCTCTCTTTTTATTATACTCGGGAATTGTCGAGATTGAAAATGAGGATATCCTCCGCGCCAACGCTCACGAGCTGGTCCATCACATCTGCCACCTTGGATCGCTCCACCATCGAGCTGACCGCCACCCACTCCTGGTCCTCCAGGGGGGAAATAGTCGGGGCGCGCCGTCCGGGGTGACCGCCGCTGCGTTTGGAGCTTCGCGCGGAGCACGTTGTATTGGCAGATGACGTATTTGCGCGCCGCGATCACGCCCGCGATGCGCGCGGTGATTTTATCGATGAGCGGTGCCAGATGGGCGTGTTTGGGAGTCGAGGATCGGATTAAGACCGCTTCAGATTCGAGAAGCGTTGCAATGGGCCGAAGGCCAGCGGCACGCATCGTCTCTCCGGACTCTAAAAATAAAATTGGGGGGAAAGGGGGGAGGACATGGTGACGCGCACCATCGCTGTCAGTTTTCGTTTTTTTTTTTTAAGTTAAATTTTTTTTTATATAATGATTGAAAGTGATGATGGATGGAATGGAGAGGTGTTTACGCGCACCTACAAGATCAACTGTGATGTGAAGAAAAGATTTGGTTGGTACAAGTTTTTTGAGTTGGTGGAAAGCAAGTTTTTGAGGAGTGACGAACCAATGCCATCTGCCAAACCGAGCGCACATGCTGCCTCTACGCTTCCACCGACATACTCGATGGACGTATGGCGCACATCACCTGTAAGCCCCGCGCGCGTGTCGACTTCCGCGAAAAACCGGCCGGCAAGCACTTCAAAACTAGTGACGATGCGCTTTCCCGCAAGTTCATCAAGGCTCTGCACGGACCCTGCCTCGGGTACCTGTACCTGGAGCGCGCACTTACCAAAACCGAGTCGTAGCGATTCGGTCACGAAAGACTCCATTTGCGACTCGAGTATCACATCGTGTCCTGTGATCCCGAGGTCGACATTACCCTTGCCGACGAAGGAGGGTATGTCGGATGCTGGGAGGAAGACCCTGGATACGATGAGAAGGTATGGTATGGTAGTATGGTATAGGGTAGGGCACATGTGCCGTTAATGAAGGGGGGAGGCGGAGTATGAACGGACGCAGTGGATCAGAGCGGGATTCAAAGGAAGATTTATTTAACCAACAACCCAACCAAATCAGAGTAGATGGGGGGACGTACAGAGCGATAGGATGGTTTTGCACGAGGCAGACATCGAGCCGATTCGGCCGACGGAACAGGATGTCCGCACCTGGTGGGTGTGTTGAGAGGTTGGCTTCAAAGGAAGGGGGGAGAGGGGGGGGGGGGGCGGGGAAGATTACGCACCAGAAAGCAGTTCTAGACACCTTTCATGGAGACGACCTGTGAGCGATGGTCAGCATGAGACCATCTTCTCTCGTCAAGGGTACGGTTGACGTGCCTTTCTTTGGGATCGCAAACAGTAGACGGCCATCGAGTGTGTTGGTATCTACGAACAAGTTGATCAAGACGTTGTACCCATGGGTTGGTTATAAATTTCCTCATCCACCTAATGGAGACATGTTCTCTTTTGCGAACCTTGACAGTTGTGTGTTGTGTCAAGTGAAGTGAAGTGAGAAGGGGGATGAAAGGGGATGAAGATGATGATCATCTTATCAAAGAGTATGCCCTCTACTCTAATCTAATCTAATCTTTGTTAGCCTCTTCTTTCATATCATATTATATTTTTCTTTCCCTTTCCCTTTCCCTTCTCTCTTCCCTTCTTCCCTTCCAAGTTCCAAGTTCCAAGTTCCGACCAACCCACCCACAAACCAGAAACACTCCCTGAAAGGCATTTCAAGTAATGCCAGACCTTAGTCCAACTACTTTCAGACCTATCTTGTCCAAACTCATCAAGTCTCCACAAGACTTTGGAACAGCAGATATAGAGACCGCCCTTGACCATGTCATCACGCCGGGAGCCGCCCTACCAGAGCAGGTTGGCGCGTTCCTTACAGGAATCGCTGTCGCCCGTGTCGAGCTACAGAAGGAACTCATCATCTCCGCAGCCGCGTTTATTTATTCCCGCTCCATTCCTGCTATAGTTTTTAATGCGAACAACGATTCTATTGTCGATATTGTTGGCACGGGAGGCGATGGGCACAACACTTTCAACGTCAGTACAACTGCTGCCATTGTCGCAGCGGGAGCTGGCGCTCGCGTGATAAAGGTGAAAAAAATGACTATCGTATCCTCGCTCCGCCCCTGTCCTGACCCAACCCGGGTATAGCATGGCAGTCGAGCATCTACATCAACCTCTGGGTCAGCAGATCTCTTGCAGGCCCTTGGATGCGTCTTTACACCACCACGTGCGATAGCACCTTCGCCTATTCCTAGCATACCTTTTGCCTTTATCCTCGCACCTCACTACCACCCGGCACTCGCCACACTTGCCCCGGCTAGACGCGCACTTCCCTTCCGCACGCTCTTCAATGTCCTTGGGCCTCTCCTTAACCCCGCACGACCTCGTGGTATGGTTCTCGGCGTCGCCGAGCCAGCCCTTGGGCCGCCCTTCGTCGCTGCACTGAAGGCCGCAGGTGTAAAGCGCGCCTATGTCGTATGCGGAGCCGAAGGACTTGACGAGATATCGTGCGCCGGTGACACGCACGTGTGGGAACTGCTCGAAGATGGGGGTATAAAGGAGCAAACGTTGTGCCCTGCTGATTTTGGACTACCCCCGCACCCGCTTAGTGATGTCAAGAGTGGGACGCCAGCGGAGAACGCGGCGGTGTTCAAGGCACTGCTCACATCAGGATACAATGTTCCGAAACATCTCACACCCATCCTGGACTTTGTCTTACTAAATGCAGCAGCGCTACTTGTTATAGCTGGCGTTGCAGACAGCTTCAGGGATGGTGTAAGTTTGGCACGAGAGGCAATCACGTCTGGGAAGGCCTGGCGCGCCCTGGAGACGCTCCGAGATCATGGTTTGAAAGAGTCCGTAGAAGCCGAGGTGACGGTGTAATACTTCAATTTCATTTCTTTCATGGCTTTGTTGTAGGTACATTGATTGTTGCAAACATTCGCACAAGACTGGATTATTAGCAGTCAAAACTGTGGGAGTAGGGGCTTCAGAGGTGCATCACTTCCTTGATCAGCCTCAATCGCCCCTCTTGAGTCCCCGCGAGAGAAACCTCCACCTCAAACCATCCTTATTTCCCGGGGCATATGGATGTATATGCTCAGAGGTAGAATTTGGTCAGATGGTGATCTTGGGGTGCTCACATGGGGACGGGGGAATTAATTCACTCTGGAAGTAGTTCAACAGAGTTGGACGGAGGACGGAATTCCCCACAATGACGGACAGTGTCCCCATCGAGTATTAAAAAAATTGTCTTCGGAAGTACGAGGAAATGCCATCACATGGTCATTTGTATGTCCTAGAGCTTCCAAGATGTAGACTTGGAACCAATCGATAGCTCGCAGCCCGCCCACTTTGAGCTGTGCCTTCCAGGTCGATAACGTTACGACCCTGAAAAACGTCCTGAAAGTTCCGAGAATCCGATTTTGTGGGGGATTGCGGGATTCGACTTGAAATTGGGGCTAACGATAAGCGATGTAGTTGATGGGAAGAGAGACGGGTCACCCGTACGATCAAAATGGTGATGGGACCATATATAATCGAATCTATTTCGGCGTCGGCGACATCGTCTATCTTTGCCTCCATATGGAGCTTCGTGTAAGTAATCGCCAACAGATTTGGTTCATTTCAAAATGTCCGGGGAGAGAAGGAGCGCACGACGAGAGGACCGAGAGGACCTGTCATTAAATTCATTATTCACTTTTACATTTTGGCCCATAGTTAGTCTTCCGCACATGCCTTCGTCGAATAAGACCTTTTCCCTGCCTTATCAATCTCAACGAGAGGAACCTAAACGCGGGGAGGGCCAGGGGCATCATACCCAAGTATAGGTAGCTGAATTAAGACTTTAACTGGCAGGCACAGTTATATGACCACCGTGCAAGGCAAGAGACACTAATAGTAGATCTCCTTGAATGGGGAAAACGCGAGTGGTAAGATGTTGGACATCACGAGGGGGGTCGAGGACAAGGATGTTGGATGTTGAGATGTTGAGAGTTGGTCACGGGCCCAGCCTGGGATCACACTGCTGCTCATAAGCACATCAACATCAGTACGCACTGCCTAGTCTCTCGCTTTCTCTTTCGATTTTAAGTTGGGTTGGGAGTCAAGGAAAAAAAAATTCCAGTTATTGTCATAGCCGCCGCTCTACAAATGCTCACCCTCAAACGCTCATGCCTGCACCCCCTGGTAATGGTGCTGCGGCGGCACCGTGTTATCATGGTATTCAAATTTTATTGTTTGCTTCGTCGCCATTATCCATCGCTTTCAATTTGCCTCAGGATTACATTGTCCGCCATGGGAAATCTTATACATGACGGCAGGGTTTGTTCTGTTTCTGTTCTTCTTCCGACTGGTTGCGGTGTGGCTTAGGAAATCAGCTGCGGCGATCCGCCTGTCGCACACACGTCCAGAGGCATGTCTCGAGACGCGGCTTTACTAGTGGCGAACCCGTCCCCTCTTTCCCATCTATTTACAGACGTTTCATGGGGGGCGGAGACGTCGGTAGTCTGGAGTTTGCGCAGTCCTGAATTCCCCTTTCAGTGCTTTCTGGTCTGTTCCGTTCACCGGAGTTCTCGTGCCTGTTCATGTTAATGTTCACGTGGGACAATGACAATGGTGCTTCGCCACTAGATAATTGCTTTTCTCTGCGAGTCTTGGGTCTATCTTTTGGATGAGCAAGCATGAAAGCTGAGTTCATCCGTTTTAGATCTGTGCACAGATTTCTTGTCGTAATCCGCAGTACTGTGTTCTTCTTGAGTTGGTGGTTGTAAACGGCATTACGTGCTTAAAGCCAAAATCTATTACGGGCGAGGCGCCTTCCTGCACCACCGAAGCTCGTCGAAGCTCCCCTTGGAGACGCAACTTAACACAGTAGCCACGTCTTATGAGGGTCTGCCTGCGATCAAGTTATCGGAAATTGCGAGCATACCGCCGGCCACTGAACCTCTGGGTTGCCAACACAACACGCCTATTGTACGTGACGCGCCAATGGGAACGAACGTGACCCAAATTGAGCGTCATCAGTGACCGCACAATCTTAGCTCACTCGAAGTGGTGGAACCGCTGTGATTCCTAAGCTTACGCCTAGCGCTGCAGCTTGGGGGTGGGTCAACTAAGCTGCCGGAGCGCTGCTCGGACTGATTGAATACTATTTGCTGCAGACCCCCAGTGCGTCAATGTTGGCGTTGCTTTCCGGACCCATGTAAAGCGGAGCTAAAAGGCGTTGGACACACTGCGGGGAGAAGGCTGGCGTCTCTGACTCTGACTCTGACTCTCTGTGTGCTGTATGAACTGAACTATGAATACTGCCTTCCATTCGTAAGGGGTTGGTAAGCACTAATTATTGCGATCGTCATTCCAATTAGCATAATGACTCCATCCCGCATGTGAGCCCTTCACGATGATGAAGACGATTTATCCGCGGCTGTGCGTCATATGCACAACTTCTTCGTGGCCATGGGCTTAGGCGCCCCCAAACGCATTCTATCCTTAAGTTGTTGCCTCTTGTCAGCCACCTGTACCTTTTCGTCGAATCCGTGATAATCGTTATGCTCGCTGCGGATATAAAATGAAAGGTCACCCCCCCCGCTTGTCCTGGAAACCCCTCTGACCCACCGTTCAATCATCATGTTGTCCTTCTCCACCGCTACACATGTTTTCACTCTTATTTTGTGTCTCACACTGTCTGACATCGTACGGGCCACTGGTCCACGAGTTCTTTGTGTCGGTGAGTTTCTTTCGGACATCAATGGTGGTAGCTTGGGGAATTAACGAGACCCACGAATTCACAGAGAGATACCGGATATCGTATGTCCAATTATCGCGCCACACCCTCCTCCCCTACAAAAGAAAGAGGCACTAAACGTTCTACTTGTACACAGACAAGGCGACACTTGTGCATCGATTGCTCCACAGCTCGGTTTGAACCAGTCAGATGTCGAGTCGATGAACCCTGGCGTAAACTGCGAGTTTTTTCGAGCCAAATGGCAGGTTTCGAGAGCAGGGGTCGACTGACACCTTGCCAACAGGTAGTAGCAGTGCCCTTCCATCGGGAAAATCTCTGTGCACGAGAGCGTATACGCCCGTTTGCACGCTCAACGCAACCGCCACACAAACGACGTGCGACGAGCTAGCGGCCACCTGGGAAATAACCGTCAATAGTTTTGTCGCCTTCAATGATGATGTTGATGATGCTTGCGACGACCTTGTCGTTGGAAATACCGTACGTGTTCTGATCGTGTATGGGACGGCTGTAGGGCTGACCTGATCTCGTGTTCAGTATTGCGTCTCGACTGATGGATGCTATCCAGGCCACACAGATCCAATCTGCGATCAGTGAAAGGATCGTGCTCGGATCATCGAATCCTCTAATACATATTTCCTACCCCAGTGGGTGAAAGACAGTTAAATTAAATTAAATGTAGGGGTTGATCCCGTTCTTACTGCTCAATTTGGTTTCGAAAATGGTCATCCAGAGGCGGGTTTTCTGACGTGCCATAATATATTGAACTTGATGCGCAATGCACGATAATTGGGAACATTCCAGATGTCCTACATCCTGAACTCAGCGCCACAAGCAGTCAATCTTATATCACACATCAAACATTCTCAGCCTTCCTATGATGGAGTGGTGAACTACGAATTCTGGCATTTTCCGAATAGTGTGTTCATAAAACAAGTGCGATCTATACGGGAATAAGTGAAGAAGATGATCCATCATACAAGATCCTAATACTGCGTGGTCTGTATACCTTCGGTACCGGCACTAACGACCCCAGCGTTCTCATCTGGAGGCACGCGCCGCACGCGGAGAGGCATCTGGTTTCCCATCTCTGGCGCAGACGCCACGAAAGGACGGGTCACAATACTATCGTCATTTCACAGGTCAGCATCCAAAAAAAGCTTGTTAACAGTAAAATGAGAGACGCACTTGACGCGCTTTTCGATTACAACATCATCGTCAATCGAAAACTCGATGTCGCGCAGTAGACATGCAAGGAACACCTTGATCTCCGCAAGCGCAAAACGATACCCAATGCACGCGCGGTTTCCTGCTGCACCGCCACCGTTGCCATTTAGAAAGGTAAGGGTGTGCGCATACAAGCCAGGGATGGCACGCACAGCCGGCGGGAGGGCCGTCCATCGCTCGGGCCGAAACAATCGAGCGTCGGGACCCCAAAGATCTGGTGCACAGTTTACGGTTTGAATAGGGATGTTGATCATATCGCCGCGACGGAGATGGATACCGCTTTGTAGACGCCATTGGTCGTTCTCCCCTTCTTCACCCGCTGGAGAACGGGCGCGATATGGGAGCCAACGGGAGAGACTGCGCCATGTGGACACGCGCACGCGTACAGGGTACTGAAGAGGAACGAAACATTCAGATGCTGCACCCGTGTATACGCGCATTGTACTGCCAACAGGTGCATGGAGGCGAAGGGCTTCGCGCACAGTGTGTTCAAGGAGCGGCAACTCAAGCGCTGCGTGTAGATCACCTTCAGCGCAGGTGCGGAGTGCAGCACGCAGTCGCGTCTGAGCAGCAGGAGCACGTGCGAGGGCATAAAGTGTCCAAGCGAGTGCAGATGCCGTCGTTTCGTGTCCCGCGGCAAGAAAGGTAGAGATCTGGGAAAGCATTTCAGAGTGAGTGAGCGCTTGGGAAGGCGAGGAGGCGGTGTTGGCGCGAACTACAGAAGGCGGGTCGTTAATGGGGGAAAAAACGATAGATGGGAAGAGGCGCACCACGCACCAAGGACGGAGAGGATGTCGCGCGACACTGGTGCGTCGGGCTTGGGCTCATCTTGTATACGTGCCATTTTTCGTTCACTGATGAGCTGCGTGCCAATGCGGTGCATGGTGGCTTGAGCTTCTTGCATGAGGTGGGAGCTCGAGCGCTGGTTCCCACGCATGAACAGCTGGGAGACATTCTCTATAGGAGACAGGGACGCACAAATCGTCGTACGAAGGGAAACCAAATCGACAGAACCGTTGCGACACGAAACTCGTGCGCGGTGGTAAAGATGGTAGCAAATGCTCGTGCAAGCTCATTACCCGACTCGCTGGTGGTGCGGGGATCAGTCCCTGGGGGTGGAAGCGAATGAAAAGAGTAGCCAAAACCTGCGTCGAGAATGAGAATGGGCGTGAGAAGTGAGAAACGGAAAGTCCTACCGGCTTCCCCGATGGCATCGAGTGTCGCGCGAGCAAGCCAAGTGAGAACGTCGACAACGGGTGATGTGACTACGGATGGGTCTGAAGTGGATGGGGATGGGGTTCGTTGTCGTGCAGTTGAGGGGAGATGTGGAGGTCCAAGTTGTGAGTGGGGGACGGCAGAAGTGCCTAGAGGCGGGGAAGCGTGGTGGAAATGGGTAGTAGCTGGAAGCTGTGTATCGGCGAGTCGAATGAATATATCGCGTAGCTATAAGTGAAAGAAGTTAGAATTGAAGTGCATGCTAGAGAGATATTTGAGGAATGCAAACGCGCTCTGCCTTCCCACGAAAGATGGGTATAATAGATTTGATGTGAGAAGAAGTAAATGCTTGGTTCTAACGCGATACGGCACGATGAGAAAAGTAAAGGTGGATTTACGAGACGAAAATAAAACGTACCATGATACGACGCTAGAAAGGGGGGTGAGGATGAGAAGAAAAGGCAACAGAGAAGATTTAGGAGTAACGGACCTGTCGCCTGTGGATATCACCCTGGACTGTGAGAAGGCCATTATGGCCTGCACCCATTTCTGCGAGGGCCTCTGTGATGAAATTGGGTTTAGGAAAGTCATAAGCATGTCCGAGGATGTAAGCGAGAGCGAGGGGGTCGGTGGTAAGGAGACGGTGACCATTGATGAAACCACGATAGACGAGAGTGTGGCCGTACTGATCTGTCCAGGAGCGAAAAATGTCATTATTCTCTTGATCAGCTATTTGAGCTAGGTTTCCGATGAGAAAAGATGGAGAAGGAGGAGAAGGGAGTAGACGTAGAGGAGAGCGGAAACGAGAGAGGATAAGGGTGAAGAGTGGTCGCAGGAAAAAGCAGAGGGCCAATGCGCATGTAAAGCATAATTGGGAGGATGAGAGGAAGATAAACGACATAATACCAAGAAGTTCAAGTTGACAGGTTCATTCGTGGAGAAAAGGATAAGAGTAAGGGGACGAGTTGAGAGAGTCGGGGACATGAGCGTTTTATTCAAAATCAAATCAAATCTCATTTAGGTGCGGTGCGGTGCGGGGTCGACCGACATCACCTTCGGTCATCTCGGCCTTGGCATCACATTATTATTATATTATTTATATGTTATTAACTGTTATATATATATATATAGTTTATTTATTGATTTCACATGCATATGCTTCTCTTCTCAGTGCAATGAGGCTCTTCTCAGTGCAATGAGGCACAGGATTGAAAGGGGAACATTGCCTTTAAGATGTTCAAGAATTTGGGTTAGCTTTTCCACCTGCTCTGGCAGACTGTTTCTGCTGATCACCTTGCTTCCTTCCACTTGACTGCTGAGCTTATTAGTGGAATGGGGGTTTTACCTTTGGAACAGTTTTGCTCCCACTGAGCAAGGACAGCACTGCAGACTACTGGAAGACCAATGTTAGAAGGAGATCTTCTTGTTAACACAGGACATGTCTGGGGATGCTTCAGGCATCTAGAGATTCAATTAGCTGATTAGATTAGATAAGGGCTCAGACCTAGTGATGTGCATGGCTTGGCTCAAAGCCATAAGCTGGCCATTACTGAGCTGGAAAAAGCCAGGCCAACATAAGCCATGAAAACAGCTTCCAGTGGCCCACAGCTCAGGCTTAAGCTATGGAAAGCCTGAAGCTTAGTGATTGGCAGGCAGGGGTAACCCTGGGGTATCCTTGTTGGTACCCATACCTGTACCCATACCCATCACTATGGGTATGGGTAACCTGCAGGTTACCTGTGGGTCACCTGTGAAAACACATGCAAGTTCTTTACTTGCATTGTGCATTTCAGATACCTGGCCCAGGCCTTCCTGGTAGTGATGTGCCTGGCCTGGCTCAAAGCCGGAAGCCGGGCCAAGCCGGGCCTGTTTGGGCCGGGCCAAGCCAGGCCGTTGTGACGGCCCAGCAAGGGCTTTGGCCCGGCTCAGAGAAACTAAAAGCCAAAGCCGCCGGCTCAGGCCGCGGCTTTCAACAGCACATACAAGTGCAATAGCAATCATCAAAATCAGTACAAATCTGATCACAAAATGGTTGATTTGGGTCACGTGATCATGTTTATTGCGGCATTTCAAACTTTTTCTTCGATATAGCTTTGCAATATGTAACACACCAAGTCAGATTTGGATTAGCTGAACTATAACTACTAGTTATATGTCATAAAACTTTCTCTGCCAAAAGCCGCGGCTTGGGCCAAGCCGTCTGTGGCGGCTTTGGCTCGGCCCAGACTTCAGGAAAGCCGGAGCCGCCTCAGGCCGAGCCAAAGCCGCGGCTTTTGGGCCAAGCCGGGCTGGAACATCACTACTTCCTGGACCAAGAAGATACACAATGTGTTCATTTGTGGCTGCTTAAGATCCCTCAATGACTCTTATTTTATGTTCAGAAGATTAAGATAATTCATTATTCCATTTTTATTTTATTATTCTGCTTTCAATTTTATACAAGCACAACTAAAATACAGTATACAGAGATGATTAGATAGGATGTTATAGAACATTAATGAAAAGCCTGTCAGATAACCACACAGAATGCAAAATAATTTGATGAACACATAGCAATTTGCAGGGGTAACCCCTGGATAATTGTTTTGATACCTGGGTTACCCATAAAATGAAACGCATGCAAGTTCTTTACTTGCATCGCACATTTCAGACATCCGGCCCAGGACATCCTGGTCAAGGAGATATGCACTTGGACACAACACATTCATTTATGGCTACTCAAGATCCCTCAAAATTCCTATTTTATGTTCATAAGATTAAGATAATTTATTATTCCATTTTTATTTTATTATTCTGGTTTCAATTTTATATGAGTGTGACTGTTCTTTGTGTTTCTGTGCATTTCAGATAAGTGGCCTGGGCCATCCCGGTCAAGGAGATAAGCACTTGGACACAACACATTCATTTATGGCTACTCAAGATCCCTCATAATATTGTTGTTTTATGTTCAGAAGATTAAAAGGATCCTTTATTTACATTATTATTTTATTATTCTGCTTTCATTTCATACAAGCGCAACTGTCCTTGTGCATTTAAGTCAACCTTCCTTAATAGGAAGGAGGTCAGACCACCATGTGATGCAATGTAGTTGCTGCCCCATGCAGCTTGTAGATACACGCGGGCCTTTTTTCAGTAAACTAATTTGATAATTAGATTATATTATAGTCTAAAGTAGTCTAGAGAGTATTTTAGATAGTGCCAGACCGGCAGAATTGGTCACACATTGATAAAACAGGTGCATCATGATTTTCAAGAAGTGGATCACTGATAACACTTTTATTTTACATCGCACCATTAATCTGCTTTGATATTTTATATAATAATACTAGAACATATTTAAAGATACCCTATAGCATACATCAGATGAGATCTTTTATTTTTGTGGCTGCAGATGTGTTTTGTCTTAGAATTTCTACTGATCTTGTCAATGCATGATTTGTTACGTCTGGTGCGGGATGTTCCACACAACTTGTGTGACAGCTCGATCGGTAGTTTCTAGTGGAGAACCAATAAGGCTCTTCTGGAGTTCAGGTGAGGTGAGTCAGAGTCAAAGGGGCTGTCCCCTATGACAATGTTGAGTGGAAAGTGCCAAAAGCACTGAGACAAATGGTTTAAAGGATCAAAGGGGGTGTCCAGAAGACAGGCACTGATGTATTCAATAAGTCAAGTCTGAGGTCTACAGGGTAGCTACAGCAGACTTATATATGTAAAGCAGTGGGCGTCTACAAGATAAGGATATGGAGTCAAGTGGGCCCAAATATATGAAAGCAGAGGGCATAAAGCCTGGCTTCTGATAGGGTATTAAGTAAGTGTCCGGTCTTAAAGATAAGAGGATAAGGGATAATGAGATAAGGGTCCAAGCATAGGTAAACAGTGAGTCAACAAGTACAAAGGAGGGTCACGGGGATGGAAGCAGGGCATGGGATGGGTCCCAGGACAGGGATGTGATCAGGAAATGTAAGGTAGGAGGTAAGGAGGGGTCATCATTGGGAAGAGTGAAGAAAATAGGAGCGGACGGCAGGGGTTGTAACATCACCCCCTCTTCTGGTTCTAGCAGACCCAGCTAGAAACGACTCATACCATCATCATCTTGTACCAACTCCAAGTAATCATCAGCTACATTACACTCGTCCATGGTGTATGTTACGCCCGGTGTGGGACGTTCCACACGACTTGTGTGACAGTGCGATTCATAGGTTCAGATAAGAGACCAATAAGGTCTCTTGGAGTTCTAAGTGGGACGAGTCAAAGTCAAAGGGGCACTTCCCTAAGACGATGTTGAACGGAAAAGTGCCGGAAGCACCTGGGACACTGAGTTAGAGATCCAAAGGGGATGTCCAGAAGACAAGCACCGATGTATTCAATAAGTCGAGTCTGAAGTCTACAAGGTAGATACAGCGGACTTATATACGTAAGTAAACGGGCGTCAACGAGATAGGGATAACGAGGTCAGGTGGGCCCAAATATACGAAAGCGGAGGGCGTAAAGCCAAGCTTCTGATAGGGTATTAAGTAAGTGTCCGGTCGTAAAGATAAAGAGATACGAGATAACAAGATAAGGGTCAAACATGGGCAAACAGCGAGTCAACAAGTACAAAGAGGTCACAGGGATGGGAGGAGAGCACGTGATGGGTCCCAGGATGGAGACGTGATCATGAAATGTAGGGTGGGTGGTAAAGAGGGGTTGTCGTTGGGAAGAGTGAAGAAAACTGGGTCGCTTGGCAGAGGTTGTAACAGTGTAATTCTCCTTGTCCGAATCCTGGGGGCATCTGTGGGTACGGAGGAACCCATAGGGTCTGCGTTGACCGCATGCGCGACACAGGTCGTGGACGGGACAGTCCAACTCGCGGTGTCCCAAGTTGTGGTGCAAACACTTGCCGCACCATCCCGATGGATTGGCAATTGTTGGGGCGACTCCTACACGGCGGAAGATACAAAACCTGCTCCAATGCTGATTGCTTCGACAGTGCCAGCACCACTTGCGGTTGAGGGGACAGTTCCAGCTGATATGGTACTTACTGTCACAACACCAGCATGTTTCTCCACGCGGGTTTTCATGCATCCGCGGCATCTCGAATTGGTTCGGCAACAGCACAGGGGCAGCCCCCAATGATCATGGGGGTAGGGGTTGAGCATATGTATCAGTGTACCTCTCGGCAATCGTCTGGTATGCATCTCCTTTCTCCAACCTTTTCCGAATCTCCACCAGCTCCTGCTCAATCTGGAACATCCCGTTTGTCAGCCAGGCCATCATTTTCGTGTGTTCTTTGTACTGCTTGTTGAGTGTGTTGTGTAAGGTCAGGTTCTTCCACAGTCTCATTACCTCAGCTTTGAGACGTGGAAGTCACATGTCACTCATCACTTCATCGATGGCGAAGGCTCATGAGTCTTCAGCAGCCAGGTGCCCCAGCTGTTCGTCGGTCAAGGTGTGATGTAAACGACCGGTGTACCTTTCCTCCAGATAGACTGGAGCTCCATAGACAGGACCATCCTTTTTCATGCATCCCGCCACATCCATCCCTCCATTGGTATAGAAAATGTACTTGGCGATGACTGTAGTCCCATTGCCCATGGTGATCTCAAGCGGATAGTACATGGAGGAGTTCAGGTTGTTGATAAAGAAGGGAAACTCCGGCACTTCATCATCTGAATCCATACCTATCAGGTCATTCAGGTGCGGCTCCTTGCAGTGTTCGAAATCATTGTTGGGGTTGGGGGACTGGTTCTTGACTCGCGCTTTGGCGGCCTCATAATCAATAGGTGAGGAGGGATGTGTGGAGGGGTGAGCGGAGGGGAAATTCTCGACAACTATGGTGGTGGCAGTGAAGGCGTCAATGGTGGTGTTGGCAGCGATGAAAGACATAATAGATTCTGTGGTTGTAGGATGTTGCTGAGAGAGCATGTACTGGGGGTTCTACCCTTGGGGTGGTCTCCTTCTTAACTGTTCTTTGGTGCTTCTGGGTGGCGGGTGTGAAACTCCGAGATAAGGACCGGAGCAAAGATAGTCCCAGCTGGCTCCCACGAGTTGTCAGAGTCTGGGAATCCTTTCCACTTAATGAGGTAGTGTAACTTGCGCCCTCGGCCTTTACGTCGCGAGTCTAGAATCTGTTCCACTTCCCATTCCGCTTCTCCATCGATAAGGTCAGGGGGGGGTCTCGGGAAGTTCTCCCCATGGAGAGTGGTTTCTTTGTAAGGCGTCAGAAGTCTGGCATGGAAGACTGGATGGATCTTCCATGAGGGTGGGAGTTTGAGTTCGTATGACACATCTGACAGCTTCCTCATTATCTCGAATGGTCTGTGACGTCGGGGTGCTAGCTTGGCGGTTGGATGTGACGTATGGATGTTCTTTCGTTCCAGCCAGACAAGGTCATTGGTCTGATAAGGTGTGAATTTCGAAGGTCTTTCTGATAGGACCTTCTGCGCCTTTAACAGGTTCTGTCACAGCCAGGTGCTAGCTGTGTACAGGGTCAGTTCGTGTCAAGGAGGATCAAGCTCTGTAGCCAAGATATCAAGGGTCAAGACAGGATTATTCAAGCCCTGCAAGTCGCAGCGGGCGCGCACAGAAGACAAAATCGAACGAGGACGCTCAGTCCCATCACGAGATGATTGGGACAAAGACTCCTAAGGTGCGGCTTAGGGGCTCAAGTGGGGGCCTCTTTCGGTTGGGGATCTATACACCTGTATTTGGTACAGGAGAACAGACTTAGGGTCTGTCTCCAGATTCTAGTAGGTCCTTTTAAGTACACAGCAGACAGACAGTGAGCTAATACAACTATCTAGACCTAAGAGCAACAGCATTGGGATGTTGTCATGGTCATGTCATAGCTACATCATAGGGAGGTAGTCTAGATGGCACGGAGAGGGACATTGGTGTGGATAGGAAGGGGCTGCATCCCTGATATTTGTACAGACCTAGACACAGATAGTAAAGTACTTAGTTATCAAGTGTAGGTAATGGAAATCCTTGCAAAACCCAAAACGCAAAGTAAGTCATAAACGCGAAATCACGATAAACGTCACATTACCCCCCTCCTACAGTTGTGCTTGCCCCAAGCACCTCTAGTCATCATGTGTGAGGTCAACAACACGAGACGGAGTGTGGCGCAGACAGCGTCGCCGAGGTAAGCGGGTACTGCCTATACTGCCCGCTTGAAGGACGGCGTGTAGTTCGGGATGTGGGGCGTAACGAGTGGCCTCTTCTGGGCGTATACGTTGATTGTTAGCATAGGCATACATTAAGAAGGGAAATAATCTGTGGTACACGTCTCCTCTCGAAAGGGCATGTATGGCTAACTGGATGTCTTGATTTGTGCGGTCCGCTTGGCGACGCCAGTGGGCTAATTCGTAGTGAGCCTGATCCAAGCGTCTAGTAGCATATCAATAGCGAGAGACTTCTGCCCACGCGCCTGGGTCTTGTAGGTCATCTAGGGCTGAGCTAACTAAGGGTGTGAAGGTCTGTTCTGCCTCGAACAGGCACTGTTGGAATTGTGTGAGGATTGGGTTTGATCCCGAGTGAAGCATGGATGGGGTCGGGCATAGAGTGGAAGGTAAGTAATTGGTTGTCCTGCTCCCATAGTGAAAGCATGCGTGGGTCAGCGTGTTGATATTCAAAGGCCAGCCATCGGGCCACGTTGATCTGGCCCTCATAGTCAGAGATGCGTGCTCGATGTAGTAAGGGGCGTGTATATGATTGCGTTGGAAGGGTGGAGGAGGAGGATCATAGTTTCTGCGTGCTGCCACATTAACCTCAGCTGCTGTTTGTGCTACTACAGCCTCGTCAGGGAGTTGACCTAGTTTGGGAGAGACTGGGTGATACACTGCAGCCTCGTCAGTAGTCTCAGGAGGGTTGTAGATTGCTTCCAGACGCGTCCTAGCTTCCTGGAGCATAGCAAGAACTCTAGTTCGAACCTCGAGCTCCAGATTTTGATTTTGTGCGGTTAGTGTGATTGCGTTAGTCACATTTTGGGAAGGATCGTCTGTCATAGGGAAAGAAAGGTGTGGTGGAGGTGTTTGGGTTGTTGGAGTGGGGGAAGCGTTGGGGCGTCCATGGGTCGCTTAGGGCTGCTTTAGTTGCTGCGTCGTTTACTGCTGCTATAGTTTGGTCAATGATGGTGGGATTTGTAACACTGGTGGGAATGTGGTGAGATGTGGACATTCTGGGGTGTTGCGTGGTTGTTTGAGAATGGAGGGGCGGTTTGTGCGTTTAGTATGAGCCAGGGTGAAGGATTTTAAGTGGGGTATGGAATGGTAGAACGGAAAATTCACCCCCCTTTTAAGGATGGCATCGACCCTGACGCTGCGAAAGAGAACTATGATATTGCATGAGGAGATCTGGGGCGTGACAGTCGTTTTCATTGACCCAGGAATTTTCACTTGCCGGATAGCCGACCCAGCTGACCAGGTATTGTAATCATTTGTTACGGCCAAAGAGTCTGTGATCTAGGATGGAGGCGACTTCATATTCTTCTTCCTGATTAATCAGGTCGGGTGGGGGACGCAAAAAGTTGGGGCCATGGGCATCTGTCTCGTGATAGGGCGATAGGAGGTCGGTGTGGAAGACGTTATGTATTTTCATATGTGAAGGTAACGATAAGTGATAAGCAACGGGGGAGATCTGGGCCAAGATCGTGAAGGGGCCATATTGTCGTGGGGTGAGTTTGGTCGAGGGAAAGTGTGTCTTGAGGTTTTTACCTTCTAACCAAACTTGTGAGCCGACAGAGAAGGCAGGTTGGGGTGGAGGGCGCGCACGTGATCAGAGTGCTTCTTCTGCTCGGGTGCGTGCTGCTAGGAGATTTTGAATTCGAGCATTCACTTGTGGGACATCCATATCTATTGTCTGAGCATTCCAGGTAAAGGTAGTCCCATGGAGTAACGTGTGGGGGGTTAACTTAGTCTTATCGTGCGGCCAAGAGTTATGGACATATTCGGCTAGTGGTAAGTAATGAGGCCATTGATGCTGATCGTCACCAAGCCATAGTCGTAGGTATTGCTCGAGCCAGAGATTCATCCATTGCTCGAACCATCTGTTTGAGGATGAAACACTGTAGACAGGTTTTGTTGAATGTGTAGGACTTTTGCTAGCGCACGCGAGAAATGAGACGTGAATTGGGGATCACGATCAGAGATAACTCGTCGTGGGACGCCAAAGAACGGGAAGAGATGTTGGTAGTAGAGTGTGGCGATCCCTTCGCCCGTAATGTTTTTTGAGCAGGGGATAAACTTTGCAGATTTCGAGCATCCTTGGTCGACAATCGTGAGCACCGCGTCATATCTGTCTGATGGTGGGAGATCTGTAATGAGATCCATAGCAACATATTGAAACGGACCAGCGGAAGCCGGTACATCTAGCAGGAAAGAAGGGGCCTTCTTTGTGAGTTTCGGCTTATTCTCTTGACATTTAGCACATCCTCGGACGTAATCTTGTATGAATTCCTGTAAGCCGGTACCTGAATATTCTTGTTGGACTTTCCGCGTTGTCTTATCTATCCCCAGGTGTCCCGCTAGTACGTGGTCGTGATGCCATTGAAGGATCTCGCAGCGTTCAGCTAGTGCCTTGGGGAATGGAAGTTTCGCATCAGAGATTGCATTGATAAATAGATTGGCAGGTAAAACAGTGACTTCGTCATTGTCGTCTTCACCCTGGTTGGCGTTGGGTCGGTGCGAGAGCATATCTGCGACAGTGTGTAATTTTCCCAGGATGTGTTCCAACAAAAAGTCAAAGTTGGCGAGCTCTTGGAGCCATCGGGCCTGTTGTCGGTTAAGTTTCTGGGGTTCTTTAAAGTATTGCAAATTGTTGTGATCTGTATGGACTTGGACTTTATGTCTTGCTCCCAAAAGATACTGACGCCAAGATTGGAGAGTGACTATAACAGCAAACAATTCTCGATCGTAAATGTCCCAGTTCCTTTGAGCTGCGTCTAGGGTTTTCGACAAGTAGGCCACAGGATGGAGGCGGTCTTTGTGATCCTTTTGGCTGAGGGTGGCACCTAGAGTGTATCCAGATGCATCTGTATCTACAATAAAGGGTTTATCAAAGTCGGGTTGGGCAAGGACTGGTTGCGAGGTGACTTGTTGCTTCAGCATATCAAAGGCGTTCTGCTCATGGCTTGTCCATCGCCATGGATTCTTTGCACTAGTAAGCGCATTTAGGGGCGCTGTGATTTTACTAAACCCCTGAATGAAGCGACGATAGAACTGGCAAAATCCAAGGAATGAACGGACTTCCTTAACAGTGGTAGGCATTTTCCAGGTAGTAACTCCCTCCACTTTGACTGGGTCCATATGTACCTGGTTAGCTTCCAGAATAAGTCCGAGATATTCGATATGCGTTTGTTCGAAGGAACACTTCTCTGGTTTGAGGTATAGATCTAGTTTGCTAAGTTTGTCCAGGATGCAATGCACTTTATTGCAATGGTTCTGAAGGTCCTGGTCAGTATGGATCAGGATGTCATCCATATAGACCGTGAACCAAGCCCTTCCTGAGGCGTCGTGTTCATTTAATTCTTCTCGGAATTCTGCATTCATCATTGTTTGAAATGTTGTGGGAGAGTTCATCAGGCCAAAGAACATGACATTAGGTTCATAGAGGCCGCGATTTGTTTTGAATGCTGCCTTCCAGCGATCTTCCGGTGCTATCTGAACATTATTATAACCCCATCGGATGTCCATCTTTGTGAAGAGCTGCTTCCGCAAACTCGGTCAATTAGCTCAGGGATCAGCGAAGTGGATATGTATTCCGAATGGTCCAGTCATTTAATTTTCGGTAGTCTTGGACCAGTCGCATTTCCCATCCTTCTTTTTGATAAAGAAAAATGGCAGGCATAAGGGGACTTTGATTCTTGTATGTACCCCTTCTGCAAGTGTTCCTCCAGGAAGCTTTTAGTGCATCTTGTTCTCCTGGTCCGAGTGGTAGATCTTGCAATCCAGGGTAGCAGGTGCATCTGATTTTAACTGATTTTATGATCCCAAGGCCGCAGGCTGGGAATCATTGTGCTTCTTGTCACTGAAGACTTTCCGATGTCAATGGTATTCCCATGGCATGATCTGATCCCAAGATCGTTCCGTTTTATCCTTTGCTTTATGGCCAGTTCTTGTGCAATGTTAAGGCGGCAGACGTGTTCTTTTGGTATGGTGAAGGAAATAGATTGCGTTAGTTGTCCTGAGGTCCAGTTGATATTGGGGTTACTGGCCGCGAACCATGGATATCCTAGGATCATGTCATCTATTCCAATAGATGCTATATAGAACCGATGTTTCTGAGTGTCTCCTGCTGTAGTAATAAGGAGGTCCATGCATTGATCTATTTTCTTTGTGGCGTTAGGAGAGCCATCCGCATTTTGTAATTTCTTTGGGATAGTTAATCTTTTTATGGGGAGTCGATGTTTAATTACTGTTCGGTAGCTGATAAAATTTTCAGTTGCACCACTATCAACCAGTGCTTCTATTGTGGCCTCTTGATTCACTCCATGTAAGGGAACAAATAGTTTCATTGCTTTGAGTGGTGATCTAAATACATGGTGTGAGACTAGAGCCCAAATGAAGGCCGCGTCATTCAGGTGATATAAAAATCCTCATTTCCTTTGAATTGATCTTGTAGTTCGAGACGTTGCTCATCTGTCATTGTCTTTAGGACCATTGCGAGTGTTGACATGCTGATGGTAGAAGTGGCCGATACTGGGGAAGTTGCGGATGTCCCATTAGATCTGCTGGGTACTGCCACAGTCGTGGGTGGTGCTTCCGAGATGGTGGCGGTCCAGGCCGAGTTACTTGGACTCGATCGGGATTTTCTATTGGGGCAATCTCAGACCAAGTGTCCTCGTCGCCCACACTCAAAGCACCATCCCTCCTTTCTGTATTGTTCCTTTTCTTCGTGGTAGTTGCTTTCCTGATAACATCCACATCCATCGCATTTGGGTCCTTTTTGCGATAGAACGTGAACTTATTTCCCTGAGGTGACGGAGAGGTGGCTGTTTTATTCTTCATTAGGCTTTTCATAAAAACCCAATTTGCATGGTGACGTCGGGCAGATGTTGATGCTTCTTCAAAATTTTCTGGCTGATCTTGAGTCAGCATTGTCGCGACCAATTGGGTTGGTAAGCCGCGATAGAAGTATTGTCATGCGGCTGTGTCGTCAATGTGTAGTCCAGCCCGAATGGCTAAGTCGCGGAATTTAGCGATATAGTCATCAATATTTCCCTCCTTCATTTGTAATTTCTCAAGCGCCTGTAGCGCCTTTTGTCCTGCCACGACATCTGTCCATGCGGCAAGGAATGTTTGCTGGAATGTTTCCCACACATTTACAACTCCGATTTGTCCTGCGTTGATGTTGGCCAGCCAATATACTTGTTCCTCAACCCATCGATCGACTTTTGGACCACGAATTATTCCTAATGCATAGGCCACCTTGGAGCACTCGTTCTGGACTAGGGGCACGAACGCATTAAGGGCAAAGTGGAGTTCGAGCAAGGCAAACCATTGTTTTGTGTGGGCCCTGTCGCCGTCAAAGTAGGAGGGAGGGGCCCCTTCCATGCGTCCTCCCTGTGGCATCGGGATGGGGCTCCCTGGGGGTTTCCTCCCGGATTCCCTCCAGGGTCTCCTCCTGGATTCCCTCCAGGGTTCCCCCCTGGGTTTCCTCCAGGGTTCCCGCCTAGGTTTCCTCCCGAGTGCCCGCTTGGATTCCCTCCAGAGTGTCCTCCTGGACTTCCTCCTGGTGGGCCTCCTAAATTGGGAGGATTGTTCTTTGGTTGTCTCGTGGGGTGGCTAAGTTGGTTATGTGTTCGTCCTGGTTTGGTAAGTGTGATAGTAGCCATTTCTTCAAAAGGGGGTGGAGGTCTGGATGGGAGAGGTGCTGTGGGGGTTTCGGTTTGGGGGCTTTTGGCAGGGGAATCGCTTGCAAGTAATGCAAAGCAATTTCGGTTTTCGAATGGTACGTCTCCAAATCTTTGTCTGGCTGACTGTTCTGGTAGGTTTCGTTCTGGTGACTGGTAGTCGAGGGATTTGTTGTCTGTTGAGGAGGCCAAGGAGGTCGAAGGGGTCTGGGGTTCGTGTGCTGAGTACGACGTGATTGTTCTGGGTTCGTGCAAGGGGATGCGTTGTCAGTCGCCTTGCAGTTTCGGGTGAGTGGTTCTGTTTTCTGTGAAGTCTGTAAGTCTGTTCTAATGTCACAGCCAGGTGCTAGCTGTGTACAGGGTCAGTTCGTGTCAAGGAGGATCAAGCTCTGTAGCCAAGATATCAAGGGTCAAGACAGGATTATTCAAGCCCTGCAAGTCGCAGCAGGCGCGCACAGAAGACAAAATCGAACAAGGACACTCAGTCCCGTCACAAGATGATTGGGACGAAGACTCCTAAGGCATGGCTTAGGGGCTCAAGTGGGGGCCTCTTTCGGTTGGGGATCTATACACCTGTATTTGGTACAGGAGAACAGACTTAGGGTCTGTCTCCAGATTCTAGTAGGTCCTTTTAAGTACACAGCAGACAGACAGTGAGCTAATACAACTATCTAGACCTAAGAGCAACAGCATTGGGACATCGTCATGGTCATGTCATAGCTACATCATAGGGAGGTAGTCTAGATGGCACAGAGAGGGACATTGGTGTGGATAGGAAGGGGCTGCGTCCCCGATATTTGTACAGACCTAGACACAGATAGTAAAGTACTTAGTTATCAAGTGTAGGTAATGGAAATCCTTGCAAAACCCGAAACGCGAAGTAAGTCATAAACACGAAATCACAATAAATGTCACAGGTTCTCATTGGCCGATTCCCGGATCTCTTCCCATTGGCTGATACGCTGTACGGCCGATGGGACATTTACGGGTTTCTCCATCCAGGTGGTTCGGGGCATCCATCCCATGATAAGTGAAAATGGGGTGGCTTTGGTGGTACCATTGGGCCAGGAGTTATGTGCAAACTCGGCTGTCACTAGCCAGTCAGCCCAATCATCTTGTCGTCTGTTACACCAGAATCAGAGATACTGTTCGAGCCACTGGTTCGTCCTCTCTGATTGTCCATCTGTCTGTGGGTGATAGGCCGTTGAGATGTTCTGAGTGATGTCCAAGACTTTGCAGAGTGCCTTGGCGAATGCGGAGGTGAAATGTGGATCTCGGTCTGAAATGATTTTTTCGGGGAGGCCATAGTGTCTGTAGACGTGATCTAGGTAGAGTTTGGCCACTCCTTCTGTGGTGACGGATTCGTTGCATGGTATGAATAACACTGCTTTTGAACAGTCGTGATCAGTGATCGTCAAGATGGAGTCAAAGCCTCTGGAGATGGGAAGTTTAACGATGAAGTCCATGGCGATGGTTTGGAATGGTTGTGATGCTACAGGTGTGATTGGGAATGGTGCTGGCAGACATGGGTGTGTGTTTACTTTATTGGCTTGGCAGTCCGCACATCCTTTAACATAGTCCTCCACATCCTTCTTCATATTTGGCCACCAGTAGTCCCGTTTGGCCAGGGCATACGTATTGGCAATGCCAGGGTGGCCTGCAGAGGGGAGGTCATGGTGAAAATGGATCACCCCCCTCTTAATGTTGTCGCCACTGGTGACAACGAGATGGTCCCCATCCTTCCACCACAAGCTGTCGACTTGTTTCAGGTTATGGTCTGCTGCCCAGGATTGGCATAACTGCTGATTCATATTCTGTGATACCTGAGCCCACAGGTCCATGTCGTGAAGACTGACCACCGCTTGCTTCGCAAAAACCTCTTCTGGGAGTACTGTAATGTTGCTATTGTCTTCTTCTCCACTGCTGAAATCGGGTCGTCGTGACAGGGTGTCTGCACGGGCATTGCGACTTCCTGCAATATGTTTCAATATGAAGTTGTACTCTTCCAACTCCAAGACTTTGTGAGCAACTCGTCGACTGATCTTATGGGGTTCCTTCCAGTAAAGTAGATTGGAATGATCGGTATGGATGATGGTTTTGTGAGGGGTTCCTGCCAGATATGGGCGCCAATGTCGTAGTGCTTTGACAATGGCGAGCAATTCTCTGTCCCAGATATCATAATTTCGTTCCACTGGTGAAAATGTCTCTGAGTAAAAGGCAACCAGGTGAAGTAGCCCCGTTTTATCCCTTTGGTTCAATACAGCACCATTGGCAAAGTGGGATGTGTCGACTTTGAGCTCAAGGGGCTTCTCCAGATCTGGCTGTAAGAGGACTGGTTCAGAGCTGACAATATCTCGGATTCGCTCAAAGGCTCGCTGCTGTTCATCTGCCCAGTGCCAAGGTACATCCTTTTTCAACAATCCATTCAGTGGTTGGGAAATTCCTGAGAATCCCCGTACAAATCATTGGTAAAAGTTGCAAAATCCAATGAAGGATCGCACATCCTTGATACACGTGGGTGTGGGCCACTCCTGGATTCCTTGTACTTTCACCGGGTCCATTCGTACATGTCCTCCCTCTAGAATAACTCCCAGGTATTCGACACTTTGTTGTTCAAACGAGCACTTGGCTGGTTTGAGGTACAAGTTGTGCTTGCATAGGATGTCTAGCACCTGGTGCACCCGTTCTCGATGATGAGTTAAATTGTTCGTGGTAGCCACTAGTATGTCATCCATGTACACCACTACTTCGCCTGTAAGGATGAGGTCGCAGAAAATATGGTTCATCATTGACTGAAAGGTGGCAGGCGAATTGGTAAGACCGAAGAACATAACATTTGGCTCAAAGAGCCCTTGGTTGGTCTTAAACGTGGCTTTACATTGGTCTCCTTCCTTGATCCGAATATTGTTATATCCCCAGCGGACATCCATTTTAGAGAACAAGGACTTGTCTCACATGGTATCGATGAGCTCTGATATAAGCGGCAATGGGTAGGTGTTTTTCACTGTATGGGCGTTTATCCATCGGTAATCCTGAACCGGTCAAAGTTTGCCGTCTTTCTTTTTGATGAAGAAGAATGGCGATGCATATGGTGACTTTGATGGACGAATGTACCCTTTCGCAAGATGTTCCTTGAGGAATGTCATGAGCGCTGTTTGCTCTGCCTGCGACAATGGGTAGATTTTACAGTCAATTGCTGACGGGGTATCAGATGTGAAATCAATGGCGTGGTCCCATGGTCGTGCAGGGGGAAAGCGCTGCGATTCCTCCTCTGAGAATACCTTCCAATGCCGGTGATACTCCTTCGGCACTACCTCCTCAAAAGTCCTTTCTGTATGCCCCTCCACCGCCTTCTGCGCAAGTTCTGATGCCTTGGTAGTGAAACAATAACCCGGGTCTTCATCCTTTTCCTCCATCCCTCATGTGGCTGAGTGTCGAGCCACATAGTCATACCCCATTGATGTGATGAGAACAGGGTAGATGTGACGAATCTGGATTGACAAGGTGACATGACTTGCTGATGAAGAGACGGACTTATTATTCTGAAACACTTACTCACTGCTTACTCACTGAGGGCCCAACCCCTCCTCATTCTCCATAGTTCTAGCACTGTTACAAACCCCGTCCCTTCCTGTCTTCTTTTTCGTGCCCAATGACAATCCCTCCTTGCCACCCACACTTCATTATCAGATTACGTCTCCATCGTGGGACCCATCACATGCCTTGCGTCCATCACCGTGACTTCTTTGATTGCCTATGTTGTTTACTGTGTTCCTTTGTTTGGTCCACCCTTTTATCTGCTTGTCACTTTATCTTCTTATCTTTACAATTCGGACACTTACTTAATACCCTATCAGAAGCCCGACTTTACGCCGTCCACTTCCATATATTTGGGCCCACCTGACTCCGATTCCTTATCTCATAGACGCCCATTCGATTACGTATATAAGTCTGCTGTAACTACTTTGTAGACCTCAGACTCGACTTATTGAATACATCGGTGCTTGTCTTCTGGACTTCCCTTTGAATCGCTGACTTGTCCGTCTCGGGGTTTCTGACTCCTTTCCACTCAACATAGTCTCAGGGTACAGCCTCTTTGACTTTGACTCTTCCCATCTCACTCCAAGAAGTCTTATTGGTTTCTTATCCGATTCCGAACAGTATGCTGTCGCACAAGTTGTGCAGTACATCCCGCACCGGACGTAACATCAAGTCAAGTCTCTCACAGTGGCTTCCAGCTGCAGTCAGACCCTCTTCCACGAAGAACTCATCAAACGCAGAGACGAGAATAATCTTTCACAGCAAGTACTTGGCTCTGCCACCTGGAAAGACTTTGAGTCCGAGTTTGGATACTACGTCTATCATGACGGAAGATACCAACCAGTAGAATACGATGACGAGAAAAGAGTTTGGTATTGCATCCGATACTTGGACAGCCGACACTCTTGGGTCACCACAGGACCCACCCCACCCGAATTTGGACTAGGCCCGTGGAGAGAAAACCCTCCAGCCATTGTCATGGACTCCGAACCAGAGGAGTACGTAGAAGAACCCAGTGAAAAAGAAGCACCGGCATTAGCAGCGTCTACATCTCCGGTTGCACCTAGAGTTGTCATGTCCAGAGCCCCTGCTTTGACAACTCCCCAGATATCAGTACAATCCACGAACACCGTCACCCCATTCCATCAAACCATGTCTACCATTGCCGCCCAACTTCCAGACCCTGCCCCACCAGCCCCAGTGGCGGCACCACCAAATATCCCTCCCCCATCTGGACGACTATCAGGAGTGTTGCCCCAAACGTTCACCGGGGACCACTCGCAGAGCAAAAAGTTTATGTTGGAGTTAACGACCTTTAAAAACTTCAACCATGACGTCCCACAGATCGTCAACCCATTTCAACGCGCCAATCTGTTCCTTTCACTAATTCGAGGAGATGTGGTTGACGACTGGACTATGGAGCAGCTGGAGTGGCTGAATGAACAGGTCGAGAGTGGACGCCGTACCACAAGTGAGGGTCTTTGGGAGACCATCGCCGAACGGTTTAAAGACGCATTCACAGATGGGCAGGCCAAACAGAAGGCAGCCCGAGAGTTAAAGTCCCTTAGGATGGAGAAGGGCGAGTTGGACGCATACGTCGCCAAATTCAGAAGCCTGGCGAATAGGGCCGGCTATGACACAGATGAAGAGGTGTTACGTCTGGTGCGGGACGTACTGCACAACTTGTGCGACAGCGTACTGTTCGGAATCGGATAAGAAACCAATAAGGCTTCTTGGAGTAAGATGGGAAGAGTCAAAGTCAAAGGGGCTGTACCCTGAGACTATGTTGAGTGGAAAGGAGTCAGAAACCCCGAGACAGACAAGTCAGCGATTCAAAGGGAAGTCCAGAAGACAAGCACCAATGTATTCAATAAGTTGAGTCTGAGGTCTACAAAGTAGTTACAGCGGACTTATATACGTAATCAAATGGGCGTCTACGAGATAAGGAATCGGAGTCAGGTGGGCCCAAATATACGGAAGCGGACGGCGTAAAGTCGGGCTTCTGATAGGGTATTAAGTAAGTGTCCGAATTGTAAAGATAAGAAGATAAAGTGATAAGCAGATAAGAGGGTGGACCAAACAAAGGAACACAGTAAACAACATAGGCAATCAAAGAAGTCACGGTGATGGACGCAAGGCATGTGATGGGTCCCACGATGGAGACGTAATCTGATAATGAAGTGTGGGTGGCAAGGAGGGATCGTCATTGGGCATGAAAAAGAAGACAGGAAGGGACGGGGTTTGTAACAAGAGGCCACGCTGGACCTCTTTTCGCAAGGGTTGCCCAACCCGCTGGTCAAAAATATAATCCAATTTCATCATCCCCATGACTGGGATAGCTGGGTCGATGCCGCCCGCCGACAACAGCAGGACTATCTCGACTTCCAAACACGCTTTGGGATTGACACCAAAAAAGGGAAGACTCGAGATCAATGGAAGGCTGCTTTCGGAGTAAAGCCTGCCCACCACGCTCAGAGGGATCCAAATGCCATGGACACCTCTGCAGATCGAGCCTGAGCCTGAGCGACGCTCACAGAAGATGAGCGACAAATGCTGATGAAAGAAGGACGATGCTTCCGCTGCAAAGCATTAGGACATATGTCCTGGGACTGTCCCAAAAAGGGGGTACGTGTCACCGCTGCTACTACCGCAGCAGAAACACCCATCCAGAATAATCCACCTACTGTGGACAAGCAGTCAAAGGAAGAGAAGGCTCAGGACATATGGGCTAACATGATGAAGGAGAGTGAGGAAGTGCGCGCCATATTGGTAGAAAAGGCGTTTGCAAAAAAGGATTTTTGTTAGGCTCAAACCCGTCGGCCTGGGCACAAGCACTCCATGTTACCTCTGTGTATGCTAGTCGATTCAAGTCATTAAAAATACCAGTCCATTTTGAAACTACACAGAGGATGGCCGATCGAGACATTCTAGTGGACTCCGGAGCCACAGATAACTTCATTCACCCACGACTAATCAGAACAATGGGCTTGGGAAGGCTGGCACTTCCCCAGGAAAAGAATATCTGGAATATTGACGGAACGGCCAATCGCGCTGGAAAGATCACTCATTACACGGACCTGAAAGTCCAGGTTGGAGAAGCTACGAAGAATATTCGTTTCCTAGTTACGGATCTAGGAGACGAAGATCTTATCCTGGGATACCCATGGCTTGCTGCGCTCGAACCCAAGATCAACTGGGCTGACGTGACAATGGATAAAGAATCATATCCCACCATTATCACATCCATAGGCTATGATTATGCGGTCAGACATCTGACAATAAAGGCCACAAGTACAGAAGAAGAAGACCCAGGTCGCTGTTATGCCACCAAAGCGTCAGAGCTAGCCCAAAAAGCAATACAGGGGCAGACGGAAAAGACATACAGCAATGTAGTGCCGAGTACCTACCATCGGCATTGGAAGGTGTTTTCTGAAGAAGAATCCCAGCGTTTTCCACCCTCCAGGCCATGGGACCACGCCATAGACCTACTTCCTGATACACCGGCAGCAATAGATTGCAAAATCTATCCGCTGTCCCAGTCTGAGCAGGTGGCACTAACGGAATTCCTTGAAGAACATCTGGCAAAAGGATACATTTGCCCATCCAAGTCGCAGTATGCCTCGCCCTTCTTCTTCATCAAAAAGAAGGATGGCAAGCTGCGACCAGTTCAGGACTACCGGCGAATCAACGCATACACCGTGAAAAATGCCTACCCCTTACCGCTCATCTCTGAGCTCATTGACACCATGAGGGATAAGTCCCTCTTCTCAAAGATGGACGTGCGATGGGGTTACAACAACGTTAGAATCAAGGAAGGTGACCAGTGCAAGGCGGCGTTCAAGACAAACCAAGGGTTGTTCGAGCCCAATGTCATGTTCTTTGGTCTCACGAACTCGCCGGCGACATTCCAGTCTATGATGAACCACATCTTCCGTGATCTCATTCTCACAGGAGAAGTAGTGGTGTATATGGACAACATCCTAGTAGCTACCCAGACAATTTGGACCATCACTGAGAACGCGTGCATCAGGTGTTGGACATCTTGCATGAACATGACCTATATCTCAAACCTGCCAAATGTTCCTTTGAACAGCGAAGTGTTGAGTACCTGGGGTTATCTTGGAGGAAGGACAAGTGCGCATGGATCCTGTTAAAGTACAGGGAATCTGGGAATGGCCTGTCCCAACCTGTGTCAAAGATGTCAGGTCGTTCATTGGTTTGCAACTTTTACAGATGTTTTGTCAAGGGGTTCTCAGGTATCACACGACCACTGAATGATCTATTGAAGAAGAACATACCATGGCACTGGGGTTTGACACAGCAGCAGGCATTTGAACAGATTAGGGACTTAGTCAGCTCGGAGCCAGTACTCATCCAACCAGATCTCAGTCGCCCCTTTGAACTGGAAGTGGACGCCTCTCACTTTGCAAATGGAGCCGTACTCTACCAGAGGGATGCCACACAAATCCTTCACCCAGTAGCATACTACTCTGAAACCTTCTCTCCAGCCGAACAAAATTATGACATCTGGGATAGGGAGCTCTTAGCCATAGTTAAAGCATTACGACACTGGCGACCTTACCTGGCAGGGCTCTGCATAAGACCATCATCCACACCGACCATTCCAACCTATTGTACTGGAAAGAACCCCATAAAATCAGTCGACGCGTGGCACGAGAATCTTGGAGTTAGAAGAGTACAACTTCACCTTGAAACATATTGCCGGAAGCCAAAACGCCAGAGCAGATGCATTGTCGCGTAGGCCAGACATGCATACAGGTGAGGACGACAACAACGACGTCACTGTCCTCCCAGAAGAGGTGTTTGCAAAAACCGCTGTTGTTAGTCTTCACGATATGGACCTATGGGCACAGGTCTCACAAAATATGAATCCTTCACTGTGCCGCTCATGGGCTGATGCACATAATCTGAAAGAAGTCAACGGCCTCTGGTGGAAAGATGGAGATCGACTTGTTGTCACTGGTGGCGACAACATTAAGAGGGGGTGATCCATTTTCACCACGACCTTCCTTCTGCTGGCCATCCAGGCATTGCCAACACCTACGCCCTTGCCAAAAGAGACTATTGGTGGCCCAACATGAAGAAGGATGTTGAGAGCTACGTACAGGGATGTGCAGCATGTCAAGCTAACAAGGTTAACACACACCCAAAAGTCCCACCAATGCACCCCATTACGCCATCTCGTCAACCCCCTTTCAAACCATTGCCATGGACTTTATCGTCAAATTACCCAAGTCACAGGGTTTCGACACCATCCTCACAATCACCGACCACGATTGCTCCAAAGCAGCCCTGTTCATCCCCTGCAATGAGACCATTACAGCTGAAGGAGTAGCGAAGCTGTACCTGAATCATGTATATTGCCACTACGGACTCCCCAGGAAGATTATATCCGACCGAGACACCAGGTTCACATCGGCATTCGCCAAAGCCCTGTGCAAGACGTTGGATATCGCACAAAATATCTCAACGGCTTACCACCCACAAACGGATGGACAGTCCGAACAAACAAACCAGTGGCTGGAACAATACCTTTGGTTCTGGTGCAACGGCAGACAAGATGACTGGGCAGAATGGCTATCAACCGCGGAGTTTGCTCACAACTCATGGCCCAATGGGACTACAAAGCCACCCCCTTCTCCCTCATCATGGGTTGGACCCCACGCACCATGTGGACAGATAAGCCCACCAATGTCCCCTCGGTAACCCGACAGATAAACCAATGGGAAGAGCTACAACAATCAGCCAATGAAAACCTGATGAAGGCGCAACAACTCCTGATGGGGCAGCTGAATACATTCACACCTTATCAGACCAATGACTGGGTCTGGCTCGAAGGAAGAAACATTCATATGTCACACCCCTCGGCCAAACTAGCACCCCAACGTCACGGACCCTTCCAGATCACAAGGAAGCTGTTGGACGTATCATATGAACTGCGGCTACCCCTGAAATGGAAGATCCACCCCGTCTTCCATGCCAAGCTCTTGACCCCGTATAAGGAAACTTCCATGCATGGGGAGAACTTCCCAAGACCCCCACCTGACCTTATCGACAGAGAAGAAGAGTGGGAAGTCGAACGCATTCTAGATTCGAAACAACAAGGTCGGGGGCGCAAGCTGTATTACCTTGTCAAGTGGAAGGGATTCCCAGACTCTGACAATTCATGGGAACCAGCCGGAGAAATCTTCGCTCCGGCTCTTATCTCGGAGTTTCATGTCCAACACCCAGAAGCGCCCAAGAACGCTTAAAAGGAGCAACCCATAACCCAGCCAAATTCCCCAGTACATGCTCTCTCAGCAACGTCCCAACACCATCCAATCTATCATGTCTTTTGTCGCTGCCAATGCTGCCATCGATGCCTTCACTGCCACCACTGCAGTGGTTGAAAACTTCCCTTCTGCTCATCCCTCCACGCGCCCTTCCTCCCCAATCGACTACGAAGCTGCCGAGGCCCGGGTCAAGAATCAATCCCCGAACCCAAATGATGATTTTGAACACAGCGAAGAGCCGCACCCGAATGACCTGTTGGGTATGGAGCTAGATGATGAGGTGCCGGAATTCCCTTTCTTTGCCAATAACCCCAATTCCTCGACCTACTTCCCCCTCGAGATTACCATGGCCGATGGGACTGTCGCCATCGCCAAATATATATTCTACACCAATGGAGGAATGGATGTAGCTGGGTGTATGAAGAAAGACGGCCCTGTCTATGGGGCCCCGGTCTACTTGGAAGAGAGGTACATGGGACGTCTTCATCACACGTTAACTGATGAGCAGCTCGGGCACTTGGCTGCTGAGGACTCTTGCGCCTTTGCAATCGATGAAGTAGTGAATGACATGTGCCTTCCGCGTCTCAAGGCCAAAGTGATGAGACTGCGGAAGAATCTGACATTGCGCACGATGCTCAACAAACAATATAAGGAGCATGCAAAGATGATGGCAAGGTTGACTAATGGGATGTTCCAAGTGGAGCAGGAGTTGGTGGAGATCAGGAAAAGGCTGGAGATAGGAGATGCATATCAGACCATCGCTGAACGGTACACCGACATGTATGCACGACCTCTTCCCCCACGATCATTAGGGGCTGCCCCGAGGCTGATACCGAACCGGTTTGAAATGCCGCATATGCACGAGAACCCTCAAGGGGAGACATGCTGGCGATGCGACAGTAAGTACCACATCAGCTGGAACTGCCCCCTCAATCGCAAGTGGTGCCGGCACTGTCGCAGCAACCTCCACTGGAGCCGGTTTTGTATCTTCCGTCACGTAGGGGTCGCCCCAACAATTGTCAATCCGTCGGGATGGTGCAGCAAGTGCCTCCACCACAACTCCGGTCATCGAGAGCTGGACTGCCCAATCCATGACATGTGCCGCCTCTGTGGCCAGCGCGGCCCGTACGGATTTCTCCGCACCCACCAGTGTCCACAAGACTCCGACAAGGAGAATTACACTTTGGATGATCGTAATGTAGCTGACGATTATCTGGACCTGGTGCAGGATGATGACGGTATGAGTCGTTTCTAGCTGGGTCTGCTAGAACCAGAAGGAGGGGTGATGTTACAAACCCCGTCCCTTCCTGTCTTCTTTTTCGTGCCCAATGACAATCCCTCCTTGCCACCCACACTTCATTATCAGATTACGTCTCCATCGTGGGACCCATCACATGCCTTGCGTCCATCACCGTGACTTCTTTGATTGCCTATGTTGTTTACTGTGTTCCTTTGTTTGGTCCACCCTTTTATCTGCTTATCACTTTATCTTCTTATCTTTACAATTCGGACACTTACTTAATACCCTATCAGAAGCCCAACTTTATGCCGTCCGCTTCCGTATATTTGGGCCCACCTGACTCCGATTCCTTATCTCGTAGACGCCCATTTGATTACGTATATAAGTCTGCTGTAACTACTTTGTAGACCTCAGACTTGACTTATTGAATACATCGGTGCTTGTCTTCCGGACTTCCCTTTGAATCGCTGACTTGTCCGTCTTGGGGTTTCTGACTCCTTTCCACTCAACATAGTCTCAGGGTACAGCCCCTTTGACTTTGACTCTTCCCATCTTACTCCAAGAAGTCTTATTGGTTTCTTATCCAATTCCGAACAGTACGCTGTCGCACGAGTCGTGCAGTACGTCCCGCACCGGATGTAACACACAGTCTACTGCGCAACCATTAGACATTATATCATTGTACTAGAAGCCTCTATTTACTATGACATAGCTAGGACTACCTGTATTTAAAGAGCAGTAGAATAGAGAGACAGACCTAAGTCTGTTCTCTTGTGCCCAATCCAAGGTGCTTTGACTTCACTTGAACTTCCTCTGTAAGAACCCCACTTGAACTCTCCAAGACGTGACTTGGAGAGCCTTCGACCCTCTTGAACTTGTTGCAGGACTGAGTGTCTCTGCCATCAACCTCGACTCTCGCGTGTGCCCTATTGACTCTGTTGTGGGCTTGAACCGACTTGACTCTGAAAGCTTGGAGTCTTGACTTGAACTTGATACATCTTGACTTGAGAGACTAGCTCCTGCTCGACGTTCGACACAGTGCTGCACCTAACTGTGACATTAGAACAGACTTCCTCAAACAGAAAGACACTAGAACTCACCGAATGCGCAAGGCGACAACGACATGTCCCTTGCCCTGACACCCGAACCCGAACCCCGACCACAGAACCAACAACAACCCCCGAAGCTGCTTGACTATCAATGTGATCAGTAATATCCATAAACGAACACTCGAAACACTCACCTGAATTGCAAGGAGACGACACCATGTCCCTTGCCCGAATCTCGACAGCGTGACGTCTTACTCAGCGCATGACCCCCGATCCCCAACGTCCGAAGAAGCGTCTCTTGAAGACAACTCCCCACTCTGATACCTAACAGACGAGTTAGAACCACAATCGCATGGTGACTTACCTATTGACTTCCATAACCACTTTGCTCTTCTTGCGGCAGCAGATAGCCCCACCCCGAACGACGAAAACACAGAAGTACCAACACCACACACAATGACGACTAGACCGAACACCAGGCAGGCACGAAGGGCTGCAGAGGAGGACATTGTGGAGTCGCAGACCGGTGGACCCGAACGAAGCCCTGAAGATAGGCCAATTACCAGAATGACAGGAAGAAACCCTGATGAACCACCGCAAGGACCCCCCGCTCCAGGAGGAGGGGCAACATATTCGGGAGGGCCCATGATGGGTGTACCACCACCCTTCTTTGACGGAGACCAAGACATCGCTATGGATTGGCTCGCCAAACTGGAACTATTCTTCAGCCTCAATGAAACAGTAGCCATGGTTCAGAATGAAAGAACGAGAGTTGCGTTCACACTAGGATTGCTACGAGGACCCCGAGTAGACTGATGGGTGATAGACCAGATCAAATGGTTGACCGACATCAAAGAGGGAAACATCCGAGTCCCATACATTTGGGACAAATTTAGACAAATATTCTGAGATGCATGGGCCAACGTGGCGGCTGGACAGAAAGCGCTGCAAGCATTAGATCGCTTACAAATGAGAGATTCTAATATCGATGAATACATCGCCGAGTTTCGCATGCTGGCTACAAGGGCCGAACTCCATATTGATGACCCAGCCACTTGACAATTCTTTCACCGAGGCCTCCCCACGTGATTGGTTCAGACTATGCTCCTATTTGACCAACCTAAGACGTTTGACGAAGCAGCGGCCTTGGCCAGGAAGCACCATGCAAATTGGTTGTATAGCAAAGACGCCCTCGGCACGTGGTCGACAACAAACACACCACCCCAAGGCAACAAATTTACGTTTTATAAGAAACGCGAGTCGGACCCACACTCACAAGGAGCCAACATCATCAAAAAGGCGATTACAACAGAAGAGAAAGAGCAATATAGGAAGGATGGCCGATGCTTTGAGTGTGGGCGCTGAGGACATCTCGTCAGGGACTGCCCGAATAAGAAGCCACGTATCAATACCAATGCCAGTGCCAGTAACCCGGCTCGGACCGCCACGATCATGGAAGTCCCTTCGACAACTACAACGGCACCTACTAAAGCTCACGCACAGAAACCTGTAGAGACGACCAAGATAGACGTTGACGCACTCGCCAACGCCCTTCGATCCATGAACGATGATCAACGCCTCGCCCTTCAGAGTAAATTCAAAGGGGATGAGGATTTTTATATCGCTTGAATGATGCAGCCTTCATTCGAGCATTAATCTCACATCATGTATTTAGATCACCTATTAGAGCAATGACAATCTCTGTTCCAATACATGGAGTGAAAAAAGAGGCCAACATAGAAGCTCTCATCGACAGTGGAGCCACAGAAAACTTTATTAATTATAAAACAGTAATCAAACACAGACTCCCCATGAAGTGTCTGACAATCCCGAAACGACTACAAAATGCAGACGGATCACCTAATGCCATGCGTTATATCACACGATGCGTCGATCTCCATGTCGTCACCGACAATAAAGCGCAACAACACAGGTTTTATGTCGCGTCAATCGGAACGGATGAAGCAATTCTAGGATATCCGTGGTTCACAGCAAATAACCCACACATAGATTGGACAGCTGGACACCTTATGGACAAGTCACATTCAGTCTACCTACCAAACAGATAAAGCGACTCAACATCGCACAAGAGTTAGCAATCAAAGCTAAAGATAAGATAGAACGATCTTGGGATCAGATTGTCCCTTCGGAGTATCACCGACACCAGAAAGTATTCAGTGACCAGGAAGCTCAACGCTTCCCCACAGAACGACCCTGGGACCATAAAATCGAACTAAAAGCAGACACTCCGGCCTCAATGGACTGTAAGATCTATCCACTCGGACCGGGAGAACAAGACGCGTTGAACGCTTTCTCGACGAACATTTGAAAAAGGGCTATATTTTGGCATCGAAATCACCATACGCATCTCCATTCTTCTTTATTAAGAAGAAGGACGGAAAACTTAGACCTGTACAAGATTATCGTAAACTGAATAACTGGACAATCCGAAACACTTATCCTCTCCTGCTTATCCCAGAACTTATTGATTGAGTCCGAGGAAGTACTTTGTTCACAAAGATGGATGTTCGCTGGGGCTACAACAATATCCGTATCGTACCTGAAGACCGCTGGAAAGCCACGTTCAAAACTAATCGGGGCCTCTTTGAACCCAATGTGATGTTCTTTGGCTTAACCAATTCCCCCGCGACATTCCAGACCATGATGAATGCCGAGTTCAGAGATGAACTCAATGATCACGACGCAACAGGAAAGGGTGGTTTACAGTCTATATGGACGACATCCTTATTCACACAGATAACGATCTCGACAATCACCATCCAAGGTCCATCGTGTTCTGGATAAACTTAATCGCCTAGATCTATACCTCAAACCAGAAAAGTGTGCCTTCGAACAAACGCGAATAGAATACCTTGGGCTCATCTTGGAGGCGAATCAAGTTCATATGGATCCAGTCAAAGTGGAAGGCTTGCCACCTGGAAGGTTCCCACAACCGTGAAAGAAGTCCGATGTTCTTAGGGTTCTGCCAGTTCTATCGTCGCTTCATTCAGGGCTTTAGCAAGATCGCCGCCCCTCTGAATGCCCTAACCAGTGCCAAGAATCCATGGAAGTGGACGGCAGCGGAACAGCATGCCTTCGATACACTTAAAGAACGTGTAACCTCTCAACCGGTGCTCGCACAACCGAATTTTGAACAGCCGTTTATCGTAGATACAGATGCTTCTGGATATGCCATCAGCGCCACGTTAAGCCAGAAGGACCCTGTGGGACGCTTACATCCTATTGCATACCTCTCGAAAACGCTTGATGAGACTCAGAGGAATTGGGACATATATGATAGAGAATTATTCGCGATTATGGTAGCCTTTCATGTCTGGCGTCAATATCTCCTTGGAGCCCGACACAAAGTTCAGGTCCGCACAGACCATAATAACTTACAGTATTTCCGAGAACCACAAAAACTCAACCGAAGACAGGCTCGTTGGCTTCAGGAATTGGCTGATTTTGATTTCTCTCTGGAACACGTCCCCGGAAAATTACACACTGTGGCAGATATGCTCTCATGATGGCCCGACGCTGATCGCGGAACCAAAGACAATGAAAAGGTCGTAATCCTCCCCAACAAATTATTTCTCCGAACGCTACAAACGGTTAAACACCCCTTCCCATCCGACCTGCTAGCGCGACGGGACATTCTCGATGTTATCACGATCATGTCCTCGCGGACACCCAGGTATTGAAAAGACTACGCAAAAGGTATTAGCCGATTATGATGGCATCGGTCTTAGGGAATTCGTCCGAGAATATGTTCAGGGTTGCGCGACATGTCAAGAAAATAAACCAAAGTTAACTAAGAAAGCCCCTTTGTTTCCGTTCAATGTACCGGCCTCGGCCGGCCCCTTTCAGTATGTCGCGATGGATCTTATCACAGATCTCCCGCCCTTGGGACGTTACAATGCGGTACTCACGATTGTGGACCAAGGCTGCTCCAAATCAGCAAAATTCATTCCCTGCTCGAAAGACATCACAGGGGAAGGGATTGCTACCCTGTATTATCGACATGTTTTTCCGACCTTTGGTGTCCCACGACGTATCATCTCTGATCGGGATCCCCGGTTTACCTCACACTTTTCCCATGAACTTGCCCGTGTACTGGGTATCCAACAAAACCTGTCGACTGCTTTTCACCCCGAACGGACGGTTCGAGTGAATGTATGAATCTATGGCTCGAACAATACCTCCGCCTTTGGCTGGTGATGATCAATCTTGATGGCCGGACTACTTGCCATTAGCCGAATTCGTCCATAATTCGTGGACACACGACAAATCCAAGCTATCTCCGCATGCGCTAATACACAGCGTTTCGTTCAATTGGAACAGACAATTATCCAAGTCTAGTGTTCCCCAAGTGACACCCATCTCCGCGACCTTCAGGCTGCACGTACCCGCGCTGAACTAGCACTTCGGACCCCCACGAGTCGCCTGACGCAACCTCCTCTCACAGTGGGCACTCAGGTTTGGTTGGAAGGGCACAACCTGAAGACCCATTTCCCATCACTAAGTTAGCCCCCCGCCGTTATGGCCCCTTCCGCATTCTGAACTGTATCTCCCCTGTGGCGTATCGCTTGTCCCTGCCTTCCCACATGAATATCCATGATGTGTTTCATATTGATCTTCTATCTCCCTATCTAGAAACTGTTGCACATGGCCCCAATTACCTCAGCCCCCACCAGAGCTTGTTAATCAGGAAGAAGAATATGAAGTGGCAGCTATCCTTAATCACCGGCTCCATGGGCGTTCTAAGAAGCTCCAATTTCTGGTCAGCTGGGTCGGCTATCCTGCCAGTGAGAACTCTTGGGTTGATAGCTCCGACTGTCATGCCCCTGCACTGATCAAACAATACTATGATTCTCTTCCCAGGCGTCAGGGACAACGCCTCCCTTAAGAAGGGGGTGACTACATGTTTTCCCACCTCCTTTCCCCCACACACACCTCTTCCTCTTATCATGGCTCGCACCAAACGACTCACTCGCCTCTTTTCCCCATGCAAAGGAGTCAAACCTGGCCCCAGGATGTCTACCACACGCCGACCTACCAACATTCAACCTTCACCCTCCACCCCAGACCCTAACTTCAGAGACCAGTTTGCTGCTGCTGCTGCTGATGCAGCAAACCTAGGTGCACTCAAGTTCCCGCAAGATGCCCCTACACTTCCAACCACACCAGCTTCATCAACCCCTCCTTCACATTTTTCCTTTACAATGTCCGACAATCCCATCCAAACTCTTACCAATGCCATCTCTATTACAGCATCTGTGAATCAAAATCTAGACCCAGCAGTTCGTAACTGTGTATTGACCATGCTACAGGAGACGCGTTCACGCTTAGAGGCCGATGCCACTGGAGGGACTCAAACCCAGAATGGTACTGGAGACCAGCGACCATCTACCCCAGAACTGGAACGTCTGCCTGGTGATGCTGCTGCTACCCGACAATCACCCATTCCTTACACCTATCCAGGCCCCCCATTTATCCGCAACCACATGCATAACACTTGTCACTACTTTCCCCATTTAATCACTGACTCACATGGTTATCGAAGGATTGCTCGCTACATTGCTTATGACTTTCGACAAGATGAACCCACTGTTGTCTGCACCATGGGGGCTGATGAGCCCATCTTTCGCTTCCCTTTATATGCACAACCTCATGCCCGACACCCAGGTTTCCCTAATCCGATTCTCACACTCTTTCAGCAACGACTTTTTGACCCAGACACAGAATTTACACCAATCGTCAGTCATGCATTGGATGAACTTCAGGATCCAGGTGCTTGGGCAGAAGTTGCCGCTTCCGCCATGCTACTCGACACTGGATGGTGCTCTTCGTGAACTGGCCCACTGGAGACGACAGGTTAGCCGAGCCCATCAGGACATCCAGGAGACAGTCCATGCCATGTCTAGGGCTGATGTCTACTATCGTCTCTTTCCTTATCTCACCTATGTATATGCGCCCACTTGGGACATAGTCCCCACTGCAGCAGAAGCCATGACCTTTGCCCCCCATCCTGAACTCCGTGCAATCCTTCAAGCAGGTGGAGTTGGCAGTACACGCCGCCCTCATTCCCGCCGTCGCCTCACACTACCTCCTCACATGATTACATTCACAGTTGGTCACTGAGCTTGGGGACAAGCTGACCCATACAAGGGGGGTGATGTGACGAATCTGGATTGACAAGGTGACATGACTTGCTGATGAAGAGACAGACTTATTATTCTGAAACACTTACTCACTGCTTACTCACTGAGGGCCCAACCCCTCCTCATTCTCCATAGTTCTAGCACAGTCTACTGCGCAACCATTAGACATTATATCATTGTACTAGAAGCCTCTATTTACTATGACATAGCTAGGACTACCTGTATTTAAAGAGCAGTAGAATAGAGAGACAGACCTAAGTCTGTTCTCTTGTGCCCAATCCAAGGTGCTTTGACTTCACTTGAACTCCCTCTGTAAGAACCCCACTTGAACTCTCCAAGACGCGACTTGGAGAGCCTTCGACCCTCTTGAACTTGTTGCAGGACTGAGTGTCTCTGCTGTCGACCTTGACTCTCGCACATGCCCTATCACTCTGTTGTGGGCTTGAACCGACTTGACTCTGCTAAAGGCTTGGAGTCCTGACTTGAACTTGATACATCTTGACTTGGGAGACTAGCTCCTGCTCGACGTTCGACACAGTGCTGCACCTAACTGTGACACATGTGATTTCTGTACTGGCCAATGGCCTTTCTCCCTCATGTTTATTGTTTGGACTTTGTCCGGCACTTGAGGACTTATTCCCAGTGCACAGACCATCCCTTGGATAGTATATAAGGGTGTCTGTTTTGTCTCTTACACTTCAGAGTTTCTTCAACCTCTGAAGTGTAAGTCCCTTCTCTTACTTACTATCATACCTTGAGACTAACGCTCTGTGTAGTAACTTGTCTTTGTCTAGGTCAGTAGTATAGTATAACAGAGTTTCTTCAACCTCTGAAGTTAACTTGTCTTTGTCTAGCTTAACTCGCTAACCTCTACAGTCAGTATGCTGCGCACATGCCTGTTTCACACAGTTAAGCGTGCCCAGGGCCCATAACCTGTCAAACAGGCATGAGGCGCAGCATACTGACTGTGGATGTTAGCGGGTTAAGCTAGACAAAGAAAGTTACTTCAGAGGTTAGAAGAACTCTATATTAACTATACTACTGACCTAGACAAAGAAAGTTCTACATAAGAACATTAGTCTAATAGTAAAGTAGATAGTAAAGAGAAACTTACACTTAGTGATTGGCAGGGGTAACCCTGGGTATCCTCGTTGGTACCCGTACCCGTACCCATACCCGTCACTACGGTACAGGTAACCCATGGGTTACCCATGGGTCACCCGTGAAAATGCGTGCAAGTTCTTTACTTGCATCGCGCATTTCAGATAACCGGCCTGGGCCTTCCTGGACCAAGAAGATACACAACGCGTTCATTTGTGGCTGCTTAAGATCCCTCAATGACTCTTGTTTTATGTTTAGAAGATTAAGATAATTAATTATTCCATTTTTATTTTATTATTCTGCTTTCAATTTTATACAAGCACAACTAAAATCCAGTATACAGCAATGATTAGATAGGATGTTATAGAACATTGATGAAAAGCCTGTCAGATAATTACACAGAATGCAAAAAAAATTGATGAACACATAGAAATTGGTAGGGGTAACACCTGGATAATTGTTTTGATACCTGGGTTACCCATAAAATGAAATGCGTGCAAGTTCTTTACTTGCATCGTGCATTTCGGAGATCCAGCCCGGGAGATCCCAGTCAAGGAGATATGCACTTGGACACAACGCGTTCATTTATGGCTACTCAAGATCCCTCAAAGATTCCTATTTTATGTTCATAAGATTAAGATAATTTATTATTCCATTTTTATTTTATTATTCTGGTTTCAATTTTATACAAGTGTGACTGTTCTTTGCATTTCTGCGCATTTCGGGTAAATGGCCCGGGCCATCCCGGTCAAGGAGATAAGCACTTGGACACAACACGTTCATTTATGGCTACTCAAGATTCCAAAAATTGTTGGTTTATGTTCAGAAGATTAAATGGATCCTTTATTTACATTATTATTTTATTATTCTGGTTTCATTTCATACAAGCGCGACTGTCCTAGTCCCTGGATGCACATTTCTGCGCATTTAAGTCAACCTTCCTTAATAGGAAGGAGGTCAGACCAACCATGTGATGCAATGTAGTCGCTGCCCCATGCAGCTTGTAGACACACGCGGGCCTTGTTTCAATAAAGTAATTTGATAATTAAATTATAGAATAGTCTATATTAGTCTAGAGTGTATTTTAGATAGTGCCAGACCGGCAGAATTGGTTGCACATTAATAAAACAGATGTATCATGGTTTTCAAGAAAGTGGATCACTGATAAGGATTTTTTTTACATCGCACTGTTAATCTGCTTTGATATTTTGTAGGATAATACTAGAACATATTTAACGCCACCTCTGTAGCATACATCAGACGAGATCTTGTATTTTTGTGACTGCAGATGTGTTTATCTCGGAAATTCTACTGATCTTATCAATGCATAATCGGCGCCTATACCCGCCAAACCCACTGCGCAGGTATGAAACCCCTTGACAATCAACTACTTACACTTCAGAGGTTAGAAGAACTCTGAAGTGGAAGAGACAAAACAGACACCCTTATATACAATCCAAGGGATGGTCTGTGCACTGGGAATAAGTCCACAAGTGCCAGACAAAGTCCAAACAATAAACATGAGGGAAAAGGCCATTGGCCACTACAGAAATCACATGTTACATGGTGTATCAGTCAGCTACTGTGGAATGTGAAGAAAGAAAGTAATAATGATAATGTAAAAGTCCGAAACTCCGGTATCTAATCTAATCTACAAAGTAGCTAATCTAATCACTTGATGCCTGAAGCATCACCAAACATCTTCTGTGTTCAACACTATGAACCTGAGGCCATGTAGCTCAGTGGTTTAGAGCACTGGACTTGGCTTGTCAGAGGTCTTGGGTTCAATCCCCAATGTGGCCATTTCTTTTCTAGTGTGTGAGCCAGGGTCCTGTTTAAGGTCCCTTGATTGGGGTGTGTGTTTAGCCAACACTGAAGACCCCATATGATTCTCTTGAGGCTGCAGGTGGGTTTACATTGTATCTAGACATAATATGAGCTGATCTTGTCCTCTTGGGGCTGCAGGCTCTTGGTATCGTCAATATAGGTGTATTCTTGCTGTACAAGCAGGGCTGTTTGTCTCTGACTACCTCAACCCTTACGCATGCATCAATCTCCACATTCTGCACAGCTTTTTGACAAGTTTTCATCATTTTCATTGTTATCTCATTTAAGAACACTTTTTACATATCTTATCTAATCTTTCCTTGTAATTGGGATCATTGCACCATTACAGCCATGATGCAGCTGATAAACATGTTCATGCTAATCATCTACTTTGTGATCAGATTTCTACTGATTTTGATGATTGCTATTGCACTTGTACACACTAAAATTATAGTCAAGAGCTGCAGCCTGAGCTGGTGGCTTTGGCTTTTAGCTACTCTGGGCCAGGCCAAAGCCCTTGCTCAATGGCTTGGCTTGGCCCAGCTTCTGGCTTTCAGCCAGGCCAGGCACTTCACTATTCCTGAAGAGAAATGTATTTCTGACAGGATAACAATCCAAGCACACCTCCAAAAAGGCTGCTAAATGGCTTGTAGAGCAGGAGATCAATCTTTTGGGTTGGCCTACACAGTCTCCAGACATTAACCCCATAGAACATCTATAGCACATGCTCAAAACATGGATTCTAGGCTATGAAAAGTGGAGGGAATAGACTATTAATAGGGGGTACCAGTGTTAGTCTGGTACAGCAAGCTGAATTTGCCAGTATGGTTGGCAATAGCATGGAAATCAACCTAAGAGCAGAGCAAGTGTGAATAAGAGTAAAAGCGATTGTTAAATTCGCTTTTGTGAGAACTAAGTTGAAGCAGACAAGTGGATTTGATGGGATCAAAACTGGATAATGATTCTGAACAAACTAGTAAGGTTTTTATACATTTTAGCTATAGGAGTAAATATAGGAGGCATAAGACAGTAAAAGTCAAAACTGGAGGTCAAAATATCTGGCCAGAGAGGCATACAATGTGAACTACAAGTTAATCAGAATGAAGTGCGAAGCAGAGAATGCAAGACAAAGGGGTGCACGAAAGGAGTGGAACTGTAATGTACAACTGTAATGGTTTTTAGTTGCACTTGCATAAAATCAAAACGGAATAAGATAATAATTGAGATAAGAAATGCATTTACTCTTCCAAACATAAAACCATAATTTTGAAGTAATCTTGAGTAGCCATGAATGAACGCGGCAATAATCTTGTGTCCAAGTGCAATCTTGACACTCCTAAGATCCTTCTCCTCTGGCCGGGCTGGTCTGTCCAGAATGCGCAATGCAGCAAAAAGCCTGTTAGAGGGGTCTGGGAAGTATGGGAGAGGGCATCAGTAGAATTGGATAAGATCAATGAAGAGGACTGTCAGAGATTGATAGAGAGTATGCCTAGAAGGCTAGGAGCAGTTATCATAGGCCAAAGGGCCATACTAATTACTAGAATTGGTGTTTAATGTATAGAAAATAGATGCTAAAAAAACTGTCCAGATGATGAAGCAGATTTAATGGTTTATATCTTCATCAATTCTTCATAGACTCTTATGATTATAGACCCATTGGAACGCCCTGCATCTAGGCTATGTTTCATACACTCATACCTTGGCTTCATGCCTTTTGGTTACTTTGTAATATATCCATTTGTACAAACATTCAAAACATCCAGACAGTTTTTTGAGTGACTGTAGGTCAAAAAGAATGGGTTGGCAGGGTATGGGTTGTAACAGTAAGAGAGCTCAAAACTAAGGTCTTTTGAGCTAAGTACCTACTGTATTTATACAGTTTGAAGTGAGTAACATCATGAAAGAACAAAAGAGAATATAAGAAATACATTGAGGACATTGTCTTTCTGTAGTTGAGAGTAAGGGAAAAGAGGCTCAAATGGGCTCAAAGAAAGAAAGAAGCAAAGGAAGAAATGCTTGTCATACAAGCAATAGTTACCAGAAATGTTATCATACAAGTAAATGGTTATCAGTTTGCAACAGAGCATTAATGTAACAGTCTAGCAGCAATTTCACCATCTCCAAATGTCCATTTCTTGCCGCTGCCTGCAGAGAATATCCAAAATGGCTGCCCTCCGCATTGATATCAGCACTATGGTCTAGCAGCAATTTCACCATCTCCAAATGTCCATTGTATGCCGCCGCCTGCAGAGCATATCCATAATGGCCGCCCTCTGCATTGACATCAGCGCCATGGTCTAGCAGCATTTCATCATCTCCAAATGTCCTCTGACTGCCACCACCTGCAGAGCATATCCAAAATTGCTGCCTCTGCATTGACATCAGCACCATGGTCTAGCAGCAATTTCACCATCTCCAAATGTCCTCCGACTGCCGCCGTGTGCAGAGCATATCCATAATTGCCACCCTCCGCATTGACATCAGCACCATGGTCTAGCAGCAATTTCACCATCTCCAAATGTCCTCGACTTCTGCCGCCTGCAGAGCATATCCAAAATAGCCACTCTTTGCATTGATATCAGCGCCATGGTCTAGCAGCAATTGCACCGTCTCCAAATGTCCATTTATTGCCGCTGCCTGCAGAGCATATCCAAAATAGCCACTCTTTGCATTGACATCAGCGCCATGGTCTAGCAGCAATTTCGCGATCTCCAAATGTCCATTTCTTGCCGCTGCTTGCAGAGCATATCCAAAATCACCGCTCTTCGCATTGATATCAGCGCCATGGTCTAGCAGCAATTGCACCGTCTCTAAATGCCCATTTATTGCTGCTGCCTGCAGAGCATATCCAAATAGCCACTCTTTGCATTGACATCAGTGCCATGGTCTAGCAGCAATTTCGCGATCTCCAAATGTCCATTTCTTGCCGCTGCCTGCAGAGCATATCCAAAATTGCTTCCTCCGCATTGACATCAGCGCCATGGTCTAGCAGCAATTTCGCGATCTCCAAATGTCCATTTCTTGCCGCTGCTTGCAGAGCATATCCATAATGCCGCCCTCTGCATTGATCAGCGCCATGGTCTAGCAGCAATTGCGCCATCTCCAAATGTCCATTTATTGCTGCTGCCTGCAGAGCATACCACAATAGCCGCCCTCCGCATTGACATCAGCATCATGGTCTAGCAGCAATTTTGCGATCTCCAAATGTCCACTGATGCCGCTGCTGCAGAGCATATCCAAATACCGCTCTTCGCATTGACATCAGCGCCATGGTCTAGCAGCAATTTCACCGTCTCCAAATGCCCATTTATGCTGCTGCCTGCAGAGCATATCCATAATGGCCACCCTCCACATTGACATCAGCGCCATGGTCTAGCAGCAATTTCACCATCTCCAAATGTCCATTGTCTGCCGCTGCGCACAGAGATATCCATAACAGCTGCTCTTCGCATTGACATCCACCATGGCTAGCAGCGATTTCACCATCTCCAAATGTCCATTGTATGCCGCTGCCTGGAGAGCATATCCATATGGCCGCCCTCCGCATTGGCATCAGCGCCATGGTCAAGCAGCCATTTCACCATCTCCATTTGGCCAATTACGCATGCCGCTTGCAACGGTGTATCATAATTGCCACCTCGAGAATTCACACTCCCAGGTTGCTTAATCCCCAGATATTCCACCAGCCCAGGGAAGCCGCAGCGAGCCGCGTAGTATATCGGGTGTACCGAAGTGTCTTCTGTCCCCCTCTCGGGACTGTCCGGTCATGTATTCCAATCCAAGCTATGAAATGGGTCTTGTCTGGGTCAAACAATTCCATTCCATCTCGTACATCCAAGGAGACATCTTCGAATCGTGCGTGATCGACCCAGTGTTCTGCCGCGTATCGAGACAACGGGAAGTTCAAGATAGTATCAGTGTCCGTGGTCTTGTCGAATCCGAGAGCGTGCTCAGGCATGTCTGCGCAAGCACTCTATGCGATCTTTGGGGAGAACGTGGTAGCGCCTTTCCGTCGATCCCGCCAGCCGGTCTGAGTCAGGAATTCCGCACAGAGAAGTGCGCAAACTGTACAACACGACTCTCTTCTCCTTCGTCATCGACGTGATTGACAATGACAACCAAGCTGGAGCATGTGGACAGTACAGTCCGTCAGAGTCCGGTTTCGCCAAGTTACGTCATGCTTGGCATATTGCCAGCCTCGAAATTGAATTCAAGCATCGTCGCAACCTCCTCGACTCGGAGTGGACGAGCAGAGAAAGCAAGGCATTGGAAAGGCGATGAGCAAACTTCCAGTCATTATCTTCGATCCTCCGTAGCGTGGCCTCATATGTTTCATCCAGTGTTTTTGGGAGTGATTCGAGCGTCAATGGAAGTTCCTTTGTTGACAGCGGCGCAGTGTCTCCAGTTGGCAGAAACCCATCTGAACCTACACCACGACATGAATAATGATCGCGAAATAAATATTCGTTTTGGTTTGAAGCTTACATTCCATTTGCCTTTTCCGAGAGCGTATTGATCACGAGTTTCTTTCTCTCCGCCTCCCACATACTCATCATGGGTCCGTGTTGACGGTTGAGTGATATATTCGGAGATGTCCCGCGCTTGCCCGCTTTCTGCATGAAGGGATACAAAATGTTGCGCCAGCTCTGTAAAAGCTTTCTGAATATCTGGTTCGGGGCGGCTAGTAACGCAGATCCTTAAATTTCGAGGCGGAGGTCGACGAGGTTTTTGATAAGTCTCAATACTTCATCGCGTTTAGACGGCATTCCAGAGAGGGGACATTCATCAAGGGCATCAATATGATGTACACCGGGTCCTGAACAGGTGTTACGAGCATGGCCTTCAAGTTTCTGCAAGAACCTTCTCGTCGGGCTGCTTCTCGCCATTATCATGTTTCGAGTACAATCAGAGACGATTCTACGATAGGCATCTGACTGGGAACGGAACTGTGTCAAGAGAGAGGACAGTAGACCACGGATATTTTGCTTTTCCTTGTCTCGAAAGTCGCAATAAAAGGATGCCAAGTAGGCAGATCCAGGAGAACGCAGATCCTGGATATCTCAACGATGGTGGAACTGACCATTCAGATGAGTGCTGGCGATACCCTATAAGCTAGGCAACGTACCAAAGGATGCTCTTGCCAGATCCCGCTTTCAAGAAAAGACGTCAGCAACAAGAAGCACCCAGATAACGCAGTCAACCTACCATTCCCATTTAACCACAGAAGCGAACCCTCCGATTTCCATTTCTTGAATGTTTCGCCTTCATGAACCACTTGGCGGTTCCCTCATGGTAAAGTTTGCGCGCAACGTTGTGATTTGTGGACGGGTCAGGAGCTGAGAGCCATGTCCGAATGTCCTTGTTCATCTGATCATCTGCAATGAATGTCTTAGCTGCCTTGTCTATAATGTTACTACGAAAGGGATGACGAACACATCATCTTGTTCACATTACCAAATGTGTGCGCCGCTACGGCGAGAGACTCTTCCCGGGTCAATTTGTCTAACCTCTGAAGGGCGTCCTGGACCTCATTATCCCCTATCAGCGTCCTTCCGTACGCCCCTGCCAAACGTTTACTCGCGGGAGCATAAAAACGGTAGTTCACTCACTGAGCCGACCTTTCTTAATCTTTTCGTCGCCAGAGCGAGGATGGTGAGCAGTTCCGCCATCGTCTTGACCAAAATCTCGAGCATGGACTCGGTAATGAGGAAGTCTCAGGGGAAGTGTATATCTTGAGGCGGAAGAGAAAACCTTGCATGGATTCGAAGAGATCGTGTATAGAATCAAAATCTTTACTGAGTTTCTTTGACGCCTTGGTACGAAGGTGAGATAACTAGTTGGAAGCAAGGGAGGGGGATACGAACAGAGAGAAGGGAGCTAATGGCAGGAAATATGACACGTGCGGGTGGAAACACCTGAAAAACAAAATTGTAAGCCGGTCATAATGAATGGGCCACACTAATCAGGACTTACCGAACCAATACAGTGGACTAGTGGTGTAGTTCGTGAGGGCGAGGATTATAGTCACAGTTGGTTTAAGTCCCCTAAGGAGCTGCATCTTGCGATCGCCGTTCCGGAAATTGTTAAACCAAGATTTCCTCCTTGAAGTACGTCGATCACGGCGTCTGCGGTGTTGCATCCTTTCAGCTTCTTGAGAAGCTGGTGTTCGGACAGATTTGTGCCTGTTTTTGTAAGATACTGATCCAGGGCAGTCTTTAGGATGAGCTCCAAATGAGAAGAGGAGGCAATTGTGAGAGTTTGTGAGGGAGCTGAAGACATGAAGATAGACTGGGTTATGGGCAATAGAGAGAAGAGTAAGAGGATCCCTGGGAAAGGCGGTGGATGGCCATCGATGGTTTTTGTATAGATAACCGCCTGAAAACGATGATAGCCGCTGGGACGTAGAGGCAACACAGATACTTCATTTAAGGTATGTCTCAAGTGATGGTTAAACTGAATGTTGCAGACGAGGCACCAGAACGGGTCATGGAATGTCAGATGATCAAGGCACGACAGCGCAGTCTGAGATGAAATCACCTAGAAAGGTAGTCGTAATAGATAAAGATAAGATAAGAGAACACTCACTTCTGAAGTGAATTGTACACGGAAAGGATCTTAAGTACTGTAAATGAGTGTAGTATATAACCGAGACAGTAAGGATTATGTCTAATCAACTAAGTATTCACGGGAAGGTAAAACACAGTCCTGCTGCTGCTGCACAGCACATAACCCAACTATCAGCACTGCACTGCACGACAGGAGTCACGAGGTAAATTTAATCTAGTTAGTCCTGCATTATGACATGTTCGCGTGTAGAAAACTTGTGTAGAACTTATCGATAGCAATCATTTGGCCGCCTTGCTCACCATGAGCAAGCATATCTAGAGTTGACTGAATGTCTATTCAACTACCGTACAGGACCAGGACAAGTAGGTGACGCATTCCGCTCATTCCTCTAGCACAACCGTGCGACGACAAGCAAAGCCGCCCAAACTTCCGTGCATGACAGCAAACACGACCAAAAACACGACGACAAGCACGATCCCAAACCTGCTTCCCATCACGCCCACACCCACACCTACACCAACACCTCGACGAACTCCGACCGGTACATCCGAGCCTAGCTTCCAGTCCCGACTAGCAGACAATGGGGAACCTTTAGCGCCAGCTTCATCAATAGCAACTATTTCTTCAGGTGTAAGTTCGCTAGTTGAGGACAGACAGGTATTCATCTAATCGGGTCCGTTTCCCAGTGGTGGTGACCACGACGATTCCTTCGCATGCGCCCACTTGAAGATCACCTGACCCGGTGTACCTCCGATCCTAGCTGCGATCCTAGCGAGTACGGGGTCGACAGGTCCACCAGGAAATGTTGTAATAGGACTTCCAAAAAAAAAAAAAAAAAAAAAAGCCGCGTTTGTCGTTACTTGGAAGAACTAGGGAAAGGGAAAGGGGAGGGGGGTGGGGGGGAATCGGAACTCACGCGAGACTGCCGTAAGCTTCGGTCACGATACCATGCTTCGCTGAAAACTCCAGCACGTCCTTCCACGAAGCGTAATTGTACGGATGAAGCCGGATCTGGTCATATAATGGAACATTCAGCCTTGGGATTTAAACGCCCCCCCCCTCTCTCTCTCTCCCTCACCTGGTTCACAGCCGGGACCCTCTTTCCCGTCTTGACGATGCGCTGTAATAGATCCAGGGTAAAATTGCTAACCCCAATACTCCTACCAGAGGTGAGGAGGGCTAGATCCTCCCAGGAAAAGAAAAAGAAAGACGTACTTGGCAAGCCCAGCATCCTTCACTTTGTTCATCTCTTCCCAAAGTCCCTCAACATCATCATTTTCAACACTCCATAATCCATGAACAAGATACAAATCGAGATGTTTTAATCCCAACTAGTAGAAAATGGAGGAGGCGGGTTGATTATTGGGGGTTTGGTCTGTTCAAAGGCGTGTGTGTGTGTGTGTGGTCGTACCTTTTGCAAACTAGAATGTACTTCTTCTAACACCACACCACCATCATACTTGGTCGTGATCCAAACATCCTCTCGCCCAAGTCCGCTCTCCCGTATCGCCTTGCCGACGAACTGCTCGTTCGCATAGACTGTTTTGTTCCAAAAGAAAATATATCATTCAGCTCTGAACGCGAAACGCAAAAAAAAATAAAATGAACAAAAAAAAGATGCAAAAAAAAAAAACGCACTGGCGGCTGTGTCGAGGTGCGAAAATCCCGCTTCTAGCGCTTGTTCCACGACTTCGGTCACGTCCTGTGTATATATGTCCATGTTACAGTCATCGATCAGGTCTTTTTTTTGTCAGAGCACATACCTCGAACTTGAATTTAGAACCCGTGCCAAACGCAAGCACTGGATCTGTATATCATTTATCATTATTTTTATTATTATTACTATGAAAGAAGTGTCGTATTTACCTGATTTCCATCGTTGAGTGTAATTCTAGGGACTGACATGGATGTTCAACTCGAAGGAAAGACTGGCCCTCATGAATCAGATCACAAATAATGGCGTCAATTCCCAATAAATGGTGTGTGTGTGTGTGAGAAATTCCACATAATCAACAAAAAAAAACATCGCAATGCACAAAAGCAATACACAACACACAACATTGATAACTACAATAAGAACGAAATAGACCTATTGCCGCCAAAGCAATAACAACGCATAAACATGCACACACGTATATACGAGCTAAATCTCCGTCGGTCATAGTGAGTGAGTGAGATCAGTGACCCGGAGGCGCAAATGGTGTCGCCCAGGGTTTGCAAGTCCATTTTTACCTGGACTACCATTTTGCCCAAAAAACTGCTCTTTCTGCGATTCATTACATGAGCTTGAGCGTTTTCAGGTTAATCCGTAATATTGCTTCGCGGACTAGAACCCTAGTGAGACCTTGACACCAACTAATTATGGAATTATAGAACACTCACCACTCGTGATGATCTGAGCAGTCTTCGCCTTATCTATCACCGCCGTGAAGTGAACTGCATATAGTTACGATAATCCCCGTCAGCACCATCCTCCGGTTCTCTTGTTCATCATACTCACTGAACAACTCTCGGTCACGATTGCTCGAGTTTGATTGTGCAACAACCCAAACTTATTGCGCAAGTCTAAAACGTTACATCAGCGATACGATTAGTCATCCATCCTTCTCGAGTTGACTGAAACTGCAAAACGCACACTTTGACACCGGCTCGTATTCATTCGGCCGGTCACCGTATGTAAGCAAATGATTCTTCAACTGAACACCAGCTTCTATCTTTTCCCGCAGAAGTCGCACTTGTTTAGGAAATAACACGATCGGAACTTTCCAGCAGCTTATTTGAGACGACCGCGCGCCACAGGAGAAAGCGAATCCTCCAAGCGATTAACACGTGAGTCCTGTGACACCAAACAATTGGAATCAGAGCAGTAGCAGACAATATAACCTAGACGGACGGGCACGTACCTCCGTGAGCACTTGATCAAACGCTGATATAGGCGCCAAGAAAATGATGGCATTCACTATCAAGTGGGGCTCAGAAAAGAAGAGTGTGGAAAAAAGAAGATATGGGCGCACCGTCTTGGAAAACGGCGCCCATGCATGGCGCTGACTGCGAGAACCGCCAACATCATAAATCACCCAATTGCTGTTTCCTCTTATGCTTCCCATATTGATCGTGAATGAATGTTCCACCACCCCAACAGTTTTCAGTCGTGCTTTGAGAACGTCCTCTAAATCCACCACGATCAGAATGTGCCCCAAGGAAATATGGACGGTACAGGGTGAACACGCACCGTCGGTGGGCGCGTACATCTTCGCCGTGATGCGCTCAATTTCATCGAGATAGCTGGGATAGATATCAAATTAATTAGCCTGGCCGGCGCTCGAATATAATTAGGCGCAGACGCACAATCCACTGCTCTCTTGCAGCCTCACCCGCTTCTCTACCAAGCGTCGGCGCACCCATTCGTCTTTCCAGAGACGGTTCATTGAGTTCCGACAGCTTTCCAAGGTATGAACAGGATCTGATGGATCTTCCCACCATGGCACTGAAACTGATGCCGATTTCCGTTTCGAACGGCTTCGGCCTAATGTGAGAGCACGCTTCCAGTTGCTCGTCGTGCGCACAGCATATTCGCCACGCGGTACAGACCATCCAGGTGCACTCCCGTCCCCAAGACGGGTCGCCTCGTCTTCGTCGTCGTCTTCACGTAAATTACGAATGAGACGAGCCTCCAATTCGAGTACGGGCGCTAGCGCTGTGCTGTATTCGGCATACTTCTCAGCGGCGATACGGCGGTTTCTGGGTCCGTTGAAACTGAGGAGACTGCGGTCTGACCGTCGCTGAGAAGGGACGCAGTGTCTGAGAGCTCGGAT
>WTXG01000111.1:0-122760 GCA_022496185.1 Multifurca ochricompacta
GTAAGTGATCGGATGTAGTCGTCCCTTGGGATCCTTTTGGCTGAGAGTTGCCCCGAGAGCATAGCCTGAAGCATCCGCGTCTACGATGAAGGGCTCTTCGAAGTCCGGTTGCATTAACACGGGTTGGGAGGTTACGCGCTGTTTGAGAATGTCAAATGCTTTCTGTTCTGTTTCCGTCCATCTCCAGGGGTTCTTGACGCTAGTAAGTGCGTTCAATGGAGCTGCAATCTTACTGAATCCTTGGATGAACCGTCGATAGAATTGGCAGAATCTGAGGAACGAGCGCACTTCTTTTACGGTTGTGGGCATTTTCCAGGCTGCGACGCCTTCTACCTTAACCGGATCCATGTGTACCTGATTTGCTTCTAAAATGAGCCCCAGGTACTCTATGCGCGTTTGCTCAAAGGCGCATTTCCCCGGCTTAAGATAAAGATCCAATTTGCTGAGTTTATCTAGGATGCGATGGACTTTGGACTGATGATCTCGGAGGTTATGATCGGTGTGGATTAAAATGTCATCCATGTAGACAGTGAACCAGGCTTTCCCAGCTTCGTCTCATTCGTTAAGTTCCTCTCTGAATTCCGCATTCATCATGGTCTGGAATGTTGCCGGAGAGTTTGTAAGTCCAAAGAACATAACGTTAGGTTCATACAGGCCGCGATTAGTCTTGAAAGCTGCCTTCCATCTATCCTCAGGGACTATTTGGATGTTGTTATACCCCCAGTGGACATCCATCTTTGTGAATAAAGTGCTGCCGCAGACGCGGTCGATAAGCTCGGGGATCAATGGTAACGGATAAGTGTTTCGGATCGTCCACTGATTTAATTTGCGATAGTCCTGGACCGGTCTGAGTTTCCCATCCTTCTTCTTGATGAAGAAGAAGGGCGATGCATATGGCGATTTTGACTCTTTAATATACCCCTTCTGTAGGTGCTCCTCTAGGAATTTGTTTAACGCGTCCTGTTCTCCTGGTCCCAGTGGGTAGATCTTACAATCTAGCATCGACGGTGCATCTGGCTTTAATTCAATTTGGTGATCCCAAGGCCGGGCCTCAGGGAATCGCTGCGCTTCCTGGTCGCTGAACACCTTCTGATGTCGATGGTACTCCTTCGGCACGATCTGATCCCAAGAGCGCTCAAGATTATCTTTTGCTTTGATCGCTAATTCCTGAGTGATGTTCAATCTTCTAATGTGTGCTCCTGGTACGCTGAGTTGGATCGATTGCATCAAACGCCCTTGTGTCCAGTTTATAAGCGGGTTACTAGCAGCGAACCAGGGATAGCCTAAGATCATTTGGTCTGTTCCGATTGACGCAACGTAGAATCAGTGTCGCTTAGATTGGTTGTCAGTAGTTACAGTAGCCCACAAAACTGTTCCAATGTTTGGCCACCCTGAAGAGATTGACCTACCACACAATGAGAATAATTTCCAAAATTAGTAGAAATTAGTAGATGATAGTGTAGCATCTAAGCTTCAATTAGAGCCTATAATAATGTCAATTGGATCAATGGTTCATGATATATAAAATGTTTTGTGAGGCATTATCATTGGAACAGTTTTGTGGCCAACATGTGAGATGACAAAACCGGTATCTGGTGGTCATGGGAATGCATTGACAGTCATGTGACAATGTTTAATAAGTTGAACACACACCAAATAATCATCAACAACACTTGCTTCTTACCATGCATGCCCTCTCTGCTGCCAAAAGGACTCACATCATCTCCCTCCTCACTTCAGGCAAATCTGCCCATAAAGTGTCAACTATGACTGGCCATGGCACTATTATCATCTCAAGATGGGTCATAAATACTGCCCTTACCATCCCAAGTCAAATGGAGGGAGACCAAGGAAGCTGACAGAGAGAAATGCTCAGCATGCTGTTTGCCTTATCTCCTCTGGCAGGGCAGACACAGATGTGGAAGTGACTAGAGCACTTCAGAAGTTGTTAATGGGTTTGTCTATCAACATAATATGCCCATCCATCCTCCCATCAAGTTTTCAAGCCATAACTGGCCCCTCCCATATCATACACCCCCATTCCATCATACAGTAACCCACAAAACCATTCCAATGTTTAACCATCCTGAAGAGATTGACCAACCACACCATAGGAATAATTTCCAAAATTAGTAGAAATTGGTAGATGATATTGTATCATCTAAGTGTCACTTAGAGCCTATACTGATGTCAATTGGGTCAGTGGTTCATGATATATAAAATGTTTTGTGTAGCAATGTCATTGAATTGGTTTTGTGGCCTATTGCACTTATGATGGAATGGGGGTGTATGATATGGGAGGGGCCAGTTATGGCTTGAAAACTTGATGGGAGGATGGATGGGCATATTATGTTGATAGACAAACCCATTAACAACTTCTGAAGTGCTCTAGTCACTTCCACATCTGTGTCTGCCCTGCCAGAGGAGATAAGGCAAACAGCATGCTGAGCATTTCTCTCTGTCAGCTTCCTTGGTCTCCCTCCATTTGACTTGGGATGGTAAGGGCAGTATTTATGACCCATCTTGAGATGATAATAGTGCCATGGCCAGTCATAGTTGACACTTTATGGGCAGATTTGCCTGAAGTGAGGAGGGAGATGATGTGAGTCCTTTTGGCAGCAGAGAGGGCATGCATGGTAAGAAGCAAGTGTTGTTGATGATTATTTGGTGTGTGTTCAACTTATTAAACATTGTCACATGACTGTCAATGCATTCCCATGACCACCAGATACCGGTTTTGTCATCTCACATGTTGGCCACAAAACTGTTCCAATGATAATGCCTCACAAAACATTTTATATATCATGAACCATTGATCCAATTGACATTATTATAGGCTCTAATTGAAGCTTAGATGCTACACTATCATCTACTAATTTCTACTAATTTTGGAAATTATTCTCATTGTGTGGTAGGTCAATCTCTTCAGGGTGGCCAAACATTGGAACAGTTTTGTGGGCTACTGTATATCGAGATCCACATATTGATCAATGTTCGGGGTGGCATTAGGAGTTCCATCAGCATTTCGTAATTTCTTGGGGATCATGAGTTGTTTGGTCGGGAGTTGGTATTTGATAACTGTTCTGTGATTGATAAAATTCTCTGTTGCACCGCTATCAACAAGTGCTTCTATGCTGGCCTTCTCTTTCACACCATGGAGAGGGATAACCACATTCATTGCCCGGATAGGTGAGATGAATACATGATGTGAAACTATCGCTTGAATGAATGCTGTGCCATTCAAGCAATACAAAAATCCTCGTCATTTTTAAATTGACCCTGCAGTTCGAGGCGTTGGTTGTCGGTCATGGATTTCAAGGAAGCCGCGATTGCTGCGATATTCACTGTTGGCTTCGAGACGTTTGATCCGGTGGGTACCGTCACAGTCGTCGGAGTGACGTTCGTGATAGTGGCGGTCCAGGTTGGGGCGGTCGTAGTTTGTCGTGGTGTTTTGTCTGGGCAATCTCTAACAAGATGTCCTCAGTATCCACACTCAAAACATCGACCCTCTCTTCTATAACATTCTTTGTCCTCCGTCTTTCTGTTTGTCCCGATGTCCATGGCATTCGGAGCACGTCGTCGAGGGAGCGTGAACTTTACTCCTTGATTACTGTTTTGATTCATGGTTGTTGTTTTGTTCCCAAGGAGGCTCTGGATGAAGACCCAGTTCGCGTGGTATCTTCGAGCTGAATCCACTGTTTCATCGAACGTCCGGGGGCTGCCCTGGGTAATCATAGTCTGTACAAGTCTCCGTGGTAATCCTTTCTGGAAACTCTGCCGTGTTGCCGGTTATCCAGGTGCAGTCCGGCCCGAGCTGCGAGATCTCGGAAATCGGCGATATAATCGTCGATGTTTCCATTTGTCATCCAGAGTTCCTCTAACTCCTCTAGTGCTTTTGCTCGGCGGTTTCATCGGCGAACGCCGCCCGAAACGTTTGTCAGAATTTCTCCCACGGTGCGGCTCCTGAATTCTGGCATGGGCTACATTGGCTAGCCACTTCGTCTGCTCCGTCACCCATCCACTAATCTTGGGTCCTCTCATTAGGGCCAACACATACAATATTCTGGAGATTTCATATTTTATGACTGTTGCTTGGCTATTTAGGAAGATGTGGAGCTCTACTTGAGTCCACCAATGTTCTGCTTCAACTCGGTTTCCATCAAAGATGGGGGTGGTGCTCCTTCAATTCGGCCTCCTGTCGTGCCGTCTTTGGGTGTCGTGGTGGTGAGTGATTCCGTCAGTCCTTCTTCTGGGTTCTCTGGATCTACTGATTGTTGTTGTTGTCCAGGCTGGGGTTCAGGGAGTGTAGTCGACATTGGGCCCGGGTTCGATTCTGTTGGTAGCGCTTCAAATAACGATTTGAAGGGTTCGTTTGGTTAGTGGGATTCTGAAGGGATTAGGTGCATTTAATCCAGTTTCTTTTGGGGGCTATTCTGACTGATTCAATCTGTCCTAGGTTGTGGGGATGAACGTGGTAGAGGTCGACCGCGAGGGGTGTATGTTGGTAGGGAACCCAATATCTCCTGAAAGGTGCGTTCTCCTTTCGTAATTCTAATCAGCGTGTGTTCCTTTTCAGCTCTGGGTCGACGTCGTCGGTTAGTCGGATGGGAAGGAGGTCGTCACAGCTGCAAGCTTCGTTTCGATGGATGTTTACTAAGGGTTCCTGGAGCAGTTTTGCTTCCGGTCGGGATTCTAGCAAGAGTTCGGGATTTGTGGGTTTGGTGTGGAGTGGGGTGCTATCGATCGGGGAGTCGCTTGCAAGAAGGGCAAGGTAGTTTCGGTTTTCAGGTAAGACGCGTTCAATTTCTGGGGTTACTGATCTGTCTTCTAGGTTTCGATCCGGAGATTGGTATTCGAGGGACACGTCGTTTGTCGAAGAGTGCTGCGGAGTGGGACGTTGTCGTTCAGGAATTCAGGGAAGGGGGAGGAGTCGTCCGAAGGCATCCAAGGTTCCCTTGCGGAATAAGATGTCTTCGTTCAGGGTTCGGGCAAGAGGACGCGGGTCTGGGTGAGTCTCCTTTCTTCTTAAGTTCTGGGGCCGGCGATTAGGATCGCTGGTGTCTGGGTGTCGGGGATCAAGTTCGGGGTGTCTGGTGTCGGGGCGAGGGATGCGTCGTCGTCGCCTCGCGCGTTCAGTAAGTTCTTTTCTTTCTAAGTTCTGTAAGTCTGTTCTAATGTCACAGCCAGGTCTCTGCTGTGTCAAGGGTCGTTCTGGTCTGAGGTCCTCAAGATGCAAGACGCATGCAAGCTCCAAGGTCAAGCTGTCAAAGGCAAACTGATTCAAGGTTCCAAGGCAAGCTACAGCAAGCTACGGTCAAGGTTCAAAGGCCCACAAGATACAAGAGGGCACGCGTCAATGTCAAGGTGTCAAGGCAAACCACAAGGGCCGCGTTCAAGGTTCAAGGCCCACACAAATAGGAGGGGCGCATGCAAGAAGCAAGTCGAGGCAGTGGCAATAGGCCCTGCTGAAGATCTGGGGTGAAGGCTTCCTAAGTTGCAGCTTGGGAAGTTCAAGAGGATTCTGATAAAGACAAGTTGACCTGTATTAGATACAAGAGAACAGACTTAAGGTCTGTCTCTCCAAGATGTCCTGCTTAAATACATGTACTGTAGTGTCTTGTAAGTAAAGTAGAAGATTCAATATAGTAAAGTAAATGTCCATGTGAATCTCCAGTGGAGATTGAGACAGGAAATGTAAGTGGTGTTGCACCCACTCCAGAAGTGAATGAGTGTCAATCCCAGTCAGCCTAAGAAGTCCAAAAATCAGATAAAGAAAGATCATCAGCTCCAGTCACATGACTCGGAGCGAGAAGTCGAAATGTTGAAACAAAAGTCGAACGCGCGCGGCTCAAAAAACCGTCACAAAACGTCACACGCGCGTCGCAAGCTGTCACATCGACAATAAGCGTCACACGACCAGCGTTGTCTGAGATGCAGTGGTCGAAATAGTGGTGCAAGTGTTCGTGATTGCGCATGAAGGGGAGAGGGGGTGGATCATACTGAGCAGCATGTTCTTGTTCTTCTTCAAGCTCCTGTTGGGTCTGTTGTACTATGGCATCATCAGGGAGTTGGCCAGATTCGGGCTCCAGAGAAGTGGGTCGATAGGTTGTGGCAAGGTCAATGGCCAGGGAATCATCAGCCTCCAGTCGCATTCTGACTTCCTGTAGCAAAGTCAGCACCCTAGAATGAATCTCCTGGTCTATAGTTTGGTCCTGCGAAGCCAGAGTGATTGCCTGAGTTATATTTTCTACTGGGATGTCAGACATGGTGAAGGAAAAGTGAGAAGGTGGGGTGGAGTTGGCAGAAGTCGATTCTGGTGAAGGAGGGAGAGTGGGAGCGTCAGAAGGTCGTAAAAGGGCACCCAGAGTGGCCGCATCATTGGCAGCCGCAATAGTTTGATCCAGGAAAGCAATGTCGATGATGGGGATAGGTGGGGTGTCAGTCTGGGAGGTGTCAGTCTGAGATGGCAAAGTGGGGTGGGACGTTGTCATTCTTGGGGTAGGTTTGAGAGATCGGCGTGGGGCAGAGAGACGAGTGAGGTTCTTGATATGAGCCAGAGTGGACACAACTTGTGGGACTACAGAAGAAAAAGAAAAGAAAAACGCAAAAAAGCGAAAATCACCCCCCCCTTAAGGGTGGCGACGACCCTGGCGCCTAGATAGAGAAGAATGGTAATGCGTGAGAAGGTCGGATGCATTACAGTCATCCTTATCAACCCAAGAGTTCTCACTGGCTGGATAACCAACCCAGCTGACCAGATACTGAAGCTTCTTATGACATCCAAAGAAGCGGTGAGCTAAAATGGCAGCAACTTCAAAATGTTCTTTGTCGTTAACAAGATCAGGTGGGGGTTGTATATAATTGGGGCCGTGTGCTGCCGTCTCACGATAGGGAGATAAGAGGTTAATATGGAAGACGTTATGGATGTGCATGTGGGGAGGTAAAGCCAGTTGAAAGGCAAGGGGTGAGATCTGTGCGTTGATAGTGAACGGACTGTAATGTTGTGGGGCCAGCTTACTCGAGGGAAAATGTGTCTTGAGGTTTTTTCCTTCGAGCCATACCCGCGCACCGATGACAAAGTCGGGATTGGTCGGTGGTTGTGCGGCAAATGTTTGGAATGCTCGTTCCGCGCGCGATCATGCCACCTGAAGGTTCTGTAAGCGTTCATTGACCTGAGGCACGTTTGTAACAGGAGTCTGCATGTTCCAATCGAAGGAAATGCCGTGAAGGAGTTCATGTGGCGACAGTTTGGTGCGGTTGTGCAGCCAAGTGTTATGTACATACTCAGCCAGTGGGAGATAATCCAGCCAGTGGTGTTGATCTTCACCGAGCCAGAGGCGCAGGTATTGCTCTAACCAGAGATTCATGCATTCGCTCAATCCATCAGTTTGAGGGTGGAAGGCAGTGGATAAGTTCTGTCGGATTTGTAGGACATCAGCGAGCACATGGGCAAAATGGGACATGAAACGCGGGTCATGATCAGAAACAATGCGTTTTGGGATGCCAAATAGTGGAAATAGCTGTCGATAATACAGTGTTGCGACCCCTTCACCAGTAATATCCTTCAAGCAAGGTATGAACTTTGCGGATTTCGTACATCCTTGGTCAATGATCGTTAGGACAGCATCATATTGTCCTGATGATGGGAGATCTGTAATGAGATCCATAGCTACATATTGGAATGGGCTGGCGGTAGCTGGTACGTCTAAGGGATATGATGGCGCCTTCCCCACCAGACGAGGTTTATTCTCCTGGCATTTGGCGCATCCACGTATATAGTCGCATACGAATGGCTTTAGGTCTGGTCCTTTGTACTTGTGCTGGATCCTTTGTACCATCTTATCGATGCCTGGGTGTCCCGCTAGCAGATGATCATGATACCATTGAAGAATCTCACGGCGTTTGGGGAGCATTCGGGGGAAGGGAAGTTTGTTGTCGGTTACTGTCTTGATAAATAATTCATTAGGAAGGACTATAACCTCTTGGTTGTCATCCTCGCCATGATCTGCATTGGGTCGGCGAGATAACATATCAGCAATAGTGTGTAACTTCCCTGGAACGTGCTCAAGCAAGAAATCAAAGTCTGCAAGCTCTTGTAGCCAACGAGCTTGTCTATGATTCAATTTTTGTGGTTCTTTAAAGTACTGAAGGTTATTGTGATCAGTACGGATTAGAACTCTATGTCTGGCACCCATGGGATATTGTCGCCACGAACAGAGTGCGACAACAACTGCAAATAACTCGCAATCGTAGATATCCCAGTTCCTTTGTGTCGCATCTAGTGTTTTCGATAGGTAGGCGATTGGGTGAAGACGTCCTTCCAGATCTTTTTGGCTGAGAGTGGCACATAGGGCATAACCTGATGCGTCAGTATCCACGATGAAAGGTTTGTCAAAGTCGGGTTGGGCTAGGACTGGTTGCGATGTGACTCGTTGTTTTAGGGTATCGAAGGCGTTTTGTTCTTCAGTCGTCCAGTGCCAGGTTTTCTTTATACTGGTCAAAGCGTTCAGTGGGGCTGCAATTTTACTGAATCCCTGAATGAACCAATGATAGAACTGGCAGGACCCTAGAAAGGATCGGACCTCTTTGACATTCGTGGGCGTCTTCCAGGTGGTGATGCCTTCTACTTTTACAGGATCCATGTGCACATGGTCAGCCTCCAGAATGAGACCTAAGTATTCGATGCGTGTTTGTTCAAATGAGCATTTCTCCAGCTTAAGATAGAGGTCCAAATCGCTGAGTTTACCCAAGATGCGATGTACTTTTGCGCAATGATTGGCCAGATCATGATCAGTGTGGATAAGGATATCATCCATATAAACGGTGAACCAAGCCCTTCTGTTAGCATCACACTCATCCAGTTCTTTTCGGAATTCAGCATTCATCATAGTCTGAAAGGTTGCTGGGGAGTTAGTTAACCCAAAGAACATCACATTTGGTTCAAAGAGACCGTGATTCGTTTTGAATGCTGCCTTCCAGCAATCTTCTGGGACGATGTGAATATTGTTATAGCCCCAGCATATGTCCATCTTCATAAACAAAGTACTACCGTGGACGCAATCTATTAACTCTGGGATCAACGGAAGAGGATACGTGTTACGGATTGTCCAGTCATTTAGCTTCTGATAATCTTGGATGGGTCGGAGCTTGCCGTCCTTCTTCTTAATAAAGAAGAAGGGTGACGCGTAAGGTAATTTCGATTCCTGAATATAGCCCTTTTGTAAATGTTCCTCCAAAAATTTGTTTAATGTGTCTTGCTCTCCTGGTCCGAGAGGGTAGATCTTGCAATCTAAGGTGGCTGGTGCGTCGGGTTTCAATTCGATTCGATGATCCCAGGGGCATGGTGCGGGGAAGCGCTGCGCCTCCTTGTTACTAAAGACTTTGTGATGTTCATGGTACTCAGGAGGTATGACCTGATCCCACGATCTTTCTGTTTTGTCTTTCGCTTTAATGGCAAGTTCTTGTGCAATATTAAGGCGTTGGATCTTTTCGCTAGGGAGAGCGAAGTGGATCTGTTGGTTTAGTCGTCCATTCTGCCAATCGATTTGTGGGTTCATTGCTGCAAACCAAGGGTACCCTAAGATCATATCATCAGTGCCGATGGATGCAATGTAGAAGCGATGTCATTGGAGCTTGTTGTCTGTAGATATTAACAGATCAACACATTGGGTAATTTTGTTTGTGGCATTGGGGGATCCATCTGTGTTTTGTAATTGCTTCAGAACCATTAATTGTTTGACTGGAAATCTGTTTTTAATAACCGTCTGGTAACTGATGAAATTTTTTGTGGCTCCACTGTCCACAAGTGCTTGTATATAGGCCTTTTTTGTCACTCCATGTAGGGGAACAGATATTTTCATTGCTCTGAGTGGTGATCTGAATACATGATGTGATACTAGTGCTCGAATGAAGGCCGCGCCATTCAAGCGATATAAAAATCCTCATCTCCTTTGAATTGATTCTGTAACTCCAGTCGCTGTTCATCAGTCATGGTCTTCAGCGCAGCCACCAATGCGGGAATGCTAATCGCAGAAACAGAGGGTGCCGTGAGCGCTGGGGAGGGGGCCACAGGCGCAGTGGGTACTGCTGCAGTCGCAGGTGGCACTTCCAAGATGGTGGCAGTCCGAGCCGGTGCGTTTACACCAGTCCTAGGTTTTTTTGTTTGGGCAGTCGTGGACAAGATGACCTTGTCGTCCGCATTCAAAACAACGTCCTTCCTTCTTATACTGTTCCTTTTCTTCAGCAGTGACAGCCTTCTTTATGGTATCTATGTCCATGGCATTGGGATTGCGTTTCTTGTAAAAGGTGAACTTGCTTCCACGCGGGGACAGATCTGTGTTCTTTTTCTTATAAACAATACCTCGGAGAAAGACCCAATTGGCTTGGTGTCGTCTAGCTGAGTCAGTGGCTTCCTCTAGTGTTTGCAGTTGGTCCTGAGTTAGGATTGTAGTGGCTAGTCCAGTGGGCAGTCCGCGATAGAAGTACTGTCGAACACTGGCGTCGTCTAAGTGCAGCTCAGCCCAAACAGCTAGATCGTGGAACTCTGCGATATAATCATCAATGTTGCCATCTTTCATTTGCAATCTCTCAAGCGCTTGCAGCGCTCTTTGCCCTGCCGCCACATCGGACCAGGCGGCAATGAAGGTTTGTCAGAAGATGTCCCATGGTCGTTGAACTCTAATTCTATTTTGAGTGATGTCGACTAGCCAATTGGTCTGCTCTTCGACCCATCGATCAACTTTCGGTCCTCTCATCAACGCCTGTCACAGCCAGGTCTCTGCTGTGTCAAGGGTTGTTCTGGTCAAGCCCCTTCAAGATATGGAGTATCTGCAAGGTCAAAACTGTCAAGGACAAGTCGGTTCCAGGATCAAGGTCAAGACTATCAAAGGCAAGTCAAGTCAGGGTGTCAAGGTGAACCACAGAGGGCCGCAGTCAGGTTTCAAGGCCCACACAAAGTAGGAGGGGCACACGTGCAAGAGGCGAGTCGAAGCAGTGGCAATAAGCCCTGCTGGAGGTCTGGGGTGAAGGCTTCCTAAGTTGCAGCTTAGGAAGTTCAAGGGGATTCTGGTGAAGAACAGTAGACCTGTATTAGATACAAGAGAACAGACTTAAGGTCTGTCTCTCCAATATGTCCTGCTTAAATACATGTACTCTAGTGTCTTGTAAGTAAAGTAGAAGATTCAATATAGTAAAGTAAAAGTCCATGTGAATCTCCAGTGGAGATTGAGACAGGAAATGTAAGTGGTGTTGCACCCACTCCAAAAGTAAATGAGTGCCAGTCCAAGTCAGTCTAAGTCCGAAAATCAGATCAGATAAGAAAAGATCATCAACTCCAGTCACATGACTCGGAGTGAGAAGTCCAAACGTTGAGATGAAAGTCGAACGCGCACAAGTTGAAAAACCATCACAAAAGTCACACATGCGTCACAAGCGCGTCACAAACCGTTACGTTGACAAAAAGCGTCACAACACCAATACATACGCTATGCGGCTTTGCTCGTCCAGAATGGTAGCCGCATATTTGTTCAAAAACAAGTGTAACTCAAGCTGAGCAAACCATTGCTTGGCCATGGAGCGATCCCCTTCGAAGAAGGGTGGAGGTGCCCCTTCAATACGACCCGCTACTGGGATGTTTGGTACGACGCCTGGTATGGGGGTGGGACCTGGTGGGCCTCCTCCTCCTGGTGGGCCTCTGCTTCCTCCACTTGGGCCACCTCCTCCACCTCCTGATGGGCTGCCTCCTGATAAGGTTTGTCCTGTTCCTGTGAACTGGGCGGGGGTCGTTGTTTGGATGGATGCTCCGAAGGAGAGTCTTCAGGGCCATCCCAGGGTTGTACTAACTGTAGTAGGAACTGCTGTCGTCATGGACATTGTCGGATTGCTTAAAAGGGAGGCTGTTGGTGGTAACATGGGGAGTGCTATGGGTGTGAGGAAGGGTTCCTCGGGTAAGTTTAATCCTGTTTCTTTGGGTGCTATGCACACAGCTTTGATCTGACTGAGATGATTAGGATGTATGTGGTACCAAACACCTCGGTACCAATCAACGGCAAGGTTAGTCTGTTGATATGGGACCCAGTAACCACGGAAGGGAACGTCTTGCTCGCACGCTTCAAGCCAACGCGTGGATCACTTCAGATGCTGAGGGAGGTTGTCACTGGTCCTGGGAGGGAGTACAAAAGGAAATCGAATGGAAGTCATGGTGTCGGGAGTCAGGGCAAGGGACGCGTTGTCGTCTCCTTGCGATTCAGGTGCGTTTCTCTGGTTTCTATGAAGTCTGTAAGTCTGTTCTAATGTCACAGCCAGGTGCATGCTGTGTCAAGACCAGAGAGTCGTTCGGATTCAAGGTAACTAAGTCAGGATCAAGACCACAACTAAGTTGAGTTAAGCCCACACAAGATAGAGGGGCGCGTGTGAGATACGGGATTGAACAGCAACACTAAGTCCTGTCACAAGCTACTGGGGTTCAAAGTCCCTCTAAGTTGCGACTTAAGAGGGTTCAAGGGGAATCTTCCTGTGAGTCAAAGGAAACACCTGTATTGGCACAGGAGAACAGACTTAGAGTCTGTTCGTCTCAAAACTACATAGGTTAAATACAGTCCAGTCGCTATCAGAGATAAGGGTCTAGCCAGTAAGATAAAGTGATGTAGATATAGTAGAATGATATCATACTATGTCATAGTGATCTCATGGCTACGTCAAACTACGTCATGTAAGTACAAAGGATGGGCTAGACCAAGACACAAACAAGCAACAGAGGGGTTGTGCCCTCTGTGATATACAGTCAGTTAACCTAGTTAGATAGATCAGCTGATACAGCCCATGCAGTCATTCCAGACAGTCAAGAAGAAAAGAAAAGATAATCAAACCGTCACAAGCAGAGTGGGAAGTGGAGCGGATTTTAGACTCCCAGCAAAAAGGCCAAGGGTGCAAGCTGCATTACCTAGTCAAGTGGAAAGGATTCCCAGACTCTGACAATTTGTGGGAGCCTGCCAGGAATATCTTTGCCCTGGTCCTTATCTTGGAGTTCCATGACCAACATCCAGAGGCGCCCAAGGGAAGTTAAAAGAACTGACCTGTAGACCACAAAGAAATCCCCAGTACATGCTTCCCCAGCAACATTCTACCACCACACAATCAATTATGTCTTTCATCGCTGCCAACGCCGCTGTCGACACCTTCACCTCCGCCATAGTTGTTGAGAACTTCCCCTCTGCCCATCCCTCTACACATCCTTCGTCCCCCATTGATTACAAAGCCGCAGAAGCACAAGTAAAAAACCAGTCTCCCAACCCCAACAACGACTTTGAGCACTGTGAAGAACCACACCCAAACGATCTATTGGGTATGGAGCTGGATGATGAAGTCCCCAAGTTCCCGTTTTTTGCAAACAACCTGAACTCGTTGATGTACTTCCCGCTCGAGATCACCATGGTGGATGGGACTACAGCCATAGCTAAGTACATCTTCTATACCAATGGAGGCATGGACGTGGCCGGCTGTATGAAGAAGAATGGCCCTGTTTATGGGGCACCTGTGTATTTGGAGGAGAGGTATACGGGACGCCTCCATCATACCATGAGCGATGAGCAGCTTGGTCACTTAGCTGCCGAAGATTCCCGAGCATTCGCCATTGATGAAGTGATGAATGACATGTGTCTCCCGCATCTCAAAGCCAAGGTGATGAGACTGCGCAAGAACCTGACATTATGAACGACGCTCAACAAGCAGTACAAAGAACATGCGAAGATGATGACAAGGTTGACCAGTGGAATGTTCCAGGTTGAACAAGAGTTGACAGAGATCAGGAAGAGATTGGAGATAGGGGATGCATACCAGACCATTGCAGAAAGGTATGCTGACACTTATGCATGACCCCTCCCTCCGCGGTCATTGGGAGCAGCCCCGACATTGCTGCCGAACTGGTTTGAGATGCCATGCTTGCATGAAACCCCCGCGGAGAAACATGTTGGCGGTGTGACAGTAAGTACCATATCAGCTGGAACTGTCCCCTCAACCACAAGTGGTGCCGCCACTGTTGCAGTAACCTGCACTGGAGCCAGTTCTGCATCTTTCGCCATGTAGGCGTTACCCCAACAATCATCAATCCGTCAGGCTGGTGCGGCAAATGTCTCTGTCACAATTCGGGACATTGGGAACTGGACTGCCCCATTCACGATCTCTGCCACTCATGTGGCCAGCACAGCCCTTACAGGTTCCTCCGCACCCATAGATGTCCTCAGGATTCAGACAAGGAGAACAACACTCTGGATGATCGTAATGTAGCTGATGATTATCTGGAGCTGATACAAGATGATGATGGTACAAGTCGCTTCTAGCTGGGTCTGCTAGAACCAGAAGAGGGGGTGATGTTACGACCTCTGCCGAGCAACCCTGTTTTCTTTACTCTTCCCAATGCAAACCCCTTGTTGCCACCTATGTTACACTTCTTGATCACGTCCCCATCCTGGGACCCATCACATGCTCTGCGCCCATCCCCGTGACTCAGTTTGTATCTGTTGACTCGATGATTGTTCATGTTTACTTCTTTATCATCTTATCTCCTTATCTTATGACTGGACACTTACTTAGTACCCTATTGTTACGTCCGGTGCGGGACGTTCCACACGACTTGTGTGACAGCATTCGTTTGTTATCAGGTAAGAAACCAATAAGGCTTCTTGGAGTTTGTACAGGAAGAGTCAAAGTCGAAGAGGCTGCACTCTAAGACAATGTTGAGTGGGAAGTACCAGAAGTACCGTGAGATGATCGAGTCAAAGCTTTCAAAGGGGAGTCCAGAAGACAAGCACCGATGTATTCAATAAGTCGAGTCTGAGGTCTACAATGTAGTTACAGCAGACTTATATATGTAATCAAATGAGCGTCTAAAGATAAGATATCATGGAGTCATGTGGGCCCGAATATGCAAAAGCGGAGGGCGTAAAGCCTGGCTTCTGATAGGGTATTAAGTAAGTGTCCAGTCTTAGAGATAAGGAGATAACAGATAACAGAGGATGTAAACAGATGTAACCAATGAGTCAATATGTACAAGCAACAGTCATGGGGAGGGTAATAGGGCACGTGAAGGATCCCAGGACAGGAATGTGATCAGGAAGTGGAGAGTTGGTGGAAGGGAAGGGTCATCATTGGGAATGGTGAAAAAGAGTGGGTTGCTAGGCAAGGGTCGTAACACCTATCAGAAGCCAGGCTTTACGCCATCTAGGGCCTAGCACGAGTGCACTCATGAGTTATCCAGATCCGAACTTGTGGGTATTTAGATTAGATAATCCCATACTCGGATCCACATGAGTATGTTCCCACGGATCACCCGGAGCCGCAAGTCCTATACTTGCACAGATTCGAGTACTTGTGGGTATACTTGTAGGTTTACTTGTAAGGTTTGAGGCAGCCAGAGATCTTCATCTTGTATACACAGAAATAATATATATATTACTACAATCCCACGAAGTTTCAAGTCAGATCATGCATCCAATCCAAAATAAAACAAGAATCAGTTACAATATCTATAGAAATGCGAAAAAACATGAAAAAACGCGAAGTGTGGGGCGCACTGATTGGACTGTGCATTGCCTTCCTATCTAGGAAGGTAGGCTTAAGAATGCATGTGTCGGCATGTGTTGGTACAGAGATGCCGGGATCATGCCTAATTGATAAGATCAACAACGCATTCACAATTAATTAGATACTTAGGATATACATCTAAGTGATAAGATCAAAAATGTGTTCACAGTTAATTAGATACTTGGGATGTACATCTAAGTGATAAGATCAAAAATGCGTTCACAGTTAATTAGATACTTAGGATATACATCTAATACAAGTGATAAGATCAAAAATGCGTTCACAATTAATTAGATACTTGGGATGTACATCTAAGTGATAAGATCAAAAATGTGTTCACAACTAATTAGATACTTGGAATGTACATCTGAGTGATAAGATCAAAAATGCGTTCACAACTAATTAGATACTTGGGATGTACATCTAAGTGATAAGATCAAAAATGCATTCACAATTAATTAGATACTAAAGATATACATCTAAGATAATACAAGTGATAAGATCAAAACGCGTTCACAATTAATTAGATACAAGTGATAAAATCAATTCTGCATAACCCTATATATAATATATTGTGTGTCTTTACTAGTGAGGCTGGGTGGCTTAGTGGTTAGAGCACCGGACCGAGCTTGTTCCCAGAGATCTTAGGTTCAATCCATGTTTCAGCCATTTCTGTTCTAGGTTGAGGAGCCTATTAAAAAAATAATTTTATATAATAATATTCCCACAAGTATTCCACGAGTACCCGTGCGGGTACCCAGGGTAGGGCCTAGCACGAGTGCACTCGCGAGTAACCTGGATCCGAACTCGCGGGTATTTAGATAAGAAAATGTCATACTCGGATCCGCGCGAGTATGTTCCCACGGATCACCCGGAGCCGCGAGTCCTATACTCGCGCGGATCCGAGTACTCGTGGGTTTACTCGTACTCTCTTACTCCTTTTTTCCACTCTGGGCCTCCACTTTCTCTCAGATAGCAGACGATGACTTTCTGGCTCTTCTTCAGAGGCAGTTCAACCCAGATATCTCTCCTAGTAATGCCTATAGAATGTCCATGACAATGGTGATCCTTCAAAGACAGTTTATTGGCTCTGGTCCCTCCCCTGCTATTGAGTTATAACAGCTGCCCCGGCCCTCCTATCACCAACGACCTCGTTTCTCTTTCCATCAGTCAACAAACAACATCAATGAGCAAGAATGTCACAAACTCAAGTGCAGGGTTAAGGATGCTTTGGAGGATGGGAATGGCCTCATATAGGTACGTCTTCGTTTGCATCCCTTTCACACAGCTGCCCCGGCCCTCCTATCACCGACGAACTCCTCTCTACCTCTCGTTGTCATTCAACAAACAACATCAATGAGCAAGAACATCATAAGCTCAAGCAGCTCAAGCACAAGGTTAACAACAACACTTTGGAGGATGGGAATGGCCATCACTTAGGTACGTCTTCGTTTCACACAGCCGCCCCACCCTTCCTATCACTCACTAACGACATCTTTCTTTCGTTTGTCAGTCAACAAGCAACATCAATGAGCGAGAATGTCACGAGTTCAGGTGCAGGGTCAACGCCAACGCTTTGGAGGATGGGAATGGCCATCACTTAGGTACGTCCCCGTTTCACACAGCTGCCCCACCCGTCCTATCACTAACGACGTCTTTCTTTTGTCTGTCGGTCAACAAGCAACGTCAATGAGCAAGAACGTCACGGGCTCAAGTGCAGGGTCAATGCCAACGCTTTGGAGGATGGGAATGGCGATCACTTAGGTACGTCCCCGTTTCACACAGCTGCCCACCCTTCCTATCACTAACGACGTCTTTCTTTCGTCTGTCGGTCAACAAGCAACGTCAATGAGCGAGAATGTCACGAGTTCAGGTGCAGGGTCAACGCCAACGCTTTGGAGGATGGGAATGGCCATCACTTAGGTACGTCCCCGTTTCACACAGCTGCCCACCCTTCCTATCACTAACGACGTCTTTCTTTTGTCTGTCGGTCAACAAGCAACGTCAATGAGCAAGAACGTCACGGGCTCAAGTGCAGGGTCAATGCCAACGCTTTGGAGGATGGGAATGGCCATCACTTAGGTACGTCCCCGTTTCACACAGCTGCCCACCCTTCCTATCACTAACGACGTCTTTCTTTCGTCTGTCGGTCAACAAGCAACGTCAATGAGCGAGAACGTCACGGGCTCAAGTGCAGGGTCAACGCCAACGCTTTGGAGGATGGGAATGGCCATCACATGGGTACGTCTTCCTTTGAATCTATTTCATGCAGTTGCTGAGGCTTTCCTCAGCTAAAAAGTGTCTTATCAAAATTCTGTGGGTGATCCTTCTCAGGTGCCATCCAACACTCTTGCGTTACATTCAAGTGCGACTATATAAACTTTACAATATTCTGTAACTAGGTAGAATCACTGTCATCAATAATATCTATTATAGCCTTTGCCTTCCCTGTCCGCTTCCCTTTATCCTTAAAAGCAGCTATTATATCATTGTAAGGAATAAGATCAGGAATATCACACCATGACCCAAGTACTGTAGCTGCTCACATAGACTCATCCAAGAGAGAATGTCGCATTTTTGAGACTGTTAAACCACCTTTTGAAAACGCGCGTTCAACATCAGTTGAGGTTGCTGCCATGTATATTCAGCACCACAAAAATGAAAGTAGTGATTAATAACCCACCTGGAATGGAAAGGAAGTTGATAGCCATTTGTGCAAGTGGATGGCCTGTTGCCTTCATTGCTGTCCAGTATGTGATCGGATCAGTGTTGGTGACAGTGGGTGCATTAGACAGCCATTCATCCAGGGCGTCGACAGGTGTAAACTTGTCATGCAGTGCGCCAAAATATTTTGCCGAAAGGCTAGTCGGTTCCTAATTAAACGCAGAGTGAGCAATTGCCAATTACTCCTTGACATATATTTGAAATCTTACCTTTGATGTGACGCTTGATGCTGCTGTTGATGTCATAGATGTCATAGATAGCACTTCTGGCTTGTATGCTTGCCATTCCTGTCGCGCGAGGTCCTCTGCGGCCTTGATCCACTCATGTTTCCATCCTGCCTTGATGAAGTATGAAGTCTTGTGTCGAGGGTGAAGAACTAAGATGATTAGATAAGAAAAATAAGAAAGCAAATCTTGACTTACTCATAGCAACGCGAAATACCAAGGAATCGTCAGTAAGCGCGTAATACTTACTCATTAGCAGTGACCCTCGAAGCGCGGCTCCCCGGACAGTTAGGTGGAGTGACTTATTATCAATGAAGTCATCCATTGCAGTAGTTAGAATGTCAACAATTGGGATGACATCATGTATAAGAGGGGTTTTGTTTTGAGAAATCTTCTTTGTCGCGTCGATGAACAGATCTAAGAGAGGGTGCAGCTGCTCGAGTATCTTCCACTCTGCCTCTGACAACTGAAACCTCTTCAAGCAGACGCCACGTACTTTGTTGTGCTCGTGCATTACAACGAGCAGTTGAAGCGCTGGCCGAAGTTGAAGCGCGCGGCCGATGAGTTCTGATGTGCTGTTCCATTGAGTAGCTACATCTTGTACCATAACTTTCGGTCTGATTTGGCTTCGCAAACAGCATTCTTCGAGATCTGCCTTGATGGTTGGGCTGTGGACTATCTTTGTTGCAAGCCGCCGAAGCTATGTAAAAAGCGATGTAAATAATCTGACAGTTCTGATTAATGATGTCACTGACCTTGAAGACTGAGAAGCGTCCTAAATTGACCTCCGTGCAAGAAAGCATTGGGATCCTGCCACTATAACCAACATCCTCTACGGCTTCCTGGATCATGGCCTCATCGCTTGCCTTGACCGCGGGGTCCACTTCGTCGTTGTCCAGTTGAAAATCTATATCTTCGTTGTCCAGATTGTCCTCCTCAATGACGTCATTGACATCTATGTCTTTGAAGAGGTTGGCGTCATGCCCCTCGTCGTGCTCATCCTCCAATGGCTTGGTCTGCTGGCTGAACTGTGAGAGGATGGCCTGTAAACAACCCAATCGAACTCATTAACACAAGACAGAAAGAATAACGAGTTGCGTTGCACCTTCACGACCAAGTTGAGGATGTGCGCAAAGCACCGCACGCGCATCGTCTGACCCTTGAAGCTTGGAACCAAGTCTTGAAGCTCGTCCACCATTGTATCGTTATTTGATGCATTATCACAGACAATGGCCAGTACCTAGTACAGTAGATAAATGCCTCTGTTTTCACAGTATATAACTTGAAACATACCTTATTGTGGATTCCATATTCATGCAGGCATTCTGAGACGCGTGCAGCGAGATAAACACCAGTATGGGCTTTTGGTGCTCTGTATAATGATTAGCAACTATATTATTTATATGACAACCAGTGATTAACTTACTTGATGAAATCCAGTATCATCGACGTCATCTTGCCCTCCCGAACCCAATGGATAGTAGTGCCAATGAATGAAATAACTTGAGGCGTTGTCCAGCCATCTATACCGATGTGTAGCATTCCTTCATAAGCCTGAGAGAAAGGTAAAGTTAGATGGCAAGACACTGAAAGCGTTGTAAACCTTACCTGTAGCATCTCCATCACCTTTATCTTGCTCATTCGGAAAATCTCCCTAACATTGCGGGATACACTGCTCGCGGAAGGGGTGACGCACTTGTTATTAAGGTCATAAAAGATCTCTAAAAGGTCTTGATCCTCAATGATTGAAAACGGCCGATTATGGGGCACGACCCAAAGCGCCACTTTCATTCGATGTGTAGCAGGATTGTACTTTGATCCTTGAGCAAATGCAGAGAATGCTTGACTCTGTGCTGTATTTTTCGGATCGCATCGGTCCACATGCCGCACCAGATTGCTAGTACTTTCATCATGTCGAGCTCGGGAGATGTATATTGAAGGGTGACTGAATGATTAGTATAATTAGTGCATCAGGCTTTAAATCGTGATGTAGACTTACTTGCGACAATGAAATGCATACCGCACGACGCCGCCTTTGGAAACAATCTTCGGCGCAGAGAAATGCTCGTAGACTCTAGAGGTCCACATCACCATCTGTGCTTCTGTTCGGACATAAATCTCAACTCACATAAGATAAATGTACAACACTTACTGAGCACTTCTTTGTCAGATCTCTCGTCCGCCTTGTATCGTTTGTTGAATTTCTCGTGTTTGGTCAGTGCTGGTGGTGAAGATGCATGCGAAGATGGTGCAGCAGATGTACCGGGTTGTTCTGCACCTGAGTCTCCACCTTCAGAGGAAGCCACCCATAACCTTTGGCGCTTGCGTCGAGAGTGAACCATGGCGTATGACTGTGAGATTGTGTTCGTCCAAAGAAGCAAGAGGCGGCTCCACAAGAGACAAGAGATAATGTATTGAAGACTTTTTCTGACTTGCTGCTGCTGGTTCTGTTTGACCTTGGGCTTGTTGTTGTAGAGAAATCGCTTAGTACTCAAGATAAGACAAAGAGAGAGAACAGCGCTTTGATTATGCTTCTGCTGGTTGGTCCTACTACAAGCGTTGTATGATGTACCTTTATATACTTAGAGAGGCCTAGTAGAATGTGTGCTAATGTGTTTTGAAGAGCGAAGCTGCGCAAGCGAGACGAAAGTGGATGAAACCGAGCAATAAGGATGAAACCGGATGTAAAGTAATGAACAGGCAAGCGGCCCGGAATGCATGCAGTCTAAAAGATGCTAAGTAAATTGCTTGTGCTATGCATCAATCGCATTTGTACCATATCAGAGGCTGTCCGGCACTTAAGTCAAATTAATGTCAGAGTCTATATTATTTTTATGAAGGAGTGTACCACAAGATCGATGAGCAGGGTGTAAATCGACCGACCGAAAGCCACCGGATCAGCGGATCAACGGGAGTGGCACTGGCACTACTGCCCCGAGCGTGCTAACGACAATCCACACAAATGTTCTCTACATTCCCTTGTTACTCTATTTTGACCAACTAAACTGGAATGAGCATTACTTGTCTTATCTTTTACCTTATTTAGTTGATGTACTACATCACACAGCACTCGCTACTAAACTAGGCAGCTCATTTATCTTTTATTAGTTATCATTTTTGATTTTTGCATCCGCATGAAGGCAGCATTGTCAGTCTTTCACGCACGCAGATTCACTTATGATCTTTTTTTATTGATTTTCAGTACACATTTTCAGGGTGGTATTTAAATTGCACAGCTATATCTAGGGACAATGTAACTACTGTGAGGATAATGTAACTATTGTGAGGACAAAGGAGTCGACATGAGAGCCATAGTGTAAAATTTCTGAGGGAAAAACAACCCATCAACCCATTGGACCGACGCGACCTAATCCGGTTCCCGCGTCGCAGGGAGGAAATGGGCTTGAAAAAGCCCACGTGTCTTGCAGGAACCCCAGAAGGGATTCGACGTGGTGTTTGTGGTTGAAGACCTGGGGCCAGGTGTGAGCTGAGGCAGGAAGTGTGGGGTGGAAGCGTTTGGTGTAGTCGGCCATGAAGGTGTGCCCGGTAGCAAGGCGCATGGCTGTCAAGGTAGTATGTCAGTTGAAAGGAGTGGGCCAGGGATTAGTTGCAGCAGACCAGAGTGGGTGGTTAGAACCATCGGGGGGGCGGGTGATGGAGAGTGTATGGGCTTTGTAATCGCGCCCAGAGGGGTGATCGGCAGTGGGAGTGGCACAAGCGCGGTCACGCAGCCATTCTTCGCACCAATTGTCATATGCGCAAGGGCGAGAGGGAGCGCCACTTGAGTGAGGAGAGTCCTCGTCAAGCGCACCCAAGGGGGTCGACACGCGGGCGTGGTTTGCGGACTTGGAAGTGATCGCGATCGCCTGGTAGGTCGTCATCCCCGGGACCCACATGAACGTGAGTCAGGTGTCTGGAAAGGAAGCAAGAAATTTAGTAAGGGAGCATTGGAATGATACAAAGTCACCCATGAATTGTTTGTGATCACGCGAGTGGAGGCGAGCTAGCACAGAAGAGGAGAAGGCAGTAAGGTAAATGTGAGAAGAAATAGAGAGCGCACGAAAGAAGTCACATCCAGCGCATGGTGCGCGCCAACCCAAATATCTCAACATCAGCCCATGTCACCCTGCTCCACAGCACCATTCCATCGTTTATTTCCCTGGGAGTCCATGATGGTGGAGGCAGATGCACCAACCACCTTGCTATCGCATCGGCCCACCTTGGAGAGGGCCACTGTGTTGTGGATAAGCACAGTGGAGGCACGTGGGAGCGGCAGGAGGTCAGCCAGTTCAGTCCTTCGAGTGAAAGGGGCACCACGCCTGCGAGGTGAATGACAAATGTTAGTCCTGTGATATTGAAAGCCTTTAGAAAGGTGAGTACATACCCAAAGCCACTCATCTCCACGTCTCGCGTCCAGGTGCCGCCGTTGTCGACGTCCAAGTTGTCAAAAGTATCCTCCATAACACTGCACAGTCGATTGAGGTCTATCATTGTGTCTCACGCGCTTTGATACCCGGTCCAGCACAGCACACCAGCACCACAGGCACCAAGGAAGGGCATGAAGAAGGTGACCCAACGGCTGGCACGGGTGCGCCTATCTGGTCGTTGGTTGAGCCACGGTTTATCTTCCTTTGTCAGTTTTTCGGAAAGTAGCGTGGATGGAAGTGGGGCCTTTGGAGGAAGGTCAGATGGGAGGTAAGAAGGAAAAGTATGAAGAGCGGTGTGAATGGGTCACATGAGAGGGAGGGACCATAGGGATGAGGGGGGTCAAGGTCATGGTCTACCCAGGCGCCAGCTTCGGGTGGGCAGGCCAGGGGAGGTGTGCACGCGGCGATGGCACCGTAAGATTTACTTATGACAAAATAAAAGAGGGTTATAATAGAAATAGAGGATAATTAAAACTGGGATTAAGTGTGGCAAAAATAATTTAATAAATAATAATATCTGTGCAGGTATTCCACGAGTACCCGCCCGGGTACCCGGGGTGCCAAAATCAATACCCGGATCCGCACGAGTATGTTCCCACGGATCACCCGGATCTGCGAGTATCAATACCCACGAGTTTTCCCACGGCTCTACTCAAAAAACTCGCGAGTTACCCGGACTCGTGCTATGCCCTAACCCAGGGTGCCAAAATCAATACCCGGATCCACATGAGTATTTTCCCATGGATCACCTGGATCCGCAAGTATCAATACCCACAAGTTTTCCCACGGCTCTACTCAAAAAACTCGCGAGTTACCCAGACTCGTGCTATGCCCTAATGCCATCCACTTTCGTATATTTGGGCCCACTTGACTCTGTGATCATTATCTATAGACGCCCACTGAATTACATATATAAGTCCACTGTAACTACATTGTAGACTCCAGACTCGACTTATTGAATACATCGGTGCCTGTCTTCTGGACATCCCCTTTGAAAGCCTTGACTCGATCGTCTCCGTACTTCTGGTACTTTCTGCTCAACATTGTCTTAGAGTGCAGCCTCTTTGACTTTGACTTCTCCTGTATAACTCCAAGGGGCCTCATTGGTTCCTTACCTGATTACAAACGAGCGCTGTCACACAAGTTGTGTGGAACATCCCACACTGGACGTAACACAAGTGGTGTTGCACCCACTCCAAAAGCAAGTGAGTGTCAGTCCAAGTCAGTCTAAGTCCAAAAATCAGATCAGATAAGAAAGATCATCAACTCCAGTCACATGACTCGGAGTAAGAAGTCGAAACATTGAAACAAAAGTCAAACACATGTGGGTCAAAAAACTGTCACAAAACATCACATGTGCGTAACAAGTGCATCACAAACTGTTACATTAACAAAAAGTGTCACAGTATCCATTACTCTAGGAGCCACCATTCCTGGGTTACTACAGGACCTGCCCCACCAGAATATGGCTTAGGGCCTTGGAGAGAAAATCCTCCAGCTATCATCACTGACTCAGAACCAGAAGAATATATTGAAGAAAACAGTGAAGATGCACAAGTTATAGCCACCAGCTTTATGGCTCTGTTATGTCCGGTGTGAGATGTTCTGCATGACTTGTGCGACAGCTTTGTGCGTTCGTTCAGATAAGAGGCCAATAGGACCTCTTGGAGCTTTCGAATGGACGAGTCAAAGTCAAAGGGGCTGTTCCCTAGTGACGATGTTAAGTGGAAAGTGCCAAAAGCACTGAGATGATCGAGTCAAAGGGTTCAAAGGGGAGTCCAGAAGACAAACACTGATGTATTCAATAAGTCGAGTCTGAGGTCTACAATGTAGTTACAGTGGACTTATATACGTAATCGAATGGGCGTCTATAGATAAGATAACGGAGTCAAGTGGGCCCAAATATACGGAAGCAGACGGCGTAGAGTCGGGCTTCTGATAGGGTATTAAGTAAGTGTCCAAATCGTAAAGATAAGGAGATAGCAAGATAAGAGGAAAGAAAGCAAACATAGGTATACAGCGCATCAACAAGTCCAAAGCAGGTCACGGGGATGGGAGTAGGGCATGTGATGGGTCCCAGGACGGGGACATGATCATGAAGTGTAAAGTGGGCGGTAGGGACAGGTTGCTGTTGGGGAGGTGGAAGAAAACAGGGTTGCTCGGTAGGGATTGTAACAGGCTCCAACAGTTGCACCCAAGAGTACCATGTTCAGAACATCTGCTTTGGTCTCTCCCCAGATCACATGACAAACCTCAGACACCCCAACCATCATCCACCTGATGATGTCGACTATTGCTGCACAGCTCCCAGACCCTGCTCCAGTCGTCCCAGTTCTGAACCTCCCTCCCCCATCAGGACACCTTATGGGAGTCCTGCCAACCACATTCACCAGCGATCATTCTCAGAGCAAAAAGTTCATGCTCAAGTTCAAGACATTCAAAAATTTCAATCATGACATCCTGCAGATAGTGAACCCTTTCCAACAAACCAACCTTTTCCTCTCACTCATCAGAGGGGATGCCATCAATGATTGGACAATGGAGCAGATAGAATGGCTGAATGATAGGATCACAGCCAGAACCAGAACCATGGATGAGGATCTGTGGGATATAGTGGCACAAAGGTTTAAAGATGCCTTCATGGATGGGCAGGCCAAGCAGAAGGCTGCCAGAGAGTTGAAAACCTTGAAAATGGAGAGAGGCAACTTGGATGGATATGTGGCCAAGTTTCGCAATCTGGCCAAAAGAGTGGGGTACGATGTGAATGAAGAGGTGATGCTCAACCTCTTCTCCCAGGGATTGCCTAACCCCTGGTGAAAAACATCATTCAATTCCATCACCCCAAGTCATGGAGCCAGTGGACAAACGCTGCCAGGAGACAGCAGCAGGACTATTTGGATTTCCAAACACACTTCAGTGTGGACACAAAGAAGGGTAAAACCTGCAACCAATGGAAGGCAGTGTTTGGAGTAAAACCTGCAGCTTCACGAGACCCCAATGCCATGGACACCTTGGCAGATCGCACTTGGGCTTGTGCAGCACTCACCAATGATGAAATGAAAACCCTCATGAAAGAAGGGTGCTGCTTTGTAATGCCTGGTGTGGGCATTCAGCATGATGTGTGACAAGTCATGTAGCAAAACTACGAAGTCAAGTGTGCACTGTCTTCCAAGTACATGGAGGTCAGATGAGAAGTCAATACCAAGGAGCTAATCCCTTAGTACTGGTGAATGGAAAAGTGCCAGAAGCACTGAGATGATTCAGAGGTTGGTTCTTAGAGATCACCCAGAAGGTAATGCACCAAGTTGATTAAGAAGTCGAGTCTGAGCCATACAGGGTTATCTACATAGGTCTTATATACGTAACAGAGTTGGAGTCTAAATCAGAGTATCATACTTGGTGTATCAACAAAGTCATAATCTATCTGTATGAAGAATGGAGTCAGGGTGGGCCAGGTGAGAATATATGTAGATGGATCCAGTATAGTCGCGATTCTGGTGGGAAAATACATAAGAGTCCTTATGTATGGTATGAGTCAGAGATAAGCACAGCCCCGGTCAAAGATAAGGAACAAATATATACAAAGAGGTCATAAACACAGTCAACAAAGAACAAACAGGACCAAACAGCACGTCATGTGGGGGGAAAATGTAAAGAGACAACATAGCGGGGTTCGTAACATTACCCCCTCTCTAAGTCCTAGCAGAGCCAGCTAGATTGGCATACTGTCATCATCCTGGACCAAGGAGAGGTAGTTGTCTGCTACGGCATAGTGGTCCGCATCATAGTTCTCCTTGTCCTTGTCCTCCAGGCAAACATGGGTTCATAGAAAACCATAGGGGCCTCGCCTCCCACAGCGAAAACAGCCATTGTAGACATGGCAGTCAATCTCCCAGTGTCTGGCGTTATGAGAGAGACATTTGCCGCACCATCCCAATGGATTCTGGACAGTGGGGGCCTGCATGAGTCGACGGAATAAACACTGGCAGCTCCAGTGTGAGGTACTCTGGCAGTGCCGACATCGCTTCTTGGCTGAGGGGCAACACCAGCTAAGGTGGTACTTGCTGCTACAGCACTAGGGCATAGCATGAGTCTGGGTAACTTGTGAGTTTTTTGAGTAGAGCCATGGGAAAACTCACAGGTATTGATACTCATGGATCCGGGTGATCTGTGGGAAAATGCTCATGCGGATCCGGGTATTAATTTTGGCACCCCAGGTACCCACATGGGTACTCATGGAATACTCATGGGAATATTATTATATAAAATTATTTTTTTAATAGGCTCCTCAACCTAGAACAGAAATGGCTGAAACATGGATTGAACCTAAGACCTCTGGGAACAAGCTCAGTCTGGTGCTCTAACCACTAAGCCACCCAGCCTCACTAGTAAAGACACACAATATATTATATATAGGGTTATGCAGAATTGATTTTATCACTTGTATCTAATTAATTGTGAACGCGTTTTGATCTTATCACTTGTATTATCTTAGATGTATATCTTTAGTATCTAATTAATTGTGAATGCATTTTTGATCTTATCACTTAGATGTACATCCCAAGTATCTAATTAGTTGTGAATGCATTTTTGATCTTATCACTCAGATGTACATTCCAAGTATCTAATTAGTTGTGAACACATTTTTGATCTTATCACTTGTATTAGATGTATATCCTAAGTATCTAATTAACTGTGAATGCATTTTTGATCTTATCACTTAGATGTATATCCTAAGTATCTAATTAATTGTGAACACATTGTTGATCTTATCAATTAGGCATGATCCTGGCATCTCTGTACCGATGCGTGCTGATGCATGCATTCTTAAGCCTACCTTCCTAGATAGGAAGGCAATGCACAGTCCGATCAGTGTGCCCCACACTTCGCGTTTTTTCGCGTTTTTTTGTGTTTTTTCACATTTCTATAGATATTGTAACTGATTCTTGTTTTATTTTGGATTGGATGCATGATCTGACTTGAAACTTCGTGGGATTGTAGTAACATATATATTCTTTCTGTGTATGCAAGATGAAGATCTCTGGCTGCCTCAAACCTTACAAGTAAACCTACGAGTATACCCACGAGTACTTGGATCCATGTGAGTATAGGACTCACGGCTCCAGGTGATCTGTGGGAACATACTTGTGTGGATCTGAGTATGGGATTATCTAATCTAAATACCCATGAGTTCGGATCCGGGTAACTCATGAGTGCACTCATGCTAGGCCCTATACAGCACCAGCAAAGCTTCCCATAGGGGTTTTCATGGAGGTGTGGCATTTCGAGACAGTGTGGGTTAAGCCAGGGTGCTAGGTTGAGGCAGTGTCAGGGAAGGGGTTGGGCGAAAATGTCTGCGTACTGTTCGGATATAATCTGATATGCCTCTCCAAGTTCTAGGCATGCTCGGATGCTAGCCAGGTGCTGCTCTATATCAAAGACCCCCCAATTGAGTTTCACCATCTGTTGTTCATAGTTGTGACACTGCATCTCCAGGTTGTCCCTCAGCACTTGGAACTTGCGCAGCTGTGCAATTTTGGCAGTTAGTCGTGGCATGCGTAAGTCTTGAAGTACCTCATTAATTGCAAAGGCACATGGGTCGTGGGCCGACAGATGTTGTAGGTGCTCTGGCCCCAAGATGTAATGGAGTTGGTCGATTTTCTTTTCTTTGAGGTATACTGGAGCCCCATAGACTGGTCCTCCCTTTTCCAAACACCCGGCGATGTCCATCCCTTCATTCGTATAGTAGATATATTTGGCAATTTCGGTCGTGCCATCATTCTTGGCCATTGGAATCATTAACGGGAAATAGAACAGTGAGTTGGGGTTGTTAGGGAAGAATGGGAATTTGGGGGCCTCATCACCAAAGTCGACATCAATCAGGTCATTTGGGTGGGGTTCTTTGGGGAGAGTAAAATCCTCATTGACATCAGCAGTTCTGATCCCTTCAGCCACCTCAGCGGCTGCATCATAGTCAATAGGAGATAGTGGGCAAGAAGGAGGATGCAAAGGAGAAAGTAAGGGAAATGCATTGATGGTGGCAGAGGTATGGACACTAGATGGAGACATTGATGTTATTTTGAGTGGTTGTGGGGAAGAGGGTTGTCTGATTGAGCGTATTGCAGTCTGCTCTTTATCTGCCTGGGGATGGCATCTATAGAAGTCTTCGATAAGTTTGGGCACAAAGATATCTGCAGCAGCTTCCCATGAGTTGTCAGCATCGGGGAATCCCTTCCATTTGATCAAATAATGAAGTCTTCGGTTATGCCCTCGTCCCTTCCATTTGGCATCAGCGATACATTCTACTTCCCACTCTGGTTCTCTGTTGACTAATTCAGGAGGTGGTCTGGGGAAGTTCTGTCCATGTATGGCAGTTTCTTTGTACAGCATTAAGAGGTTGGCATGGAAGACTGGATGAATCTTCCATGTGGGCGGCAATGTCAACTTGTATGTAACATCAGACAGCTTCTGTTCTATCTTGAATGGCCTGTGACGTCTGGGAGTGAGTTTCGCTGTTGGATGAGAGGTATGAATGTTATGTCCTTCCAACCAGACTTGATCTCCAGTCTGATAGGGTGTAAACCTTGTGGGCTTCTCAGCCAGGGTCTTTTGCACCTTCTGAAGGTTTCTATTGGCCGATTCCCATATTTCTTCCCATTGGCTGATACGCTGCATTACAGATGGCACATTTGTGGGTTTATCCATCCACGTAGTGTGAGGGTTCCATCCCATAATAAGGGAGAAGGGGGAGACCTTTGTTGTCCCGCTTGGCCAGCTGTTGTGTGTGAACTCGGCTGTCACCAACCATTCTGCCCAGTCGTCTTGTCGCTCATTGCACCAAAATTGAAGATACTGTTCCAACCACTGGTTCGTTCGTTCTGATTGCCTGTCTGTTTGAGGGTGATATGCTGTAGAAATGTTTTGTTGGATGTCGAGACGTTTACAGAGGGCTCGGGCGAATATGGATGCAAATCGTGGGTCTTGGTCAGAAATGATCTTCTGGGGGAGTCCATAATGCCGATAGACATGGTCCAGGTAAAGTTTAGTGACTCCTTCTGCTGATATCGTCTCATTGCAGGGGATGAAGAGAGCAGCTTTTGAATAATCATGGTCTGTGATGGTGAGTATCAAGTTGTATCCTTGTGACTGTGGTAGCTTGACAATAAAATCCATAGCAATGGTCTGGAAAGGGGCTGTCACAACTGGTGTAATGGGTGAAAGTGCTGGCGGTTTTGGGTGAGTGTTTACTTTATTTGCCTGGCATTCCGCGCATCCCTTGACATATGCTTCTACATCCTTTTTCATGTTCAGCCACCAGTAGTCTCATTTGGCAAGGGCATAAGTGTTTGCAATACCGGGGTGTCCTGCAGAGGGGAGGTCATGGTGAAAATGGATCACCCCCCTCTTAACGTTGTCACCACTGGTGACAACCAATCAGTCACCGTCTTTCCACCAAAGGCCATTCTTCATTTTAATGTTGTGTGGCTCTGCCCAAGATTTGCACAGTTCTTGGTTCATATTTTGCGTTACTTGGGCCCATAGATCCATGTCATGTAGGCTAACAACTGCTATCTTTGCAAAGACGTCTTCTGGTAGAACCACAATATTATCATTGTCATCTTCTCCTTCATCACCATTGGCCAGTCTAGACAATGCATCTGCTCGCGCATTGTGAGCTCCAGGGAGATGTTTGAGCATGAAATTGTACTCTTCTAGCTCTAGAACTTCTCATGTGACATGTTGGCTGATTTTATGGGGCTCTTGCCAGTAGAGGAGGTTGGAATGGTCAGTATAAATGATAGTTTTGTATGGGGATCTGGCCAGATATGGTCGCCAATGTCATAGTGCTTTTACAATAGCCAATAGCTCTCTATCCCAGATGTCATAGTTTCTTTCTGCTGGTGAGAAGGTTTCTGAATAAAATGCCACTGGATGAAGAATTCCAGTGTGATCTCATTGGGAGAGGATGGCTCCATTTGCATACATAGAGGCATCGACTTCGAGTTCAAATGGTTTCTCTAGGTCTGGCTGAATAAGAACAGGTTTGGAACTGATAATCATCTTTATTCGGTCGAAGGCCTCCTGTTGTAATGTCTCCCAGTGCCAGGGTACATCCTTCTTCAGTAAATCGTTAAGTGGTCTGGCTATGGCTGAAAACCCTTTGACAAATCACCGGTAGAAGTTACAGAATCCAATGAATGATCTGACATCTTTGGTACATCGAGGGACAGACCATTCCTGAATACCTTGTACCTTTACAGGATCCATGCGTACTTGACCACCTTCTAGGATGATGCCCAAGTATTCGACACTAGTCTGTTTGAAGGAACATTTGGCTGGTTTCAGGTAGAGGTCGTGTTTTGCCAGGATATCTAATACTTCATGAACATGGGTGCAGTGATGATCGATGTCATTTCTTGTGGCTACTAGAATGTCATCCATGTATACAACTACTTCTTTGGTGAGGATCAGGTCTTGGAAAATATGATTCATCATTGATTGGAAGGTCACAGGTGAGTTCGTCAAGCCAAAGAACATGACATTGGGTTCAAAAAGTCCTTGATTGGTCTTAAAGGCGGCTTTGGGCTGGTCACCTTCTCGAATACGAATGTTGTTATAACCCCAGCAGACATCCATTTTCGAAAATAAGGCTTTGTCGCACATTTTGTCAATGATTTCCAAGATCAGAGGAAGCGGGTAGTTGTTCTTTACCGTAAGTTCATTAATCCATCTGTAGTCCTGTACCAGTTGTAGCTTCCTGTCCTTCTTTTTAATGAAGAAGAAGGGTGAGGGATAGGGCAAGTTAGAAGGTCGTATGTACCCCTTTGCCAAATGCTCCTCCAGGAAAGTTGAAAGCGCCTCTTTTTCTGGCTGAGACAGTGGGTATATCTTGCAATCAACTGACTGCGGGGCATCTGGGACGAAATCGATAGCATGATCCCAAGGTCAAGAGGGAGGGAAACATTGTGACTCCTCCTCTGAGAAGACCTTCCAGTGTCAGTGATATTCTATGGGGACCACTTCTTCAAATGTCTTTTCTGGATTCTTTTGTGCTTCCACTTGAGCCAACTCTGATGCTTTTGTGACATAACAGTATACCTGATCCACAGGTTTCACATCACTCCAGGTGATGGCTGACCCCATAACAATGGCATGGGTGAGAGGGTGTCATGTGGCATAATCGTATCCCAGGGATGTAATAATAACTGGGTAGAAGTCCTTGTCCATGGTTGCTTCTGCCCAGTTAATTTTGGGTTCGAATGCTGCCAGCCATGGATATCCTAGAACCATATCTTTGTCTCCTAGGTCTGTAATGAGGAAGCAGAGTTGCTTAGTTCGCTCCCCAACCTGTACCTCCAAATCACAGCAGTGCGTGATTTTCCCAGCTTTGTTAGCTGTTCCATCTATGTTCCAAATATTTTTCTCTTGGGGGAGTAACTGTGTCCCCAGTCCTAATGTCCTCTGGAGCCTTTGACTGATGAAGTTGTCAGTTGCTCCTGAATCAATCAAAATCCGTCTGTTGGCCATCTTCTGCTTGGTTTCAAAGTGTACTGGTATTTTTAAAGACTTGAAATGACTAGTGTACACAGAAGTTACAGTGGGTCAAAAAACCGTCCCGATGTTTGCACCATTTCTAGTATTCACTCTATAGCACCTCAGCATTTAGGAATCTGGTTATGGTGTGGCTGTATGTCTGAAAGCCCTGCTTCCTGGCTACCATGCCCAATTTGGATCAAAGTAATTGGCCATGATATAAGCATTTTATGATCAAATCAAATCAATCAATCATTGGGACAGTTTTTTGACCCACATTTTAAATCCACTATCTGCCCAATTACTCCTTTTTTTCACCCCTTTTTGCCTTGGTAACTCCTTGAATCCTTTTAGTCATCCTTTCTATAACCTTTTCCCATCATTCTGGTGCATTTTTATTCCACTCCTCCACCACCCTCTCCCACAACTCAGGTATCCCCTTGACTGGTTAAGAACCTTCTTCAGATCCACCCAGAGGTGTCCAATGGGGCTAATATTTCAAGGGATTGGGCTATCCATACCAGGCTTCAATATTCCTGTCTTAAAACTGCTGGCTTGCCTTCTTGGAATTGTGTTTTGGGTCATTGTCCCACTGAAACATGCTTTCACCCTCCACCATTTCTTACTTTTCAAACCTTTCCACCACTCCACCATCCAAAATATCACAGTACTGGCATGGATTCATGATCCCCTAAACCCCTGTAAGCATTCCTAGTCCATTCCACCCCATACAAGACCAATACCATAAGTTCTTCCTCCTCCATGCTTGACTGTCAGGGTGGTGGTTCTGTCAGAGGGTGGTTCTCCCTTATTTTTCCCAAGTGTAGCTCCTTCTGTCTGAAGCAATTCTGTTTATTATAGTCTCACCTGACCACAAGATCCTTTTCCAGTCATCCACTGTCCAATTTTCATGGTAACCACTCTCTGACAGAACCACCACCCTGACAGTCAAGCATGGAGGAGGAAGAACTTATGGTATTGGTCTTGTATGGGGTGGAATGGACTAGGAATGCTTACAGGGGTTTAGGGGATCATGAATCCATGCCAGTACTGTGATATTTTGGATGGTGGAGTGGTGGAAAGGTTTGAAAAGTAAGAAATGGTGGAGGGTGAAAGCATGTTTCAGTGGGACAATGACCCAAAACACAATTCCAAGAAGGCAAGCCAGCAGTTTTAAGACAGGAATATTGAAGCCTGGTATGGATAGCCCAATCCCTTGAAATATTAGCCCCATTGGACACCTCTGGGTGGATCTGAAGAAGGTTCTTAACCAGTCAAGGGGATACCTGAGTTGTGGGAGAGGGTGGTGGAGGAGTGGAATAAAAATGCACCAGAATGATGGGAAAAGGTTATAGAAAGGATGACTAAAAGGATTCAAGGAGTTACCAAGGCAAAAAGGGGTGAAAAAAAGGAGTAATTGGGCAGATAGTGGATTTAAAATGTTGGTCAAAAAACTGTCCCAATGATTGATTGATTTGATTTGATCATAAAATGCTTATATCATGGCCAATTACTTTGATCCAAATTGGGCATGGTAGCCAGGAAGCAGGGCTTTCAGACATACAGCCACACCATAACCAGATTCCTAAATGCTGAGGTGCTATAGAGTGAATACTAGAAATGGTGCAAACATCGGGACGGTTTTTTGACCCACTGTATGTGAAGTGCTCTTGCCCAGGCCAATGGGGTCGAGCCAATCAAAAATCCTTGTGGCCAAAGGCCTTGTCAACTAATAAGGCATGGATGGCCTTGTCTTCATTCATCATATGCTCCCAAATGGCCTCTGCTTTTTGCTCCTTTGTTTTTGAGGCGGTTGTTGGGTTTTCTTTGACTGGAGTAGGTAAGTTCTGTACAGGTGGTGTCGTAGTAGTTGTTGCCACAGTTGCTTCAGCAGCCCGAACTGTTTTCTTGGGGCAGAACCATGACATGTGTCCTTGAGCTCGGCAGTGGAAACAGCACCCCTCTTTCATGAGAGACTTCTTTTCATCATCGGTGAGTGCTGCATGAGCTCTAGTATGATCTGCTGATGTGTCCATGGCGTTTGGGTCGCGTGAAGGCATAGGTTTTACTCTGAACACCACCTTCCATTGGTCACAGGTTTTGCCCTTCTTGGTGTCTATGCCGAAACGTGTCTGAAAGTCCAGATAATCCTGCTGCTGTCTTCTAGCAGCGTTTGTCCATTGGCTCCATGATTCAGGGTGATGGAATTGAATGATGTTTTTCACCAGGGGGTTGGGCAATCCCTGGGAGAAGAGGTCAAGTGTCGCCTCTTCGTTCACATCATACCCCACTCTCTTGGCCAGGTTGCGGAACTTGGCTATGTAGCCATCCAAGTCCCCTCTTTCCATTTTCAGGGACTTTAATTCTCTGGCAGCCTTCTGCTTGGCCTGCCCATCTGTGAAGGTGTCTTTAAATCTTTGTGCCACTATGTCCCACAGATCCTCATCTGTGGTTCTGGTTCCGGCTGTAACTCTATCGTTCAGCCATTCAATCTGCTCCATTGTCCAATCATCAACAGAGTCTCCTCTGATGAGTGAGAGGAAGAGGTTGGTTCATTGGAAGGGGTTCACTATCTGTGGGACATCATGATTGAAGTTTTTAAACGTCTTGAACTCGAGCATGAACTTCTTGCTCTGAGACCAATCGCCAGTGAACGTAGTCGGCAGGACCCCCATAAGGTGTCCTGATGGGGGAGGGAGGTTTGGAGCAGGGACAACTGGAGTGGGGTCTGGCAATTGTGCAGCAATGGTTGACATGGTTGGGTGAGTGATAGTCAGGGTATCTGAGGTTTGCCATGTGATCTGTGGAGAGACTAAAGCAGATGTTCTGAATGTAGTACTCTCAGGTGCAACTGTCAGAGCCATAAAACTGGTGGCTATGAACTGTGCATCTTCACTGTTTTCTTCAATATATTCTTCTGGTTCTGAGTCTGTGACAATAGCGGGAGGATTCTCTCTCCAAGGTCCTAGGCTGTACTCTGGTGGGGCAGGTCCTGTGTGACGCTTATTGTCAATGTGACAGCTTGCGATGTGCATGTGACATTTTGTGACGGTTTTTCGAGCTGCGTGCGTTCGACTTCTGTTTCAACGTTTTGACTTCTCACTCCGAGTCATGTGACTGGAGTTGATGATCTTTGTTTTATCTGATTTCCGGACTTTTTGGACTGACTTGGATTGACACTCATTCGTCTTTGGAGTGGGTGCAACACCACTTCCTCTTCCTGTCTCAATCTCCAATGGAGATTCACTTGGCTAGTTACTATACTGAACATTCCACTTTACTGTAATTACAAAGACACTAGAATACTTGTATTTAAGGAGACATATTAGAGAGACAGACATTAAGTCTGTTCTCTTGTATCTAATACAGGTTTACTGTGCTTCACCCCAGAATTCCCTTGAACTCCCTAAGCTGCAACTTAGGGAGCCTTCACCCCAGACCTCTAGCAGGGCCTATTGCCACTGCTTTGACTCGCTTCTTGCACGCGTGCCCTTCTTGTAACTTGTGGGCATCTTGAACCTTGACTACAGCTCCTTGTAGTTTGCCTTGACCTTGAATTGACTTGCTTCGGCAGCCTTGACCTTGATCCTTGACCCTGGCCCTCTGTGGCTCACCCTGACACCTGAATTGACTTACCCTTGACTGTCTTGACCTTGCACGCACCCCACATCTTGAAGGGGCCCTGACTTGAACAACCCTGGACACAGCAGAGACCTGGCTGTGACATCCTGTGGTGACCCAGGAACGATGGCTTCTAGAGTAATGGATATGGTACCAAACCCATTTCTGTTTGTCGTATTCAACTGGCTGGTACTGATCGTTGTGATAGATGTAGTATCCAAACTCGGTTTCAAAGTCTTTCCAGACAGCAGAGCCAAGGACTTGTTGTGAAAGATTATCCTCGTCTCGGTGGTCAATGGGTTCTTCATGGTGCAGGGTCTGGCTTCAGCTGGATGAAGCCACGGTGGGGGAGACTCGACTTAATGTAACACCTGGTGTGGGCATTCAGCACGATGTGTGACAAGTCGCATAGCAAAACTACGAAGTCAAGTGTGCACTGTCTTCCAAGTACATGGAGGTCAGATGAGAAGTCAATACCAAGGAGCTAATCCCTTAGTACTGGTGAATGGAAAAGTGCCAGAAGCACTGAGACGATTCAGAGGTTGGTTCTTAGAGATCACCCAGAAGGTAATGCACCAAGTCAATTAAGAAGTTGAGTCTGAGCCATACAGGGCTATCTATGTAGGTCTTATATATGTAACAGAGTTGGAGTCTAAATCAGAGTATCGTACTTGGTGTATCAACAAAGTCATAATCTATCTGTATGAAGAATGGAGTCAGGGTGGGCCAGGTGAGAATATATGTAGACAGATCCAGTATAGTCGCAATTCTGGTGGGAAAATATGTAAGAGTCCTTATGTATGGTATGAGTCAGAGATAAGCACAGCCCCAGTCAAAGATAAGGAACAAATATATACAAAGAGGTCATAAACTGTTACGACCTACCCAGCGTACCTGACAGATGGCAAGATGTGGGGGACACACAAGCAGTGACAGCAGCTGCATGGGGTCTGCAAGGACATCACCGGCTTAGTCATGATGTCCCACGCCGAAGTCCAGAAGACAGATATGGCATGAGGTACAGAAGCAGATCACATGACAGTAAGGTTTGATGCCTCATGTACAGAAGGACCCTGAACCTTAGTTGACATGGGAAGACGGTGGCACTGGTTCTGATGGAAGGTTCCATAGTCACATGTCCAGAACCACAGCGCTTAGATAGACAGATAAGAACCCTGATGACTAAGCTAGTCCAGCATGTATATATACCCTAGCTAGTCTTGCTCAGGTGGTTCCCCATCTTGAGCTTTTGTGTCAATCAGAAGTCTTGTGGACCTTTACTTCCTTCCTTGCGTCTCACCACCCGAACTTGTCCCTTTGGTACTCGTCCTCTGTGACTTGTACACTGAGCCTGTGACCCTGGTAGACCCTGCATCGGACTTATTGTCTTCCACATTGTTCCAAGATCGTCCCAACCTTGTCTCTGTGACCTAGCTGCCCACACTCGACTGCATACACCCCTCTGAGCATAACATAAACACAGTCAACAAAGAACAAACAGGACCAAATGGCACATCACATGGGGGGAAAATGTAAAGAGACGATGTAGCAGGGTTTGTAACATGCTTCCACTGCCAAGCCCAAGGACACATGTCGCAGTTCTGCCCAAAGAAAACAATCCATGCTGCTGAAGCCACAGTGGCTGCCACTATGATGACACTGCCTGTGCAAAATTTACCCACCCTTGTTAAAGAAAACCCACTGACAGTTTCAAAGACCAAAGAGCAAAAGGCAGAAGCCATTTGGGAGCATATGATGAATGAAGATGAGGCAGTTCGCACCTTGTTGGTTGATAAGGCCTTTGGCCACAAGGATTTTTGATTGGCTTGACCCCATCAGCCTGGGCAAGAGCACTCCATGTAACTTCTGTGTATACTAGTCATTTCAAGTCCCTAAAAATACCAGTACACTTTGAAACCAAGCAGAAGACAGCCGACAGACAAATCTTGATTGACTCTGGAGCAACAGACAACTTCATTAGCCAAAGGCTCCAGAGAGCATTAGGATTGGGGACACAGTTACTCCCCCAAGAAAAGAATATATGGAACATAGATGGAATGGCGAACAAGGCCAGAAAGATCACACATTGTTGCAATTTGGAGGTACAGGTTGGAGAGCAAACTAAGCAGCTCTGCTTTCTCATCACAGACCTAGGAGATGAAGACATGGTTCTGGGATATCCATGGCTAGCTGCATTTGAACCAAAGATTAACTGGGCAGAAGCGACAATGGACAAGGACTTCTACCCAGTTATCATTACATCTTTGGGATATGATTATGCTGCATGACACCCTCTCACCCATGCCATTGTCATGGGATCAGCAGTCACCTGGAGTGACATGGAACCTGTGGACCAGGTATATTGTTATGTCACAAAAGCATCAGAGCTGGCTCAGGCAGAAGCACAGAAGAACCCAGAAAAGACATTCAAAGAAGTAGTCCCCACAGAGTACCACCAACATTGGAAGGTCTTCTCAGAGGAGGAATCACAATGCTTCCTGTTGAGACGGACCCAAAGCCACCGGATCAACCCGAGTGGCATTACCGCCATGCACGCTTGTGGCGTGCTTTGACTGATTGATAAAGGACAATCCACAAACGCTCTTTATTCTCTCTTGTGACTGTAGGACAATGGACTTAGATAGCATTGTTCTACAAACTAGGATTACACTCTCTTTTAGTATTTAAGGACATCCCTTCGTGTAGTTGTCACTTCAGTTTTAACCAACTAAACTGAAGTGAGTATTACTTATCTTATCTCTTACCTTACTTAGTTAACGCGTTACATCACACAGTTATCGCTACTAAACTAGGTAAACATAATATTATAAGTTTTAACCAACTAAACTGAATTATCGCTACTAAACTAGGTAGCGCTTATCTAACTCGCTGCTGCTCAAATCGACAGGTTATGGGCCCTGGCCGTATCTAATCTAATCCAGAAGAAGATCCACCCAAGATTACACAAGCTCCCTTCCCCTATACACGCACTGTTTTTCTCTCACTCAAAAGGCGAGCCTCTGTTCCATGTCTATCACGATCTCATCTCCCCAGTCCCTGGAACTGGTGGACTGATGTAGACTGGGCCCCTAATCAGGGCTTCCCACGAGCCGTGCGATGGAGCGTGGCGACGCTGAAGCACGTGTGAGTACTCTCTCGGGCCCTTTGACGGACCGAGAGGCTGGATCCTTAGTGGATTCAGGGCGCACAGTTGATACATCAGAGATCGATCGGATCTTCACTATCTGGGTCTAACTGCTCCGCTCACCCAGATTGGCAAATTACTAAGCAGCACTATGGCCCCCTCTTTTTCCTTTCCCCCTTCTGCCGCGATCGAGGTCCTTGACGGATCTAACTGGTCCACTTGGTCATCACGCATGATGGCCCTGTTCCGAATGAACGGCGTCCGAGATCATCTAACCGAAGACAAGCCCAGCACACCCTCAGCCGACTGGAACACCTTAGAAGGTGTTCTCCAAGGCATTCTTGAACTTTACACTCAGAAGGATGTCTGGCAGACCGTCTCGGACGACAAATTATATGCCACCTGCAAGGACAAGTGGGACCAGCTCAAGAAAGTATACGGAGGCGTCGGATCCATGTCCGCGTTCAACACATGGGTCGCGCTCACTAGCACAGCGCTCGACGACTCGTCTCCAATGCTTCCTCAGTTGCAGAAGTTAAACGATGCACGCGTTACTCTCAAAAATAATGAGATGGAGATTTCAGATCTCCAATTTTGCTTCATCCTCATCAAGGCGCTGCCGGACTCATACTCGGCGGTCGCGTCTACCATCTTAGCTACCGGAGCACCGGCGGACCTTTCCCCACTAACCATACAAGAGCGTATCATAAATGAGGAAGGTCGACGGTCCGGTTCCTCCGCTGCACTCAACAAGTCCGCGCCCGTCAAAAAGCCTGATAACAAAGACAAGAAGGCTACAAAATGCTTCTACTGTCAGAAAAAGGGGCATCGGATTTCCGAGTGCAGGAAGAAAAAGAAGGATGAGGAGGACAAAAAGGCAGCAGAGTCCGGGCAAAACAAGGCAGTTAACGCACATCTAGCCACAACATCGGCATCTATTGTAGAAGTTACCGATGACACTAATGATATCCGCGTTTCTTTGTATGCTGCCGCCCGATCTCGCTGGATGATGGACTCCGGCGCAACGCATCACATAACCCGCATCGATCTGACTTCACAGAGTATGCACCCATGAACGGGACTGTCCGCCTAGGCGACAACTCCAACGTCAAACAAATCGGTGTCGGGAAGGTGGTCTTCAAAACCACTCTTGGGAGTCGAGATTCTGAGGTTACCCTGAATAACGTTCTTCACATTCCAGATGTTCGGACGCGCTTCATCTCTACGCGCGCTCTTGCACAAAGGGGTGCTCAGATCTCATTCACTGATAAGTTTTTCACTATCACGGTACAAAACCGGAAAATCGCGCAAGGGTACCTGGAGGACAACCTCTATTGGCTGGATGCCTCCATCTCCGCCCTTCACGCGCACACGCACACGCACACGTCTCATCCTATCGACCTTTGGCATCGCCGTATGGGGCACATGTCTTACAACGCCCTCAAACGGTATCATTCTTCCGTAAAAGGAATCTCGCTTGATGCTTCGATCGTCTCCGACCAGTCGCCATGTCCCGGGTGTGAATTTGGGAAACAGTCGCGGCTACCCTTTTCGGTCTCTCACAAGCGCTCGGATCGGCGTCTACAAATCGTTCACAGCGATCTAGCCGGCCCGATGCAGAAACAGTCTCTCCAAGGCGCGCTTTACATCGCAACGTTTGTCGATGACTATTCCAGACATGGGGTAGTGTACTTTCTCCGAAGCAAAGATCAGCTTGCCGCCGCGTTCAAAAAGTTCCTCTCCTGGGCTGAGACCCAGACGACTGAGAAACTGCTTACGCTGCATTCTGACCGCGGGGGGGAGTTCTTATCAGGCGCCGTGAGAACTGTACTGGACCAAAAGGGGATCGAACATAAGCTAACGATGCCAGGTTCGCCGCAACAAAACGGCATAGCTGAGCGATGGAATCGGACCATCATGGACAAAGCGCGGGCGATGCTACATGGCGCCGGCTTGTCCCTCGGCTTCTGGGAGCTGGCAGTGGATACTGCCGTTCACACTTACAATAGGACTCCCAGCAGAACGATAGGTTGGCGCACGCCGCATGAGCTCTGGAGTGGTGGTCACGCTCCGGATGTCTCATATTTCCGAGTCTTTGGCTGTAAGGCATATGTACACGTGCCTGAGAACAAGCGTAAGAAGCTCGATCCGCGATCGGTCGAGATGACGCTTGTAGGGTATGAGCCGGGTTCTAAGGGTTACCGGTTCTGGAATCGACATACCCAATCAATAGCTCTGTCACGCGATGTAGCGTTCGACGAGAGTTCCTTTCCTTTTCGGGAGAGCAGCCAGCCGTCTGCCTCGCCCGCACAACCCCCGGTCCTTGAAGGACCACTGGCCGTCACTGTCCCCACGTCCTCCGCTATCCCAGCAATCGCTTCCGGAGTGGCCGCTCCGCCAAGGACGCCATCTCCACCAGCTACCCCACAACACCTTTCAGGTCCTGAACCCGAAGTCTTAGACGCTTCCCCCACTTATGCACCCACTTCCCGTATTCTCCGGTCCCGACGTCGCGCAGACTCCACCTCGGAGGATCTCCCGCGGCTGCGGCCAAACCCTCGGCGAAACCCTCGTTACTACAACGAGGACAATGCCGCACTTGATGCAAACGGGAGACTGGGTCACACGGCACTTCTCGCAGCTGCCGCTTATCACGATCCGTTGACTTTTAGGGAGGCTATGAACTCGGAGTTCGCCGATGAATGGCAAGATGCCTGTCAATATGAGATCGACGCGCTTGCCAAGAACGGCACCTGGACCTTGGTCGATTTACCCGCGGGCCGGAAACCCGTCAAATCTAAATGGGTATTCAAGCGCAAAGCCGATGGACGCTTTCGCGCGCGTTTGGTAGCTAAGGGATTTACGCAGATACAGGGGATTGATTACGATGAAACCTTCTCACCAGTTGCCCGGTTTGAGTCGTTGAGACTCTTGCTAGCGTTGGCCGCGCTAGAGGATTGGGAGATCCATCAAATGGACGTCAAGTCGGCGTTCCTTAACGGGTTACTGGATGAAGAGATCTATATGGAGCAACCACAAGGTTTCATCAGCTCCGGCCAGGAGAACAAGGTTTGTCTCCTCAAAAAGGCAATTTACGGCCTCAAGCAAGCCTCACGCGCATGGAACTTACAATTCCATGGAGTTCTATTGGAGCTCGGCTTCACGCGCACCTACTCCGATGCGGGAGTTTACGTGTTTCATCGCCAAGACGGGGAGGGTACAGTAATTATCATCCTCTATGTCGATGACATCACACTTCTAGGCGACTCTGCCCAAGAGATAACCAAGATCAAGTCCACATTATCTAAGCGCTATGATATGACAGACTTAGGCGAAATCGACTCTTATCTCGGAGTCCGGATCACTCGCGATCGTTCACTCAAACGCTTGGACATTGACCAATCAAGGTACATCTTAGAGATCGTCGAACGCTTTGGGATGGCGGATGCGAACCCCGCACGCACTCCACTTCCCGCTGGTGCTGAGGCACACCTGGTAAAGCACACTGCGCAGGCAACACCCTCTGAAATCAAGCAATACCAGCAGATCATAGGCAGTCTCCTGTACGTGCAAATCGGGACTCGCCCAGACATTTCTTTTGCAGTCGCGCGGCTAGCTCAGTATGCCGCAAACCCTTCACCCCAACACCTCCGTCTTGCCAAGTACGTTCTCGCCTACCTCAAAGGTACAGCAGACCTTCGGCTTCGCTACGATGGAGCGCGCGGAGATGGCCTTGTTGGCTACTCGGACTCTAGTCTTGGAGACGACGCAGACGACTACCATTCCACCTCGGGCTACGTTTTCCTTCTCGCCGATGCCGCTATCTCTTGGACATCACGCAAGCAGAAGACAGTGGCTCAAAGCACCACACACGCCGAATACATGGCGATGGCCGACGCGGCCAACCAAGCCGCCTGGTACCGCAGTTTCCTCTCGGAGATCGGCTACGACGTTTCCGATCCGATTCCCTTACACGGCGACAACAAAGGCGCTGTCGACTTGGCGCTCAATCCCGTGACCGGGAGACGATCAAAACATATCTCCATCAAGTATCATGCAATCCGCGAATACGTCGAAAAAGGCTTCATTACTCTTATCAGGACGCCGACCAATGACATGCTCGCTGATGGTTTTACTAAGCCGCACGCTCACGTGCAGCTCACTGATTTTGTCACCGGATTAGGTTTACTCTGATCTGGGATTGTCTTAATCACGGGGGAATGTTGAGACGGACCCAAAGCCACCGGATCAACCCGAGTGGCATTACCGCCATGCACCTTGTGGCGTGCTTTGACTGATTGATAAAGGACAATCCACAAACGCTCTTTATTCTCTCTTGTGACTGTAGGACAATGGACTTAGATAGCATTGTTCTACAAACTAGGATTACACTCTCTTTTAGTATTTAAGGACATCCCTTCGTGTAGTTGTCACTTCAGTTTTAACCAACTAAACTGAAGTGAGTATTACTTATCTTATCTCTTACCTTACTTAGTTAACGCGTTACATCACACAGTTATCGCTACTAAACTAGGTAAACATAATATTATAAGTTTTAACCAACTAAACTGAATTATCGCTACTAAACTAGGTAGCGCTTATCTAACTCGCTGCTGCTCAAATCGACACTTCCCTCCCTCTTGACCCTGGGATCATGCCATTGATTTCATCCCAGATGCCCCACAGTCAGTTGATTGCAAAATCTATCCATTATCTCAGCTGGAAAAGGAGGCACTTTCCACCTTCTTGGAGGAACATTTGGCAAAAGGATATATATGACCCTCCAACTCTCCTTATGCCTTGCCCTTCTTCTTCATTAAAAAGAAGGATGGAAAGCTATGACCAGTACAGGATTACAGATGGATCAATGAGCTCATGGTGAAAAATAACTACCCACTCCCTCTGATTTCGGAAATTATTGATAAAATGTGTGACAAGGCCTTGTTTTCAAAAATGGACATCTGTTGGGGGTACAACAACATCCGTATCCAAGAAGGCGACCAGCCCAAGGCCGCCTTTAAAACCAATCAAGGACTTTTTGAACCCAATGTCATGTTCTTTGGCTTGACAAACTCACCAGCAACCTTTCAATCAATGATGAATCACATTTTCCGAGATCTAATCCTTATGGAAGAGGTAGTTGTATACATGGATGACATCCTAGTGGCTACAAGAAACAACATTGATCATCACCATACCTGCATCCATGAAGTACTTGACATCTTGGCAAAACATGACCTCTACCTGAAACTGGCCAAATGCTCCTTTGAACAGACCAGTGTCAAATATTTAGGCATCATCTTAGAGGGTGGTCAAGTGCATATGGACCCTGTAAAGGTACAAGGCATTTGGGAATGGTCTACTCCTTGATGCACCAAAGACATCAGATCATTTATTGGATTTTGCAATTTCTATCAACAATTTGTCAAGGGGTTCTTGGCCATAGCCCGACCACTCAATGATCTACTGAAGAAAGACATGCCCTGGCACTGGGATGCATCACAACAGGAAGCCTTTGACCAAATAAAGGCAATTATTAGCTCAGAACCTGTTCTTATCCAGCCAGACCTAGAAAAGCCATTTGAACTCAAAGTTGATGCCTCTATGTATGCCAATGGGGCTGTCCTTTCCCAATGAGATCATGCCAGAATTTTCCATCCAGTGGCATTTTATTCAGAAACCTTCTCTTCAGCAGAAAGAAATTATGACATATGGGATAGAGAACTGTTGGCTATTGTGAAAGCACTATGACATTGGTGACCCTACCTAGCCAGATCCCTGCATAAGACCATCATCTATACCAACCACTCTAACCTCCTCTATTGGCAAGAACCCCACAAAATCAGCTGATGTGTCACACAAGAAGTTCTGGAGCTTGAAGAGTACAATTTCACACTCAAACATCTTCCTGGAGCTTGCAATGCATGGGCTGACACCTTGTCCAGACCAGCCAATAGTAATGAAGGGGAAGACAACAATGACAACATTGTGGTATTACCAGAAGACGTCTTTGCAAAGATGGCAGTTGTTAGCCTACATGATATGGATCTGTGGGCCCAAGTAACGCAGAATATGAACCAGGAGCTGTGCAAATCCTGGGTGGAACTGCATAACATAAAGATGAAGAATGGTCTTTGGTGGAAAGATGATGATCAATTGGTTGTCACCAGTGGCGACAACATTAAGAGGGGGGTGATCCATTTTCACCACAATCTTCCCTCCACAGGACACCCCGGCATTGCAAATACTTATGCCCTTGCCAAACAAGATTACTGGTGGCCAAACATGAAAAAGGATATCAAAGTGTATGTCAAAGGATGTGCAGAATGTCAAGCAAATAAAGTGAACACACATCCAAGACTGCTGGCACTTTCACCCATCACACCAGTCACAACAGCTCCCTTCCAGACTATTGCTATGGATTTCATCATCAAATTACCACAGTCACAGGGATATGATTCAATACTTACCATCACAGACCATGATTATTCGAAAGCTGCTCTCTTTATCCCCTGCAATGAGATGATATCAGCTGAGGGGGTCACTAAACTCTACCTGGACCATGTATATCAGCACTACAGACTCCCCCAGAAGATTATTTCTGACCGAGACCCATGATTTGCATCCATGTTTGCTCAAGCCCTCTGCAAACACCTTGACATCCAACAGAATATTTCCATGGCATACCACCCTCAAACAGATGGACAATTGGAATGAACAAATCAGTGGCTAGAACAATATCTTCATTTCTGGTGCAATGAGAGGCAGAATGACTGGGCAGAGTGGCTGGTGACAGCAGAGTTCGTGCACAATAGCTGGCCAAACGGGACAACCAAGACCTCCCCCTTCTCCCTTATTATGGGATGGAACCCCCATACTACATGGACAGATAAGCCTACCAATGTACCATCAGTTACACAGCATATCAACCAATGGGAGGAAATACAAGAATCAGCCAGTAGGAATCTTCAGAAGTCACAAAGGACCCTGACCAAGAAGCCCACAAGGTTTATGCCCTATCAAGTTGGAGATCAAGTCTGGCTAGAGGGACATAATATCCACACGTCACACCCAACAGCAAAATTAGCTCCCAGATGCCACAGCCCTTTCTTGATTGAACAGAAGCTCTCAGACATCATGTACAAATTAACACTGCCCCCACCTGGAAAATACACCCTGTTTTCCATGCTAATCTTCTTACGCTGTACAAAGAGACTCCTATCCACAGACAGAATTTCCCATGACCCCCTCCCAAATTAGTCGATGGAGAACCAGAGTGGGAGGTAGAGTGCATCGCTGATGCAAAATGGAAAGGCCGAGGGTGCAAACGCCAGCTCCACTATTTGATCAAATGGAAGGGATTCCCTGATGTTGACAACTCATGGGAGCCTGCTGCAGATGTCTTTGTGCCCAAACTTATTGAGGACTTCTATAGGCGCCACCCCAAAGCAGATAAAGAGCAGACTGCAATACATTCCACTGGACAACCTCTTTCCCCACGACAACCCAGAATAAAGTCCATGTCTCCTTCCAGCGTTCACACCTCTGCCATGATCAATGCATTTCCCTTACTTTCTCCTTTGCACCCTCCTTCTCACCCACTATCTCCTATTGATTATGATGCAGCCGCCAAGGTGGCTGAAGGGATCAGAACTGCCAACATCAATGAAGATTTTAGTCTGCCCAAACATCCCCATCCCAATGACTTGATTGACATTGACTTTGGCAATGAAACCCCTGAGTTCCCATTCTTCCCAAACAACCCCAAGTCCCAGTTCTACTTCCCACTCATGATCCCAACATCCAGAAACGATGGCACAACTGAAGTGGCCAAGTACATTTACTACACTAACGAAGGTATGGATGTAGCCAGGTGTTTGGAAAGAGGGGGGCCAATCTACAGAGCTCTGGTGTACCTGGAGGAAAAGAAGGTCGACTGACTTCATTATGTCCTAGGGCCAGAACATCTGCAGCACCTGTCAGCCAGCGACCCCTGTGCCTTCACTATCAACAGGGTGCTTCAAGACTTGCGCATGCTGTGACTGACTGCCAAGGTTGCATGGTTGCGCAAGTTCCAGGCCCTCAGAGACAACTTGGAAATGCAATGCCATGACTATGAACAGCAGATGGTGAGGATCAACTGAGGGGTCTTCAACATAGAACAGCATCTGGCGAGCATTAGAATGCGGCTGGAGTTAGGAGAGGCATATCAAATTATATCTGAATGGTATGCTGACATTTTCACCTGACCCCTCCCCCATCGCCATCTCAACCTTGCGCCCCAACTTAATCTGAGTTGTCTTGAAATGCCGCACCTTCATGAAAACCTGGACAGTAAGCTTTGCTGGCACTGTGACAGCAAGTACCACCTTAGTTGGTGCTGCCCTACTGCCAAGAAACAATGTCAGCACTGCCAAAGTACTTCACACTGGAGCTGTCAATGTCTATTCTGACGACTTACACAGGCCCCCAACATCGCCAACCCATCTGGATGGTGTGGCAAGTGCCTTACCCACAATGCCAGTCACCAAGAAATTGACTGTCATGTTTATGACAGTTGCTTTTGATGTGGGAGGAGAGGGCCCTATGGTTTTCTATGAACACACGTTTGCCCCATGGACAAAGACAAGGAGAACTACAATGCTGACCACTACGCTGTAGCAGATGACTACCTCTCCTTGGTTCAGGATGATGATGGTATGCTGATCTAGCTGGCTCTGCTAGAACTTAGAGAGGGGGTAATGTTACGAACCCCACTATGTTGTCTCATTTCTTTTTCCTCTTCATGTGACGTGCTGTTTGGCTTTGCTTGTCTCAGTTGATTACATTTATGACCCCCTTTGCACTTGTTTGTTCCTTATCTTTGATTCAGGCTGTGCTTATCTCTGACTCATACTTTACATATGAACTCTTATGTATTTTCCCACCAGAATTGTGACTATACCAGATTTGTCTACATATATTCTCACCTGGCCCACCCTGACTCCATTTCCCCATCTAGTTAGATTACAACTTTGTTGATACATTGAGTACATTACTCTGATTCAGACTCCAATTTCTATTATGTATATAAGGCCCACCTAGATAGCCTGTATACCTCAGACTCAACTTCTTAATTGACTTGGTGCATTACCTTCTGGGTGATCTCTAAGACCCAACTCTTGAATCATCTCAGTGCTTCTGGCACTCTTCCACTCAACAGCACTAAGGGATTAGCTCCTTGGTGTTGACTTCTCATCCAACCTCCATACACTTGAAAGACAGTGTACACTTGACTTCATAGTTTCACTATGCAACTTTGTCACATGTCATGCTGAACACCCACACCAGGTGTTACAGAGGCACAACCATATTTTAGTAGCCCACTCTTTCAGCAACAAGTGCATAGACATTGGCCAACATCCCATTTGCGACATGAGAAGATTGTGTGAAATGGTCCAGGAAGACACTGCTAGGACTCACTTGCTCATATCACGACGGCCGAGTGAGCCAAGGCCACAGTTCGCTTGTACCGTGCTCATCGCTGAGTAATGTGTGTAGAAGGTTGAGTGCATCGTCCCACGGAGGTGTTTTGGGACCGTGCCGTCGAGAAGAGCCACCCATATCTAGTTGTTCTTGGATTTGGTCTTGTTTTCGTCGAACATGAGCAGTATGAGTGTATGCTCGTCATTAAACCGCTTGTCGAAGAGTAGCTGTACAAGCCAATAGTCGAGCCACGCAGAGGCATATGTGATGTCAGTGTCATGCCCATCATTAACCATGTTTGGGGTCACGAAGAGCCATTGTGGGATCGTGCTTGCATTCACGTCGACCGCAAAGTCATTGAAATTGCGGATTTGCACAGGTCGCGTGGGTACCGTAGCGACTGAATCATATATGATCAATGGGTTGTGCTTGCGTTTGTAATACTCATATGGGACCGCGTCAGTGAATGCAATTCACCCAGCAGTTTGACGAATCATGTGATGTAAAGTAAACAACAGTAAATTCTGTTGAAGCCATACAGAGGTTCCGGGATAGCAGTTTGACACGTGATGTAGAGTAAACAACGGCAATTTTGTTGAACCAAGATACCGGTACAGAGACAGAGAGCTCACCCACCACCGCTGACATCCCCAAAGTGGTAGTCTTGTCACATGACCATGATTTGTAATAATATTTATTTTAAAAAGGAAAGTTATCATTGATCAACAAAAAGTCATTACAAATCAAAGTCATGTGACATGTAGACAACGTTTTCAAACCTGATGAAAGACCGGTTCTGCTCATGCAACGACCTCACCCCCCTCACCTTCCTTCACACGCTCCTCTACTAGCCCTCTCCAATTCCTGCCTGACTGGGCTCTAGAACTTGACCAACCTCCATGGCACATACTCTTCACTTGCAAACCTTACATTGAGGATTTGCTCACCTTTATCCAGGACATGTGGGCCTTCACAAGGCCTCCTTTGGCAAAATGACCTTGCAAGCTGGATTAAGAGTCTGAGTTGGTGACATTGGGTAGTATGGGTAAGTTTGCTTTTCTTCTCCAACACACAGGCTCTGTTCCCCTCTCCACTCCTTCTCTATTACACACTGTCTCTCTAGGGCATAGCACGAGTCCAGGTAACTCGCGAGTTTTTTGAGTAGAGCCGTGGGAAAACTCGCGGGTATTGATACTCGCGGATCCGGGTGATCCGTGGGAAAATACTCATGCGGATCCGGGTATTGATTTTGGCACCCCGGGTACCCGCACGGGTACTTGCGGAATACTCGTGGGAATATTATTATATAAAATTATTTTTTTACTAGGCTCGTCAACCTAGAACAGAAATGGCTGAAACATGGATTGAACCTAAGACCTCCGGGAACAAGCTCGGTCCGGTGCTCTAACCACTAAGCCACCCAGCCTCACTGGTAAAGACACACAATATATTATATATAGGGTTATGCAGAATTGTGAACGCGTTTTGATCTTATCACTTATATTATCTTAGATGTATATCTTTAGTATCTAATTAATTGTGAACGCATTTTTGATCTTATCACTTAGATGTACATACCAAGTATCTAATTAATTGTGAACGCATTTTTGATCTTATCACTTGTATTAGATGTATATCCTAAGTATCTAATTAACTGTGAACGCGTTTTTGATCTTATCACTTAGATGTATATTCCAAGTATCTAATTAATTGTGAACGCATTTTTGATCTTATCACTTAGATGTACATCCTAAGTATCTAATTAATTGTGAACGCGTTTTTGATCTTATCACTTAGATGTACATCCTAAGTATCTAATTAATTGTGAACGCGTTTTTGATCTTATCACTTAGATGTACATCCTAAGTATCTAATTAATTGTGAACGCGTTTTTGATCTTATCACTTAGATGTACATCCTAAGTATCTAATTAATTGTGAACGCATTTTTGATCTTATCACTTGTATTAGATGTATATCCTAAGTATCTAATTAACTGTGAACGCGTTTTTGATCTTATCACTTAGATGTACATCCCAAGTATCTAATTAATTGTGAACGCATTTTTGATCTTATCACTTAGATGTACATCCCAAGTATCTAATTAATTGTGAATGCATTTTGATCTTATCACTTGTATTAGATGTATATCCCAAGTATCTAATTAACTGTGAACACATTTTTGATCTTATCACTTAGATGTATATCCTAAGTATCTAATTAATTGTGAACGCGTTTTTGATCTTATCAATTAGGCGTGATCCCGGCATCTCTGTACCGACGTGTGCCGACGCGTGCATTCTTAAGCCTACCTTCCTAGATAGGAAGGCAATGCACGGTCCGATCGGCGCGCCCCACACTTCGCGTTTTTTCGCGTTTTTTCGTGTTTTTTCGCGTTTTTTCGCGTTTTTTCGCATTTCTATAGATATTGTAACTGATTCTTGTTTTATTTTGGATCGGATGCATGATCTGACTTGAAACTTCGTGGGATTGTAGTAATATATATATTCTTTCTGTGTATGCAAGATGAAGATCTCTGGCTGCCTCAAACCTTACAAGTAAACCTACGAGTATACCCACGAGTACTCGGATCCGTGCGAGTATAGGACTCGCGGCTCCGGGTGATCCGTGGGAACATACTCATGCGGATCCGAGTATGGGATTATCTAATCGAAATACCCACGAGTTCGGATCCGGGTAACTCACGAGTGCACTCGTGCTAGGCCCTATGTCTCTCTTGTTTCCCTCTACCAAGAGGTTTTGCACATGGTGGTTCTCTCATGTTCACAACAGTAGTTACTATGTACTGGTAGTAGCTGTGTGATTTGGGCAAGGCCCTGAAGTGCAAATAAAATTGATTTCAAAAAAAAAACCCCTAGTCTTTGTTCCTTTACACTTGCTGCACAAGACTTGTGACCACTCTCAAAAGCAAGATAGGAAAAACAAGAAGGCCCAAGGAGTTTATGAGAGTGAGAAAAAGAAGCACCAGGTCCAATTCTGGGACCACTGTATGTTCCAAGTGCTGGAACAAGAGGGTGGCTCATTCTTGAGGCTAGCGAGAACGTGTGAGAATGCCAAAGTTCTTATCTAATCCTTATCTGATCTTATTCTAACTGATTTGTAATGGTATTTCATTCCGTGCACTTAGGCAAAGCCTTGACGATAAAGTCAATTCCAAAAAAAAAAGGTATTTCGTTGATAACTTTCCTTTTTAAAATAAATATTCAACGATAACTTCCTTTTTAAAATAAATATTATTACAAATCACAATTGTGTGACAAGATTACCACTTTAGTGATGTCAGTGGTGGGGGAGAGTTGGGTGAGCTCTCTGTACCAGTATCTTGGTTCAACAAAATTTGCCATTGTTTACTCTACATCACATGTCAAACCACTATCCTGGAACCTCTGTACCACTATCTTGGTTCAACAGAATTTACTGTTGTTTACTTTACATCACATGATTCATCAAACTGCTGGGTGAATTGCATCCAGTGGACCACGTCAGGCATAACATAATCAGCAGAAGCAAACCTTTATTTCTTGTCAAATAGGCGAGCTAGCGAGCGGGAGGATACTTGCCTGAAACCTGTGAACACGTCTGTGGGGAGTCTCTCCTGATAGGAAGCCCAAGAGAAGCCCTCCGTAGCAAGGAGATCCACAATAGTAGCAATGCTGTGGCATAGTCAGACTGCAAAACAGTGGTTACGTCAGATGCTTCCCCACCTACTTGCTTGGGATGTTAAAGAGGTCATCACTTGCCATATCCCAAAAGTCTCTACCAACAGTTGAAACACAATTAGGTTGAGAAGGATGTGTCAAAACGAAGTACTGATTCAGCTATATTCCTTGACTTGCAAGAGATTGGAACAGGGCCTAATATATGTGCATTATGTAGGGGGGAGAGTCTGTAAAAATGACGGTACACACTGTCGCGTTGGCAGTTTCAAAGTCTTCATTTTCAAGCCAGATTTGATCTCCGAGGTAAATTTACTGTCCTCAGATGGGGAAGATGTCTGGAAAACAACCTGAACAAAGCGAGCGAAAGATTTCTCGTGTACTTTTTTGCCCTCAGGGAACGATCCATTACTTGCCCCAACATAGTTGTCAGAGGCGACCGTTGGGCCAAGTGATGGAGGCACGAAGGTCACCGCCTGTCAGACAGTTAGTATGATGAACACATTTTCAAGTTTCCCTCTTGCCTGAGCCACAGCAGTCGCTGGAAGAGTGAATAGGTTTGTAGCAGCAAATCTCATGTTAAGTCTGCAAGTGGTGATGGTGCTGCAATCCTCACCTGTATTTATAACTTTGACCAACTTTGCTATGTACAATACATATTCACAAAGGGACCACTGTACCTCAATTAATAGTAGCTTCCTGCTGATCTACAGGCTCATCGGGAACTGATGTGGGTCGTAGGGTGTGCATGCCAGTGTGCATAGTTGAGGAATGCCAACGTAACGCGCATGGAACAGCCCAACGAGTGAGAGCACATGCTTGGATGGCAAAGTCTCTTCAGAACTTGTTCTCGGGATTACGAAAGGATGACCGAAACTTTCCACATGCAAGGGGTTATAGCCACAAAACAAAAAACCTGTCCCAGGACTAGCCTAAATTTTATAAAACGTTGAGAGTGCCATGAGCGAGCGCGGCCCGGAGCAAATGCCGCTTCCCGAGTCTGTTGAGAAGCCCCTTGGATGTCCGATGCCGAGAGCCCCTAGCTCAAACGCTCAAGTCTTTATGAGGCCCCACGAGGGTGTAGGCACTCCAGGTCCTCTTAATCAAATGATTGGTTTTATTCCGGAAGGATAAAGAAGCTCACCGTGAGGCCTGCACAACCAGGAAATGTTCCTGCTCGTGCAACAATTCCGTACGAATAAGACACCTGTCAGAGGTACGTTTCAGCATCTGGGCCGGAAGACTGTAACGCAACTCGTTTAGATACATTGTGGGTTGTAGATTCAGCGCAGCTTGCGGGAAGTAAGAGTTTGACATATTGTTGCGAATAACGACACAGGTAGGGGATTCTGGTTGTATATATTAAGTGTTGAGTGGTTGCAGGAGGTAGCTGCTTCCATGGCATCATGGCATGGGAGCATGGGAGAGAGAACAGAACATTGAGCTTGTTCTTTTGAGGGGCCACTACGGTTTACCGGGAACTGCCGATGTCTGGTCCGTCCCGAACACGTGGCTTCCGGCTTCCAAGTAGGTTAGGTGCACCTTGTGCCCTTGGACCTTGGCCTTGGCAGAGCCCTCGACCTTCAAAACTAAGCGTCTCGATGACGTGTGCTTCCGGGCACACCCAGGCGTGACAAAACAGTTGGGAGCCGTGGCGTTCACAACGGATCTCTTTCACCACCGCACACGCGTTGTCTCGGCAAGATACATGGCACGAGTCTACAGAACGAGGTGTTTGAGACGTGACACGGACACGCAATTTTTGGAGAACAGGGGACTGGGTTTCGGGCCGTGTGGCCGCAGTCAAACCAGAACATGAACGATATATCTATTGGCCAACCACCACACAACCTTCGCTAATCCCGCGCTAGTGGAGCGGCCGAGTCCAGCCCCCTAGCACTTTCCATAGCGCTATTAGACGAAGACGGGTCCACCGCCTGCGCCGACAGCGGATGTGTCTGGCGCAGGGTATGGTGTGACGAGACTCGGGTCTGGGTTCAACGGACCGGGGGTCGTGCCGCTCTGACTAAGATCAGGAATCGAAGAACCGGTCACAACTTGGTTAGTGTAGCCCACGGCAGCAGCAACGGGCGAATACACATTTGCAAGTGTCCTATATAGATGGTCAGGTTGGGTGGTAAGATACAAGAGGATGTCTGGGCGCGGGGCACCACCGGAACATACTTGTTCGTATCAAAGCGGCCGAGAGAGCCAAGAGCCCAGTTCGCCTGCACCGTGCTGAGTGCCGAGTAATGCGTGTAGAACGTCGAATCAGTTGTCCCCTGAAGAGAGGCCGGGATGGAGCCCCCAAGGAGAAGGGCAAAGATCTGATTGTTCACCGTTTGGGTCTCGTTCTCGTCGAACGTAAGCAATATAAGCGTGCGGCCGTCGTTAAAGTTCGGATTCGCAAGCAGCGGTTCAAGCCAATATTTGAGCCACGAGGAAGTGAATTTGACGTCGGTATCGTGGCCGTCGTTAACGAGGTTCGGAGTTACGAAGACCCACTGTGGGATTGCGTTCGCGTTGACGTCTGCCGCAAAGTCGTTGAAGTTGCGGATCCTTGCGGCACGAGAAGGCACTGTTGCAACAGAGTCGTAGATAATTAATGGATTGTGCTTGCGCACGTAGAACGCGCGGGTGCGGGAGGAACCAGGGGATAAATAATTCGCAGAAGAAAAGCTTTGCTCCATTCAGACAGGCTTTTCTCACAAGCGAAAACATACTGACCTGAAGCCTGTGAAGCCATCAGTGGGCATATTCTCCTGATAGGATGCCCAGGATATAGACTTTGTGTCAAGGAGGTCAACGATAGTAGCAATGCTATACCCGACGGTTAGCGTAAAGAATGATGGCTACGCGTGAAAGCTCTTGACGCACTTGCTGGGGATATTAAAGAGGTTGTCGCTTGCCATGCCCCAGAAATCTCCCCCAACGGTCGCAACATAATTGGGCTCGGAAGGATGTGTGAGGCCGTAGTACGAATCAAGTAATATCCCTCGGCTGGCGAGTGATTTAAACTCAGGCTAGTATATGTGCACGTCAACAAAGGGGCACATCAGTGTGAAAAAGAAAGAATAAACATACAGCAGCAGAGGCAGTTGCGAAGTCAGTATTTTCGAGCCAGATCTGAAGCTTGAAGTTAGTACACAGCGAGGGCAATGTATTGCCCGGACATTTACCTGAATAATGCGGTCGAAAAATTGACCCGGGACTACCGGCGATGTTGCGAGGGATCCGTTAGTTGGGCCAACATAGTTCGTTGATGTGGCGTTCGGGCTAGTCGACGGGGGGACGAAAGTTATAGCCTGTCTACTGGTGAGTAAAAGGGGTAGGTCAGAAAATTACGTTCATGCCTGCGCTACAAAGGCCGTCGAGAGAAACGAGAGTAGAGCAGTAAGCGCCATAAGTTGTGTTTGAGATGGCACTACAACTCGGCTCTTTATTTATACATGTCTGACAATAGTAGACACAGCCGGGGGCCTCTCAGTCTGCAACTCATGGGTTAGAACGAGGGTCGTCGGACAAAAACGCGCCCGTAGGTAAGGGGAGTGTCCAGCGAATGGTTGCGCGCATGCGCATTGGGTGCTCTCTGGAAGAAATCACGGATGCTAGTGTATAAACACATCAGAACGTATTAATGGATACATGTGGAACATGTGTCGCCACAAGGTCCGATGATGCCACACGTCCCGAATTGAGTTAAGTCAGGCTTCGGGCGACATGGCAACCTCGGGGCCACATGCAATCCTTCATGTCCCATGTGGGCTAGGGTTGTGGAAAATATTCGAGGCCGGTAATTTACTGGTAATTTACAGAGGGTCTGATGGGAAGGTGGTAATTTACTGATAATTCACCAGTAAAAAATTCCACGTGATACTTTCACGTGATGTTTTCAATGAAAATTTTATAATTCGTTGTCTAGGGGCTCTCCAAGAGCTTCTAGCTCTCACAAGTAGTTACCACTGTCCACCCTAGTAGTTGCTCTGTACCGTAGCAGCTGCGCGACTTGGGACACACCCTGAAGTGCAAATAAATTTGATTTTTTTTTTTTTTTTTTTTTTTTTTTTTTTTTTTAAAAAAAAAAAAAGAGCTTCTAGCTCACCCAACTCTCCCCCACCACTGACATCCCTAAAGTGGTAATCTTGTCACATGACTGTTATTTGTAATACTATTTATTTTAAAAAGGAAAGTTATCATTGACAATCATCCTTAGGGCTGTGTTATGACCCCACTCTTTTCTCTGGTCTCTCCTTGGCACTACACCATCTCCTGACCCTTGGCTTTGCAACTCTACACTCTGATGTCCATGGCCTGTGCACCTATAGAACCTCTACATGACACCTATGACTTGCTGTTCATGAGGCTGACTGTTACATCTGGTGTGTTACAACCACTGCCGAGCCTCCCCACCTTTTTCACCCTTCCCAATGAGAATCCCTCCTTACCGCCTACCTTACACTTCTTGATCATGTCTCCATCATGGGACCCATCACATCCCCTACGTCCATCCCTGTGACTCAGCTTGTACATATTGACCCAACATTTGCCTGTGTTTGCCTCTTATTGCTTTTATCTTCGTATCTTATGATCGGACACTTACTTAGTTCCCTATCAGAAGCCAGGCTTTACGCCATCCACTTCTGTATATTTGGGCCCACTTGACTCCATTATCGTTATCTATAGACACCCATCCAATTATGTATATAAGCCCGCTGTAGTTACACTGTAAACCTCAGACTCAACTTATTGAATACATCGGTGTTTGTCTTCTGGACTCCCCCTTGAAATAGTGTTCGCCATGGGTAACCCGCGGGTAAAAACACATGGACCCGTACCCGTACCCGTATGTACCCGGACCCTTACACCAAGGGTACGGGTTTGCCATACTACGGGTATGGGTACACCACGGGTCATATACCTGCGGGTAAGGGTAAATATTTTATATTTCAAATTTGATAGCCTAGAATAACATTGTACTACTTAAGCTATAATCAATTCGTCATCTGGCCATTCTTCATTGTTTTTGGTATCAGGTTGAGATGCTGCATACTTTAAATCAGCAGTCTCTACATAACCTGCCTTTGTCCAAGCTCCCAAACACAGAAGAGCCCGAGTTGTATCAGCTGAAAGCCGATTGCGTATATGAGACATGACAAGCCGCCCCTTACTGAAAACACGCTCGATAGCCACACTAGAAGCTAAGTAATCAAGTGATCACTGGTCAGTAATTGTTGGATCATTGTCAAGGATTTGTACCACATACCAGGGATGGTGAGGTAGTCCCTTGCCATGCACCATAAACGAGGATATGTTCCTTGGTTATCATACCACCAAGATAATGGGTCATTGACATCCTTGACTCGCGGCATTGAAAGGTATCGATCTAGCTCATTCATGAAGTCTTCCTCCTCTGAGGAACTCATGACAGAGCTCTGACTTTCCTCATCTGAGTCACTGTTGATGTTCTTGTGCTGGAATGAAGCAATAGTATTAGTCTTGAATAAGTCATACCAGATCATATGAGTAACGGACCTTTGACTTGGATTTTTTGGATGGGTGAGGTGTTGGTGTCTTGTGGATTACATAGTTGCTATACATACGCTTGAACTCGTCACGGATAATCTTCTCAGCTGCTCTAATCCACTCCTCATCCCATTCATGCTTTTCAAAGTACCGTAATTTATAATGTGGATGGAGGACTAGCATGATGGTAATTTATATGAGTATGTGTAAGACAAGAGATGAGACAAGAAACGACATACCTATTGCAATCCGATAGACCTCTGAATGGTCCATCAAGGAGTTGTACTTATCAAGCAAGTTTAAGCCAAGTGCAAGTGCTGTGCGAAGTGCCAATCTGTGTTTTTTGTGGTTTGAACTCATAGACTGTAGCTCGGAATGCATACAGTCCATGGCAGGGATGACAGTTGCAAGACAGGGTGTGTCACTCAAAAATACCAGTGTGAGTGTTTTAAAGACCTAAGCATGCCATATATTGCTATTAGCATAGTAGTCAAAGCATGAAATCACTTGCCCATACCTTGAGGCAGTCCCGGAGCTCCTTCACCAAATCCCACTCACCCTCTGACAATTCATACTTCCGAAGCTTGAGACTCTGTTCACTAGTGATCTTGTCAACCACTTCCCGGTACTTGTATGCAAATTTCAGCATATCGTATGTTGAATTCCACCGTGTGCATACATCCCGTGGCATCATGCAAACTGTCAGGTTCTCGTCTGAAGTCGGTGCAAGCTCTTTGATGGTATCTTTCCAACGAGGGAGGATGAGTGTCGATGAGTTTTTGATTCGGTTTGAGAGTCAGCGAAGCTGAGCATCATCATCAAGCACAAGTCAGAGTGACAATGATGTGATGTGGGAGGAGGGGAAATAGGGTGAACATGGATAAGGCTATGCATTCAAGGGGAACTTACCTTTGATAACACTTGTCTCATTGGCTTAACGTGTTCGTCTGCCAATGCCATGTCTTGTTTCATGGCAGCTTCCACCTCTTCTATACCATCCACCATGTCATCTTCCCCATCCCTGACATCTGTCTCATCAATCTCAGCTTCGTCCATCTCACTGTCCTCCTCCTCCTCCTCAACACCCTCTGTCTCCGCATTTGAGTCATCTTCCAGCTCCTGATGCTGCTCGTGGCCTTTCTTGCTCTGTGGCTTTCTGTTGGTTTGTTCCTTTTTCTTTTTTGGCTTATTGAATTGACGCAGGATGACTTGTACTACCAGATTGATTATATGAGCGAGACATTGGACACGATCAACTGGACCGCGGTAGTGGGAGATAATGTCTGCCAGAGCTGACACCATGGCATCATTTGCGCTCACATTGTCGCATGTGACGCATAAAATCTATCACAATCTGCCATGAGTGACTTGACTGATTCAGATAAATGAAATAGCTTACCTTGTCTGAAATGCCAAACCCATCAAGAACCTTTGCAAATGCAATAGCGAGGTTCAGTCCAGTGTGGGATATTGGGAGCTCTACAACATCCAGAAGCAGGCAGGTTGGTACACCTTTATTTTCAAAGTGGACAGACAGAGCAATAAATGCTCGATTGTTTGGTGATGTCCACGCATCTGTAGCAAAGTTCAAGCGGCCGTCATAGTCCTGGATTATCATGAGTTCAAATCAAACAAATTAAAAAATAGCATTGACACTGACCTGCAACATTTTGGCTATGTGATCCTTAACGCGGTTGAAGACAGTGAGAACATCTTTTGCCACCGTCTTCGCATTCGGGATCTGGATACTTGGTCGCCCTGTCTTCATCATGCAAAGGAATTCCTCATCCTCAACGATGCGGAAGCTTCTCAGGTTCTTTGACACCCATTTGACACATTCAATACTAAACCAATTAGTCAGCCTTGCAAAGGCTGCGGCATACAGTGACTGACTCTCACCGAATCTCTTTATAGGTATGGGGACGTGTAGAATAGGTACGCTTCCCTATTCCTTGCCTTTCAAATGCGGCAGTTATTGAGCCATCTTTTTGGGTTTTTGCAGCTGCAAGGCCTTTCCGAATGTCGTCAACACCAACATCCTTGCTCCTCGCAGCTTCATCTGCATCTTTGAGGATATTTTCACCCCAGCAACGTTTAGCATGTCTACGCAAGTTGCTTGTCGATTTTCGATCAGTTGTGTTCAAGAAGCGTCGAACTATTTGTGCATCCTGGCCTTTCCCTTTACAGTGGTAAGCTCCACATCGGAATGCATGACAGCGCTGGCCATTGACCTCTTCTATGGATGGGCGAGGAGCAAAGAAGGCATAAATGGATGCTGTCCAGTCCTTGGCAAGGCATTCTGGTTTGATAGCTACGTGTTAAATCATTTAATGTGCTGTTGATATCACTTACCAAGTTCGTGTTCAGCATCCTCTTCAACAATTTGAACCCCTTCATTGTCATCCTCTGAGCTCTCCACCCCAAATTCTTCAACATGGGGTGGTTCCATATCAGTATCTTTGACAGGAAGATGAGTTGAATCATCCTCTGAAGTCATTGCAGTTGAAACCAATGTTTTTGGCTTCAGCTTGCCTTTAACAATGCGCATGGCACCTCTGTTAGTGATGCATGGCTTCTGGGACTTTGATCCTTGGTGGCTGGAACCTTCAGACCCACAGGGAGTGGCACCAGGATGGGGATCATCAGCCTTATCAAAGGTAAGCAGACTGTCAGTAAGTCCCACTGCTTTCTTCATCCTTTTGATTGTTTCTGACTTGTCCGCAGACCAGTTATCCTCATTTGTCGCATATGATGCCAGTTTTCATTTGCGAGGTTCATTGACAATGAGGCTGAGGTCAATAACATCACGAGGCATGATGGCCAAGGCCCTTGGCAGCAGATAGCAATGTATGGATGAGGTCTGTGGTGAGTGCAAGGCAAAGCACGTTCCCGAGAGGAGAGAGAGGCAGAGGAGAGAGGAGAGAGGAGGAAATCCTGAGACAACTTTGACTTTGGGAGGAGGCGTATGTTGTACTTTTGAACCTGTGAATATGTACTTGCTGGTTCCGTTTGACCTTGTGCTTGATGTCGTCAAAGATTCTTAGCACACAAAAAGAGAGAGAGAGAATGCTTGGTTGCTGGCTCACTGGCTGGTCTACTACAAGCATTTTTATGTACCCTTATATACTTGTGGAGAGACCTAGCTGAAGGAGTATTTTTAGAAGATAAAGAGGTGAAGCCATGTGAGGCGAACAAAAGTGGAAGGAATAAAAGGGGGTAAGGGAGAAACTGGGTAGCCGGGTATAAGGAGATGAATATGCAAGTGGCCCGGAACGCACACAATCCCTGTAATATGCTAAGTAAAATTACTTGTACCATGGATCAATCATGCTTGTACTAGTGTCAGAGTCTGTCCAAAACTAAAGTCAGGCAAAAGTCATAAATTTTATTGACAGTATAGTAATGGAAGAGTGAGAGCAAACAGGTCCCACCAGAAGTGGTGATGACCGGAGGTTTCGCGTCCAACACCCAAGCCATCCTTACAGCAATGCAATGGGACCACTGGGTCTGTATACAGTATCTACAATACATGTATGTACTGTATAGTTTTTCTGTGGCTGGTGCAATGCCACATGCATTGCCGCCCTCATTGCTGCCCTTCCAATTTCAGCTTACCCGCTCTGGCGGGTAAGGGTTGGGTGTCTGCGGGTAGGGGTCACATGAGGGGTATGAAGATGTGACCCTGACCCATACCCGCATGTACCCTGACCACATACCCAGCGGGTTGCGCCTACCCGTGGCGAACACTACCTTGAAACCTCTGACTCATTTGTCTCAGTGCTTTCGGCACTTTCCGCTCAACATCGTCACTAGGGAACAGCCCCTTTGACTTTGACTCATCCCCTCGCACTCCAAGGGATCCTATTGATCCCTTACCCAAGCACACAAACCAGGCTGTCACACAAGTTGTGTGGAACGTCCTGCACTGGACGTAACATGGTGTGGGACATTCCACATGACTTGTGTGACAGTGTTTGTTCAATGTTTCAGATAAGAAGTCAATAGGACTTCTTGCAGTGATGTATGATGAGTCAAAGTTAGAGGGGCTGTTCCCAATAACAATGGTGAGTGGAGAAGCACCAAAAGCACTGAGACAACAAAGTCAAAGTTCAAAGGAGGTCATCCAGAAGACAAGCACTGATGTATTCAATAAGTTGAGTCTAAGGTCTACAAGGTAGGTACTATGGACTTATATACATAAGGAAGGTGGCAATTATCTAATGAAGAAGCACAGAGTCAAGTGGGCCCAAATATCCAGAAGTGGAGGGCATAAAGCTTGGCTTCTGATAGGGAATTAAGTAAGTGTCTGGTTGTAGAGATAAGAGATAAGAAGATAAGGCAATATGAGGTAAACATAGATAAACATGGCATTGACAAGTACAAAGACAATCATGGGGACAGGTCACATGGGGGTTGCCAGGAAGGGGACATGATCAGAAAGTGTAACATAGGCAGAAGAGAAGGATTTGCATTAGGAAGAGTAAAGAAAAGAGGGTCACTGGGCAACAGTTGTAACACTGACCCCACTCATATCCCCTCTTCACACCCCTGTCTGACCTACCAGTAGTTCTGCCACTGACACTGTTGGACATCCCTCCTTGTTACAAACCCTGCTGCATTGTCTTGTTTCCTTTTTCCATCACGTGACTTGCTGTTTGGTCATGCTTGCCCCTTGTTGATTGTGTTGTGACTGGCTTTGTACTTGTTTGTTTCTTATCTATGACTCGACTTCTTGCTTATCTGTGACTCATACTGTACGTCAGAACTCTTACGTATTTTCCCACCAGAATCACGACTATACTGGATTCATCTACGTATATTCTCATCTGGCCCACATCAATTCTGCTTCCCCATTTAGCTAGATTATGACTTCATTGATACATCAAGTATGTTACTCTGATTCAGACTCCGACCTCTATTACGTATATAAGGCCTGCCTAGATAGCCTGTATGCCTTAGACTCAACTTCTTAATCGACTTGGTGCATTACCTTCAGGGTGATCTCTAAGACCCGACCTCTGAATTGTCTCAGTGCTTCTGGCACTTCTCCGCTCACCAGTACTAAGGATTAGCTCCTTGGTATTGACTTCTCATCTGACTTCTATGTACTTGAAAGACAGTGCACACTTGACTTCATAGTTTTGCTACACAATCACATCACATGTCGTGATGAATGCCCGCACCAGGCATTACACTCCTCCACCCTTGATGCCCTTGGCTTGCTGCCTTGGGACCTCCCTGTCACCCTCAGCCCTACTCTGATGCCTATGACTGACATTCATAGGACCATTCTCCCCACCATCCTGACCCTGCCAGTCTGAGATGACTGGATGACTTTAGCTGGTATCAGCCCCTTATGATCACAAGACCTTAGACCATGTGACTAGATCATAGCCCTATCTTGATTCTGTGATTCTCCATCATCTGATCCATCATCTGATTCCCCAGACTCCTGAGGGAGTATTCCCACATCAATCTAACTCCTATAGGACTTGCTGCTCCCACACTGCCTCTGACTCCTATGGGACTATTCCCATGCTGCACCTTATCTTGATAAGACCCATTCCTATCCTGGACTTCTTAGCTACTATTGGATGATAAGGACTTGATTATCTACAGTACCAGATCTCTGATACAGTACTTAAGACCCTGTAGACAGTCAGTAGAACCCCAGACTTGACATCTTGTACCTTAGCCTAGATATCTCTGATTTGGAAATCCACTGCACCCTTTGCCCCTTTACTAGGGCTGCATGCTGTCTGTTTGATGGTGATGGCCATCTATTTGATGGTGAGGGATGGGTACAGCTGACCCATAGACCTACTGTTTTTGGTACTCACTGGATCACTGACAGTACAGTACAGGTACAGTATGGCCATTTTACAGTATACAGTAGTAGATGGTATTACTAGAGAAAATAAAGTTGAGCTAGGTAGCATGAGCAAGAAGCTAAAAGTGATAAAGAAATGGATAGGTGTATTCTTGGGGCTATTCTACACCTTTTTTATGTAGTTTATGAGTACAATACCCAACAATCAACTTTACCAGTCATAATCTGAAACTCATAGAGGGACTTCAAGTTGTTGGAAATGGATCAATATGGCCAGGTTGGATCAATCACTAAGTGTGTGGTACTAACAAGTGAGTTGTGTGTTGTGCAGTAGCACATGGACTGTGTTTCACCTTCCTGTGAATAGTTTGATACCTTACTTGATTAGACACAATCCTTCTCCATCTAGGTTACTATAAGCACACTCATTTACAGTATTTAAAGGACACTTTTACTGTACAGTTCACTTCAGTTCTGACCAACACAACTGAAGTGAGTATTCTGTTATCTTATCTTTACCTATGTAGCTAACATGCACTGGTTATAACTACCATTCTAGGTAAAGACTAATTAATATATAGTTCTGACCAACACAACTGAATTATAACTACCATTCTAGGTAGTTTGGATTATCTAACCTCAGGCTGTGTTCATTACAAGTGTTGTCTTTGCTTCCATGAGCACAAGTAGTGTAAACAGGGCATACTGGAACATGAACTCCCTCAATAAATGTAATTGTAGATACATTATCACAAAAGAGACATCAGAGAAGCAATATCAAAACATGCCCCAAAAGGGTATGGAAACAGGCATGGTGCAGGCTTGTACCTAGATGCTATAATTGTCAAACAATCATGCTGCTGGTTATACTGACTGTGGTTAGTAGCGGGTTAGGCTAAAAGACAAGTAGTACTTCAGAGGTTAGAAGAACTCTATACAACTATACTACTGACCTAAAAGACAAGTAGTCTACACAAGATGGTTAGTCAAAGGTAAAAGAGAAGTATAGTAAAAAGAACTTACACTTCAGAGGTTAGAAGAACTCTGAAGTGAAAGAGACAAAACTAGTGAATAGCAGGGGTAACCCCCAGGTATCTTCATTGGTACCTGTACCCATACTGTTACGCTCAGAGGGGCGTACGCAGTCAAGTGCAGGTGGCTAGGTCACAGGGACAAGGTCAGGACGATCTTGGGTCGATGTGGAAGACAATAAGTCTGATGCAGGGTCTACCAGAGTCACAGGCTCAGTGTACAAGTCACAAAGGATGAGTACCAAAGGGACGAGTTCGGGTGGTGAGACGCAAGGAAGGAAGTTAAAGGTCCACAAGGCTACTGATTGTCACAGGAGCTCAAGATGGGGAACCATCTGAGTGAGACTAGCTAGGGTATATATACATGCTGGTACTAGCTGAGTCATCCATTCTTATCAGTCTTATCTAGACACTTGTGGTTCTGGACGTGTGACTATGGAACCTTCCATCAGAACCAGTGCCACCGTCTTCTCACGTCAACTAAGGTTCAGGGTCCTTCTGTACACGAGGCATCAAACCTTACTGTCACATGATCTGCTTCTGTACCTCATGCCATATCTGTCTTCTGGACTTCGGCGTGGGACATCATGACTAAGCCAGCGATGTCCTTGCAGACCCCGCACAGCTACTGTCACTGCTTGTGTGTCCCCCACGTCTTGCCATCTGTCGGGTACACTGGGTAGGTCATAACACATACCCATATCTGTCACTATGGGTATGGGTAACCTGTGGGTTACCTGCAGGTCACCTGCAGGTTGCCTGTGTTAAATGCATGCAAGTTCTTTACTTGCATTGTGCATTTTGGATATCCAGCCCAGGCCATCCTGGACCAAGGAGATACACAACATGTTCATTTATGGCTGCTTAAGATCCCTCAATGACTCTTGTTTTATGCTCAGAAGATTAAGATAATTCATTATTCCATTTTTATTTTATTATTCTGGTCTCAATTTTATACAAGCACAACTAAAATCCACCCCAATATACAGAGATGATTAGATAGGATGTAATAGAACATTGAATGAAAAGCCTGTCAGATAACCACACAGAATGCAAAAATAATTGACAAATGCATAGTGATTGGCAGGGGTAACCCCTGGATATTTGTTTTGATACCCAGGTTACCCATAAAATGAAACACATGCAAGTTCTTTGGTTGCATCACGCATTTTGGACAATCAGCCCAGACCATCCCAGTCTGGGAGATACACACTTGGATACAACATGTTCATTTGTGGCTACTCAGGATCCCTCAATAATTGCTGATTTATGTTCAGAAGATTAATTTGATTCTTTATTTACATTCTTATTTTATTTCATTTTGTGGAACAGGCATGGTGCAGGCTTGTACTTTAGATACTACTTTACTACTATCTTATCTCACCTTGTTAGCTGTGAGGCTTAGATGCTTTCAATAGAGCGATAGCAACTACTTTATTACAGTAGTTATACAGTGTTTATATACATTCTATGTACTATATCAGCTACTAGATTAAATGAACACATTATCTTGTTATCTCATTTAATGATGTGATTTGATCATATGTCAGATCTTAGATGTATATTCTATGTATCTAATTAATTTGTGAATGCATTTCTGTTGTGTTATCTATGTGTGATCATAATCATGTCAGACCAATGGAAAATCACAGCCACAATTGTTAAGTCAACCTTCCTTAATAGGAAGGAGATCAGACCAATATGCTGGTCCAATGTAGTCGCTGCCCTATGCAGCTTGTAGATACACATGGGCCTTGTTTCAGTAAAATAATTTGATAATTAGATTATAGAATAGTCTAAAGTAGTCTAGAGAGTATTTTAGATAGTGCCAGACTGGCAGAATTGATTGCACGTTAATAAAACAGTTGCATCAGGATTTTCAAGAGAGTGGATCACTGATAACACTTTTATTTTACATCGCACCATTGATCTGCTTTGATATTTCATAGGATAACACTAGAACATATTTACAAAAACCCTGTAGCATACATCAAATAAAATGTAGTCATTTGTTTGCTACAAATGTATTTTATCATTAAATTTCTGCTGATCTTGTCAATGACTGATGGCCACTTATACCCACCAAACCCACTGCGTGGGTATGGGTTTCTGGTGGGTTGGGAGTTGTATACCCATACCTGTACCCATCAAAACCCACAGCACTTACCTGCATGGGTATGAAAACCCTTGCTGATCTCTAGACAAAACAGACACCCTTATATATCCCAAGGGATGGTCTGTGCACACTGGGAATAAGTCCACAAGTGCTGGACAATAAACAGTGAGGGACAAAGGCCATTGGCCAAAGGAGAATCGCATGCTATACTGCACATTACTAAGTCCTAGTGATTGTCAAGGGTTTTCATACCTGCGCAGGTAAGCGCCACAGGTTTTGCTGGGTACAGGTACGGGTATACAGCTCCCAACCCGTGGAAACCCATACCCATGCAGTGGGTTTGGCAGGTATAGGTGCCAATTATGCATTGACAAGATCAGTAGAAATTCTAAGATAAAACACATCTGCAGCCACAAAAATAAAAGATCTCATCTAATGTATGCTATAGGGTATCTTTAAATATGTTCTAGTATTATCATATGAAATATCAAAGCAGATTAACAGTGCAATCTAAAATAAAAGTGTTATCAGTGATCCTGTCACAGTTAGGTGCAACACTGTGTTGAACATTGAGTAGGAGCTAGTCTTTCAAGTCAAGATGTATCAAGTTCAAGTCAAGACTCCAAGTCTTTAGCAGAGTCAAGTCAGTTCAAGCCCACAACAAAGTTGATAGGGCACACGCAAGAGTTGAGGTCGACGGCAGAGACACTCAGTCCTGCAACAAGTTCTAGAGGGTCGAAGGCTCTCCAAGTCGTGTCTTGGAGAGTTCAAGTGGGGTTCCTTTTACAGAGAGAGTTCAAGGAAGTCTAGTGCACCTTGGATTGAACACAAGAGAACAGACTTGATCTGTCTCTCTACTCTAGTTGGTCTTAAAATACATGTGGAGCTAGCTATGTCATTTTATGTAGAAGCATCTAGTACTATGATATAATGTCTAATAGTAGATCAAGCTAGAACTATGGAGAATTAGGAGGGGTTAGGCCCTCAGTAAGCAAAACACTGGTGAAACACAATATCAAGTCATTAGTAACGTCGCAGGGAGAATTCTGTCACAGATCCACTTCTTGAAAATCATGATGCACCTGTTTTATCAATGCGCAACCAATTCTGCCAGTCTGGCACTATCTAAAATACTCTCTAGACTACTTTAGACTATAATATAATATAATTATCAAATTAGTTTACTGAAAAAAGGCCTGTGTGTATCTACAAGCTGCATGGGGCAGCAACTACATTGCATTGCATGGTGGTCTGACCTCCTTCCTATTAAGGAAGGTTGACTTAAATGCACAAGGACAGTCGTGCTTGTATGAAATGAAACCAGAATAATAAAATAATAATGTAAATAAAGGATCCTTTTAATCTTTTGAACATAAACCAACAATATTTGAGGGATCTTGAGTAGCCATAAATGAACACATTGTGTCCAAGTGCGTATCTCCTTGACCGGGATGTCCCGGGCTGGATGTCCGAAATGTGTGATGCAAGTAAAGAACTTGCATGCATTTTCATGGGTGACCCACAGGTAACCTGTGGGTTACCCATACCCGTAGTGACAGGTACAGGTACAGGTATGGGTACCAATGAGGATACCCCAGGGTTACCCCTGCCAATCACTACTAAGTCCATCACTAATCAGCTGAGTAAGGTGAGAAAGAATGTAATAAAGATAACATAAAAAGTCCGATACTCCGGAATCTAATCTAATCTAATCTACAGCTGAAGCAACCTTTAGATGCCTGAAGCATCTCCAGACACGTCCTGTGTCAACAATAATACTATTATCTATCTCACCTAGTGTTTAAAAGTCCGGTCCAGTCTGGTTTTTTCAATATATTTCATGTGGACTGGACTGGCAACTGGTCTATAGTAACTCAAATATACTGCAACTGCAGACTGGACTGCTTAGGACCAATCCATACCAGTCCAGTTTCAGTCCAACAACTGGTTGCAACCAGTTTTCATGCAACCAGTTCAGAACTGGTCTGAACCAGTCCAAACTTGTTACAAACCCTGCTGCATTGTCTTGTTCCTTTTTCCTTCACATGACCAGTTGTTTGACCCTGCTTGGCCTTTGTTGATTACACTTTTGCCTTCCTTTGCATCTGTTTGTTTCTTATCTATGACTCGTCTTCTTTGCTTATCAGTGACTCATCCATTACACAAGGACTCTTATGTATTTTCCCACCAGAATTGCAACTATACCAAATACATCTTGGTATATTCTCATCTGACCCACTCTGGCCCCATTTCCCCTTTTAGCTATATTATGACTTTGTTGATATGCTGAGTACTCTACTCCAATTTAGACTCTGACCTCTGTTACATATATAAGGCCCACTTAGATAGCCCTGTATGCCTTAGACTCGACTTCTTAATCAACTTGGTGCATTACCTTCTGGGTGATCTCTAAGACCTGACTTCTGAATCATCTCAGTGCTTCTGGCACTTCTCTGCTCAACAGTACTAAGGGATTAGCTCCTTGGTATTGACTCATCACTCGCCTCCGTACACTTGTAACACAGAGTACACAGACCTCATAGTTCCGCTACATGACTTAGTCACATGTCATGCTGAACACCCACACCAGGTGTTACAGAACTGGTCAGAGGTCAGTTCCCAGACACTTTCAAGACAAGAGATGTGCTAAAGTTAACCACATAAACTAAACTGTAGGAATATTGGTCATATATCATGGACTGGTTATTACAAGGAAAGATTAGATTAGATAAAGACAGAGCATTCTAATATAGATAACTACCATTAAACACTGCACAGAATGCAGATAGTGATGGATGCATAAGGCTTAAGGCAATCAGAGACACTCAGAATTGTGCATAGAGCAAGTATATTACTATTACTACTATCCTACAAAGTTTCAGATCAGATCATGCATCTGATCTAAAGTGAGACAAGAATCAGTTACAGTGACTCAAAAAGGTGATTCAATGATGCATCAGATTAAATTGCCTATATCTCCATGAATACCACTCATAATTACATCATTCCTTTTTTGGTATAAAGCTATTATGTACATCTGCCAGGCCTACACCAAACACGTGGCTCTGTTTGGCCTAGCTTTGTTATTAATTTACAAATAACCAGAAAGTGCCAAACATTGAATCACATTTTTGAGTCACTGTAACTGATTCTTGTCTCACTTCAGATCAGATGCATGATCTGATCTGAAACTTTGTAGGATAGTAGTAATAGTAATATACTTGCTCTATGCACAATTCTGAGTGTCTCTGATTGCCTTAAGCCTTATGCATCCATCACTATCTGCATTCTGTGCAGTTTTCAAGGGTAGTTATCTATATTAGAATGCTCTATCTTATCTTATCTTTAAGGCACCAAAAAGACCGGTCCAGACCGGTCTATACCGGTCTAGTCTGGTTTTTAGGCAGTCTATCATTGTTGATGGACTGCAGACTGCATGTGTGAAAAATTGGGGCAACTGCAACTGGTGGTCTGGTTGCCATCAGTCCGGTCCAGTCCAGTTTGCAGTCTTTTTTCAGTCCAATGGACCAGACTTTTAAACACTAATCTCACCTTGTTAGCTTATAGACTTAGATGCTTGCAGTAATGCAATAGCAACTGCTTTATCTATAGCAGCTATACAGTGGTTTTATATACAATTTAGATGTATTATATTGCTACTAAATTAGCATTATCTCACTTGTTTATGAATGTGATTTGATCACATAATCAATCTGAGATGTATATACTCAATATCTAATTAATGATGCATTTTTGATCTCATCAATTATGCTATCTATCTATCTAAACACAATCACAATTATGTTGGACTGCTATCCCAGTACATGTGTAATGCCTGGTGTGGGCATTTGTCATGACATGTGATGAAGTTGCATAGCAAATCTACAAAGTCAAGTGCACACTGTCTTTCAAGTGCATGGAGGTTGGGTGAGAAGTCAATACCAAGGAGCTAATCCCTTAGTATCGGTGAGTGGAAGAGTGCCAGAAGCACTGAGACAATTCAGAAGCCGGGTCTTAGAGATCACCCAGAAGGTAATGCACCAAGTTGATTAAGAAGTCGAGTCTGAGGTATACAGGCTATCTAGACAGGCCTTATATACATAATAGGAGTCGGAGTCTGAATCGGAGTACATACAGAGTGCATCAACAAAGTCATAATGTATCCTTAATGGAAATGGAGTCAGGGTGGGCCAGGTGAGAATATACATAGATGAATCTGGTATAGTCATGATTCTGGTGGGAAAATACGTAAGAGTCCTTGTGTAATGTACAAGTCACAGATAAGCACAACATGAGTCAGAGATAAGAAACAAATAAGCACAAAGAAAGGTGCAAACATGGCCAACAAAGAGGCAAGCATCGGCGAACAATGGGTCACATGGGAGGGAAAAGGAAATAAGACGATGCAGCAGGGTTTGTAATGGTTTGTGATGGGTCACGACACAGTTTGTGACAAAAAGTGACGTTTTTCAAGTCGCGCATGTGCACGTGTTCTGTTTCGACTTTGCTGTAATCTCTAGCTCCGAGTCATATGACTGGAGCTAGTACTTCTTTTATCAGATCACTTAGTTGCACATGATAGAGGTCGCAACCCCTCCTATTTATTCTCATCTCAGTTCAGGGCATAACCCCTGGAGCATATGACTACCTGGATACTTACTACAGCCTTCTTGTTAGCTTATATTCATTTGATTGTACCTCACTCAACATGTATTTAAGCTGCTAGGTTACTGAGACAGACCTTAAGTCTGTTCTCTTGTATCTAATACAGGTGTATTTGACTTCACAAAGATCTGCTTGAACTCCCTAAGTGGAAGCTTAAGGAGCCTTCCTCCTCAGAAACTCTGCAGGGCTGATTGCCACTGTTCTCAACTTCATTCCCTGCACGTGCCCCTCCTGTATGTTGTGGGCACTTGAAATCTTGAACCGAACCAGGTCTTCTTAGTTGGACCTTGAATCTTGAGTGCGCTGCATACCTTGAGAGCCTTCAGACACCGAAAACACAACTAGACGCAGTTGACACCTGGCTGTGACATTAGAACAGACTTACAAATCTTAGAAACAGAAGAACTCACCTGAAATCACAAGGCAACGATGATGCATCCCCTTGCCCAACCCCCAATCAGCGATGTCTTATTCTGCAAGGGAACCTCAGATGCCTTCGGACGGCAAATCCCTTGAGTACCAATCACCAGATCAAAACCTAGAAGAACAGTCAGTACCACAGAACCCCGATGAAGCTCTACTGTTACAACCCCTGCCTAGCAACCCACTTTTCTTCACGATCCCCAGTGACGACCCCACCTGTCCCCCTACCTTACATTTCCTGATCATGTCCCCTTCCTGGGACCCGTCACATGCCCTGCTTCCCTCCCCGTGATCGGCCTTGTCTTTGTTTATGTCGCTTTGCTCATGATTGGTTTCTTATCTGTTATCTTCTGTCTCTTATCATTACGACTGGACACTTACTTAATTCCCTATCAGAAGCTAGGCTTTACGCCCTCCGCTTTCGTATATTTGGGCCCATATGACTTGGTGTCTCTTATCTTTAGACGCTCATTCGATTACGTATATAAGTCCGCTGTAACTACAATGTAGACCTCAGACTTGACTTATTGAATACATCGGTGTTTGTCTTCTGGACTTCCCCTTGAAACCTCTGACTTGATCGTCTCAGTGCTTTTGGCACTTTCCGCTCAACATCGTCACTAGGGAACTGTGACGCATTTTGTCGATGTAACGGTGTGTGACACGTTTGTGATGTGTTGTGATGGGTTTGTGACAATTTTCCGTTTGCGCGTGTTCGACATTTGTTCCACTGTTGCTCCGAGTCATGTGACCGGAGCTGATCTTCATTTCTTATCTAATCCCCAGACTCCTTAGACTGGCTCAGATTTGCACTCATTCGCTTTTGGTGTGGGTGCAACTCCCACCTACACTTCCTGTCTTAATCTCCACTGGAGATTCACATGGATATTTCTTGCACTGAGTATTCTACTTTACTTTACTTACAGAGATACTAGAGTACTTGTATTTAAGCAGTGCACACTGGAGAGACAGACTTTAAGTCTGTTCTCTTGTATCTAATACAGGTCTACTGTTCTTCACCAGAATCCCCTTGAACTTCCTAAGCTGCAACTTAGGAAGCCTTCACCCCAGAACCTCCAGCAGGGCCTATTGCCACTGCTTTGACTCACTTCTTGCACGCGTGCCCTTCTTATCTTGTGTGGGCCTTGAACCCTAACCGCGGCCCTCTGTGGTTCGCTTTGACACCTTGAATTGACTTGCTTTTGATAACCTTGACCTTGATCCTTGATCCTGGCCCCTGTGGTTCACCCTGACCCCTTGAACTGACTTGTCCTTGACAGTCTTGACCTTGCAGGCACTCCATATCTTGAAGGGGCTTGACTTGGACGATCCTTGACACAGCAAAGACCTGGCTGTGACATTAGAACAGACTTAATCGAACTTAGAAACAAAAGAACTCACCGAATGCACGAGGCGACGACGACGCATCCCTTGCCCCAACACCAGACACCCAGACACCAGCGATCCTGATCACCGGCCCCAGAACTTAAGAAAGAAGACTTACCCAGACCCGCAAGGCGACAACAGCGCGTCCCCTTTCCTGAATCCTGAACGAAGACGTCTTATTCCGCAAGGGAACCTCGGATGCCTTCGGACGACGACTCCCCCTTTCCCGAATCCCCGAACAACATCCTACGCAACGCGTGAACCCCAGACCCCCTTTGACAGACGACACATCCCTCGCATCCCTCAAGTACCAATCGCCAACCCGAAACCTAGAAGACCGATCAGTGACACAGAACCTCAAAAAGACTCTTACCTGTAAACCGAAATCACCTTGCACTTCTTGCAAGCAATTCCCTGACTGACAGCATCCCACACAATGCCGAACCGACGAACCCCGAATCCTTACTTGAACCTCGACTGGGAAGCGCGACTGCTCCAGGGATTTCCATTGACTTCCATTGAAACGAATCTTGCACCTGTAGCGACCTCCTTCCCACTCACCCCTCCTGTCCGATTGACCAGCAACATCGACCCGGAGTTGAAAAAAGAAACGCACGCTGGTTAGAGTTAGAAAGAAGAAAACGTACCTTTTAGAGGATATTGGATCCCCTACCAACACACGCGCCTCGCAATCGACCCCTACCAAGGACCTGGTACCACATCCGTTCTAATAACCTAGGACAGAGTGAAGCTATTAGAATAGCCCCAAACGAAACCGGATTCAACGCACCTGATTCCTCCAGAACCCCACCAACCGACCATACCCTCCACCAATATTCGAACCCCTACCAGCAGAACCGAACCGGGACCCAATGTCGATTACAATCCCTGAACCCCAGCCAAGACAACGACAACTATCAGTGGATCCAGAAAACCCTGAAGAAGGACTTACTGAACTACTCACCACCATGACACTTAAGGACGGCACGACAGGAGGCCGAATCGAAGGGGTAGCGCCCCCAATCTTTGATGGAAACCGAGTTGAAGCAGAACATTGGTGGACTCAAATAGAGCTCCACATCTTCCTAAATAGCCAAGAAACAGTCATAAAAGATGAAATCTCCAGAATATCGTATGTGTTGGCCCTAATGAGAGGACCCAAGATTAGCAGATGGGTGACAGAGCAGACGAAGTGGCTAGCCAATGTAGCCCACGCCAGAATTCAGGAGCCGCACCCGTGGGAGAAATTCCAACAAACGTTTCGGGCGGCGTTCGCCGATGAAACCGCCGAGCAAAAAGCACTAGAGGAGTTAGAGAACTCCGGATGACAAATGGAAACATCGACGATTATATCGCCGATTTCCGAGATCTCGCAGCTCGGGCCGGACTGCACCTGGATAACCCGGCAACACGGCAGAGTTTCCAGAGAGGATTACCACGGAAACTCATACAGACTATGATTACCCAGGGCAGCCCCCGGACATTCGACGAAACAGTGGATTCAGCTCGGAGATACCATGCGAACTGGGTCTTCATCCAGAACCTTCTTGGGAACAAAACAACAACCACGAGTCAAAACAGTAATCAAGGAGTAAAGTTCACGCTCCCTCGACGACGCGCTCCAAATGCCATGGACATCGAGACAAACAGAAAGACAGAGGACAAAGAACATTATAGAAGAGAGGGTCGATGTTTTGAGTGTGGACACTGAGGACATCTTGTTAGAGATTGCCCAGACAAAACACCACGACAACTACGACCGCCCGACCCGGACCGCCACTATCACGAACGTCACTCTGACGACTGTGACGGTACCCACTGGATCAAACGTCTCGAAGCCGACAGTAAATATTGCAGCAATCACGGCTTCCTTGAAATCCATGACCGACGACCAACGCCTCGAACTGCAGGGTCAATTTAAAAATGACGAGGATTTTTTGTATCGCTTGAATGGCGCGGCATTCATTCGAGCGATAGTTTCACATCATGTATTCATCTCACCTATCTGGGCAATGAATGTGGTTATCCCTCTCCATGGTGTGAAAGAGAAGGCCAGCATAGAGGCACTTGTTGATAGCGGTGCAACAGAGAATTTTATCAATCACAGAACAGTTATCAAATACTGACTCCCGACCAAACAACTCACGATCCCCAAGAAATTACGAAACGCTGATGGAACCCCTAATGCCACCCCAAACATTGATCAATATGTGGATCTCGATATAACTACTGACAACCAATCTAAGCGACACCGATTCTACGTTGCGTCGATCGGAACAGACCAAATGATCTTAGGCTATCCCTGGTTCACTGCTAGTAACCCGCTCATAAACTGGACACAAGGGCATTTGATGCAATCGATCCAACTCAGCGTACCAGGAGCACACATTAGAAGATTGAACATCGCTCAGGAATTAGCGATCAAAGCAAAAGATAATCTTGAGCGCTCTTGGGATCAGATCGTGCCGAAGGAGTACCATCGACATCAGAAGGTGTTCAGCGACCAGGAAGCGCAGCGATTCCCTGAGGCCAGGCCTTGGGATCACCGAATTGAATTAAAGCCAGATGCACCGTCGACGCTAGATTGTAAGATCTACCTGCTGGGACCAGGAGAACAGGACGTGTTAAACAAATTCCTAGAGGAGCACCTACAGAAGGGGTATATTAAAGAGTCAAAATCGCCATACGCATCGCCCTTCTTCTTCATCAAGAAGAAGGATGGGAAACTCAGACCGGTCCAGGACTATCGCAAATTAAATCAGTGGACGATCCGAAACACTTATCCATTACCATTGATCCCCGAGCTTATCGACTGTGTCCGTGGCAGCACTTTATTCACAAAGATGGATGTCCGCTGGGGGTATAACAACATCCAAATAGTCCCTGAGGATAGATGGAAGGCAGCTTTTAAGACCAATCACGGCCTGTACGAACCAAATGTTATGTTCTTTGGACTTACAAACTCTCCGGCAACATTCCAGACCATGATGAATGCAGAATTCAGAGAGGAACTTAATGAACGAGACGAAGCTGGGAAAGCCTGGTTCACTGTCTACATGGATGACATTCTAATCCACACCGATCATAACCTCCGAGATCATCAGTCCAAAGTCCATCGCATCCTAGATAAACTCAGTAAATTGGATCTTTATCTTAAGCCGGGGAAATGTGCCTTTGAGCAAACGCGCATCGAGTACCTAGGGCTTATTTTAGAAGCGAATCAGGTCCACATGGATCCAGTCAAAGTAGAAGGCGTCGCAGCCTGGAAAACGCCCACAACAGTAAAAGAAATACGCTCGTTTCTCGGATTCTGTCAATTCTATCGATGGTTCATCCAAGGATTCAGTAAAATTGCAGCTCTGTTGAATGTGCTTACTAGTGCCAAGAACCCCTGGAGATGGACAGAAACAGAACAGAAAGCATTTGACATCCTCAAACAGCACGTAACCTCCCAACCTGTGTTAATGCAACCGGACTTCGAGGAGCCCTTCATCGTAGACGCGGATGCTTCAGGCTATGCTCTTGGGGCAACCCTCAGCCAAAAAGATCCTGAGGGACGACTACATCCGATCGCTTACCTGTCAAAAACCTTAGATGCAACACAACGTAATTGGGACATCTATGATCGAGAGCTATTCGCAATCATCATTGCGTTTAGATCGTGGCGTCAATATCTCCTAGGTGCTAAGCACAAAGTCCAAGTGCGCACCGATCATAACAATCTGCAGTATTTCAAAGAACCTCAGAAACTCAATCGCCGACAAGCTAGATGGCTTCAGGAATTGGCCGATTTCGACTTCACACTGGAGCACATCCCCGGGAAGCTCCACACCGTTGCTGACATGCTCTCCTGACGACCAGATGCGGATCAAGGCGAGAACGATAATGACAAAGTCACGGTCTTACCAGCAGAGTTATTTGTTAAGATGACGCAGTCAATGAAACGTCCCTTCCCTAGTACCCTTCCAGAACAACACGAAATTCTACAACAATACCACGATCATGTGTTAGCAGGACACCCCGGAATCGACAAAACCACATGCAGAGTACAACGCGAATTTGAAGGAGGAGATCTGAAGGAGTTTGTACGAGAATATGTCCGAGGATGCACCAAATGTCAAGAGAATAAGCCGAAACTCATGAAGAAGGCGCCAATCTTTCCATTAGATGTACTGGCAACTGACGGCCCATTTCAATATATTGCTATGGATCTCATCACGGATCTCCCACCGGCTGGGAAGTATGACGCGGTACTCACGATCGTGGATCAGGGATGTTCTAAGGCAGCCAAATTCATACCTTGTTCTAAGGATATCACAGGTGAGGGCGTTGCTACGCTCTACTATCGCCATCTCTTCCCGTTCTTTGGAGTCCCGCGACGCATCATCTCCGATCGAGATCCGCGGTTTACATCGCATTTCTCACGTGCGCTAGCAAAAGTCCTTCAAGTTCAACAGAATTTATCAACAGCATTTCACCCTCGGACAGATGGATCTAGTGAACGCATGAACCTTTGGCTCGAACAGTACTTACGACTCTGGATAAGCGAGGATCAACACCAATGGCCCAAGTACCTACCACTTGCAGAATACGTCCACAATTCTTGGCCACATGATAAAACGAAACTCTCTCTGCATGCACTCATCCACGGCATGCAGTTTGACTGGAAGGCTGAAGCTAGTGATACTAACATTCCACAGGTTGACGAGTGTATGCGCAATCTACGCGACGCTCGATCTCGCGCAGAACACGCACTCCGAACGACCACGGATCTATTGGCCTGACCACAATTCGAGATCGGCGCGCAGGTCTGGCTTGAAGGAAAACACCTGAAGACTCACTTCCCCTCATCTAAACTGGCCCCTTGTCGCTATGGGCCATTTGCTATCTCAGCTTGTATTTCCCCTGTTGCCTATCGCTTAGCTTTGCTGGACCACATGAAGATTCACAATACATTCCACATCGATCTTTTATCCCCTTACCTAGAAACTGATGCTCACGGCCCCAATTACGTGAGGCCCCCTCCCAATCTCATCAATCACGAAGAAGAGTATGAAGTGGAGTCCATACTTTCTCACCGCCGCTATGGACGCGCCAAGAGATTACAGTTCCTGGTTAGCTGGAAGGGCTACCCTACTAGTGACAACTCCTGGGTAGATCTGAACGACTGCCATGCCCCAGATCTCATCCGCACCTACTACGATTCACTATCTAGGCGCCAGGGTCGGCACCAGTCTTGAGAGGGGGGTAAATTCTGACGATTAAAGATAGCTTCGCCACTTTCCTTAACGCTTCCGCCTCCAACAAACGCTTCCCTGAGACAGATCAAGATTTATAACCTTAATAGGCTTAGCCTTAATCGACTTCCGCGATCAGGTAACCTCGGCAGAAATCTCTAGACGACTCAAATAATAATCTACCACGAACTTGCGCATTGATGGCGGCAAACGGACCGGACATACCGCAATACCCATATCTTATCTAGAGGCGACACATGACGCGCACCATCCAGACCCCCCACAGCACTCCAATCAGGCGGGGTCGGAAACTCTTGACGCCCTCGACGACGCCGCGATCTGCATGTTCCACTATATTATTGACATTACTCTAACCAACTGAGCTTCGGGGCAAGCTCGACCGTACAATGGGGGTGATGTGACGCATTTTGTCGACATAACGGTGTGTGACACGTTTGTGACGCGTCGTGATGGGTTTGTGACAATTTTCCGTTTGCACGCGTTCGACATTTGTTCCACTGTCGCTCTGAGTCATGTGACCGGAGCTGATCTTCATTTCTTATCTAATCCCCAGACTCCTTAGACTGGCTCAGATTTGCACTCATTCACTTTTGGTGTGGGTGCAACTCCCACCTACACTTCCTGTCTTAATCTCCACTGGAGATTCACATGGATATTTCTTGCACTGAGTATTCTACTTTACTTTACTTACAGAGATACTAGAGTACTTGTATTTAAGCAGTGCACACTGGAGAGACAGACTTTAAGTCTGTTCTCTTGTATCTAATACAGGTCTACTGTTCTTCACCAGAATCCCCTTGAACTTCCTAAGCTGCAACTTAGGAAGCCTTCACCCCAGAACCTCCAGCAGGGCCTATTGCCACTGCTTTGACTCACTTCTTGCACGCGTGCCCTTCTTATCTTGTGTGGGCCTTGAACCCTAACCGCGGCCCTCTGTGGTTTGCTTTGACACCTTGAATTGACTTGCTTTTGATAACCTTGACCTTGATCCTTGATCCTGGCCCCTGTGGTTCACCCTGACCCCTTGAACTGACTTGTCCTTGACAGTCTTGACCTTGCAGGCACTCCATATCTTGAAGGGGCTTGACTTGGATGATCCTTGACACAGCAGAGACCTGGCTGTGACAGGAACAGCCCCTTTGACTTTGACTCATCCATTCGAACTCCAAGAGGTCCTATTGACCTCTTATCTGAATAACGTACAAAGCTGTCGCACAAGTCGTGCGGAACGTCTCACACCGGACGTAACATCAAGTCGAGTCTCTCACAGTGGCTTCCAGCCGCAGTCAGACCCTCTTCCAGGAAGAACTTATCGAACGCAGAGACAAGCATAATCTTTCACAGCAAGTACTTGGCTCTGCCACCTGGAAAGACTTTGAGTCCGAGTTTGGATACTACGTCTATCACGACGGAAGATACCAACTGGTAGAATATGACGACGAAAAGAGAGTTTGGTATCATATCTGATACTCGGATAGCCAACACTCTTGGGTCACTACAGGACCTGCCCCACCCGAATTTGGACTAGGCCCATGGAGAGAAAATCCCCCAGCCATCGTCATGGACTCCGAACCAGAGGAGTACGTAGAAGAACCCAGTGAAGAAGAAGCACCGGCATTAGCAGCGACTACGTTTCCGGTTGCACCCACAGTTGTCATGTTCAGAGCCCCTGCTTTGACAACTCCCCAGATATCGATACAATCTACAGACACCGTCACCCTATCTCATCCACTCATGTCCACCATCGCCGCCCAACTTCCAGACCCTGCCCCACTAGCCCCTGTGGCACCACCACCAAACATCCCTCCCCCTTCCAGACACCTGTCTGGAGTGTTACCCCAAACATTTACTGGGGATCGTTCACAAAGCAAGAAGTTCATGTTGGAGTTCACGACATTCAAGAACTTCAATCATGATGTCCCACAGATTGTCAACCCATTCCAACGGGCCAATCTGTTTCTCTCCCTGATCCGAGGGATGCAGTGGACAATTGGACAATGGAGCAACTGGAGTGGCTCAATGAGCAGGTTGAAAGCGGGCGTTGAACCACAAGCGAAGGTCTTTGGGAGACCATAGCAGAGAGGTTCAAGGACACCTTCACAGACGGACAGGCCAAGCAGAAAGCAGCCTGGAACTAAAGTCCCTCAGAATGGAGAAGGGAGAACTTGACGCATATGTTGCCAAGTTCAGAAGTCTAGCCAACAGGGCCGGCTATGACACCGACGAAGAGGCAACATTAGACCTCTTTTCACAGGGTTTGCCCAATCCCCTAGTCAAAAACATCATTCAGTTTCATCATCCTCACGACTGGGATACTTGGGTTGATGCTGCTCGAGGCAGCAACAAGACTATCTCGACTTCCAGACAAGGTTTGGAGTTGACACCAAGAAAGGAAAGACCCGAGACCAGTGGAAGGCAGCATTCGGAGTAAAGCCCACCCCGCATGGCCAGAGGGATCCAAACGCTATGGATACCTCTGCGGATCGGGCCCGAGCTCGGGCAGCACTTATGGAAGATGAGCGGCAGACGCTAATGAAGGAAGGGCGCTGCTTCCGTTGCAGAGCACTGGGACATATGTCCTGGGACTGTCCCAAGAAGGGAGCACGAGTCGCCATCGCCACTGTGGCGCCGGAACATCCCGTTCAGAATAACCCCCCCATTGTGGATAAGCGGTCAAAAGAAGAGAAAGCTCAGGATATATGGGCCAACATGATGAAGGAGAGTGAGGAAGTGCGCGCCATACTGGTAGAAAAGGCGTTTGCGAAAAAGGATTTTTGTTAGGCTCAAACCCATCGGCCTGGGCACGAGCACTCCATGTTACCTCTGTGTATGCTAGTCGATTCAAATCATTGAAAATACCAGTCCATTTTGAAACTACACAGAGGACAGCTGATTGAGACATTTTAGTGGACTCCGGAGCCACGGACAATTTTATTCACCCACGACTGATCAAAACAATGGGTTTGGGATGGCTGGCACTTCCCCAGGAAAAAAACATTTGGAATATTGATGGAACAGCCAACTGCGCTGGAAAAATCACTCACTACATGGATCTGAGGGTCCAGGTGGGAGAGGCTACAAAGAACATTCGTTTCCTAATTACGGATCTAGGAGACGAAGACCTTATCCTAGGGTACCCATGGCTCGCCGCATTCGAACCCAAGATCAACTGGGCTGATGCGACAATGGATAAAGAATCATATCCCACTATCATTACATCAATAGGCTATGACTATGCAGTCAGACATCCGACAATAAAAGCTATGAGTACAGGAGAGGAAGACCCAGGTCGTTGTTATGCTACCAAAGCATCAGAGCTAGCCCAAAAAGCAATACAAGGGCAGGCAGAAAAGACGTACAGTGATGTAGTGCCGAGCACCTACCATCAGCATCGGAAGGTGTTTTCTGAAGAAGAATCCCAGCGTTTTCCACCCTCCAGACCATGGGACCACGCCATAGACCTACTCCCTGATACACCAACAGCAATAGATTGCAAAATCTATCCGCTGTCCCAGTCTGAGCAGGTGGCACTGACGGAGTTCCTTGAAGAACATTTGGCAAAAGGATATATTCGCCCATCCAAGTCGCAGTACGCCTCACCCTTCTTCTTCATCAAAAAGAAGGATGGCAAGCTGCGACCGGTTCAGGATTACCGGCGAATCAATACATACACCGTGAAAAATGCCTACCCCCTGCTGCTCATCTCTGAGCTCATTGACACTATGAGGGATAAGTCCCTCTTCTCAAAGATGGATGTGCGATGGGGCTACAACAACGTTAGAATCAAGGAAGGTGACCAGTGCAAGGCGGCGTTCAAAACAAATCAAGGGTTGTTCGAACCCAATGTTATGTTCTTTGGTCTCACGAACTCGCCGGCAACATTCCAGTCTATGATGAACCACATCTTCTGCGATCTCATTCTCACGGGAGAAGTAGTGGTCTACATGGACGACATCCTAGTAGCCACCCCAGATGACTTGGACCACCACCAAAGTCGCATACATCAGGTGTTGGATATACTGCACAAACACGATCTCTATCTCAAACCCGCCAAATGCTCCTTCGAACAACGGAGCGTTGAGTATCTAGGGGTCATCTTGGAAGGAGGACAGGTGCGCATGGATCCCGTTAAGGTACAGGGAATCCGGGAGTGGCCCGTGCCGACCTGCGTCAAGGATGTCCGATCGTTCATTGGATTCTGTAACTTTTACCGATGATTCATCAAGGGGTTTTCAGGCATAGCACGACCACTGAACGACCTGCTGAAAAAGGACATACCATGGCATTGGGATGCCACACAACAGCAGGCATTTGAACAGATTAGGGACCTTGTCAGCTCAGAACCAGTACTTATCCAACCAGATCTAGGCCACCCCTTTGAAGTAGAAGTGGACGCCTCACACTTTGCGAACAGGGCAGTGTTATACCAGAGAGATGCCGCACAAGTACTTCACCCAGTGGCATACTACTCCGAAACCTTCTCCCCCACTGAGAGAAACTACAACATCTGGGACAGGGAGCTTTTAGCCATAGTCAAGGCGTTGCGACACTGGCGACCCTACCTGGCAGGAACCCCTCACAAGACCGTCATCCACACTGATCATTCCAACCTCTTATACTGGAAAGAACCCCATAAAATCAGTCGATGTGTGGCACAAGAGGTCTTGGAATTGGAAGAATATAATTTCACGCTGAAACATATTGCTGGGAGTCAGAACGCTAGAGCAGATGCATTATCGCGCAGACCAGACATGCATACAGGGGAGGACAACAATAACGACATCACTGTCCTCCCAGAGGAGGTATTTGCCAAGACGGCCGTTGTCAGTCTCCATGACATGGACCTTTGGGCACAAGTTTCCCAAAATATGAACCAAGACCTGTGCCTTTCATGGGCCGACGCTCACAATTTGAAGAAAATCAGCGGTCTTTGGTGGAAAGATGGGGATCGACTCATTGTCACTGGTGGTGACAACATTAAGAGGGGGGTGATCCATTTTCATCACGACCTTCCCTCCGCTGGCCATCCGGGCATCGCCAACACCTACACCCTGGCCAAGAGAGACTATTGGTGGCCCAATATGAAAAAGGACATCAAGAGCTACATACGAGGATGCGCATCATGTCAAGCAAACAAGGTGAACACGCACCCGAAAGTTCCACCAATGCTCCCCATTACTCCCACTACATTGACTCCTTTCCAGACCATCGCCATGGACTTCATTGTCAAGCTGCCCAAATCACAAGGCTTCAACACTATCCTTACAATCACAGACCATGATTGCTCCAAAGCGGCCCTCTTCATTCCCTGTAACGAAACTATCACAGCCGAAGGAGTGGTGAAACTATACCTGAACCATGTATATCGGCACTACGGACTCCCCAAGAAGATCATCTCTGACCAAGATACCCGTTTTACATCGGCGTTCGTGAGAGCCTTATGCAAGACGCTAGACATCACACAGAACGTTTCAACAGCATACCATCCACAGACAGACGGACAGTCCGAGCAGACGAACCAATGGTTGGAACAGTATCTCCGGTTTTGGTGCAATGGCAGGCAGGACGACTGGGCAGAATGGCTATCAATGGCAGAATTCACTCATAACTCATGGCCCAATGGAACGACAAAATCCACCCCTTTCTCCCTTATCATGGGCTGGACTCCACGCACCACATGGACAGATAAGCCCATCAATGTCCCGTCAGTAACCGAACAGATAGGCCAATGGGAAGAGCTGTGGCAATCGGCCAATGAAAACCTGGTAAAGGTGCAACAGCTTCTGGCAGCACAGCCAAGCACATTCACACCTTATCAGACCAATGACTGGGTATGGCTCGAGGGCAGGAACATTCACACATCACACCCCTTGGCCAAACTAGTGCCCCGACATCATGGACCCTTCCAGATCACAAGGAAGCTGTCAGATGTATCTTACGAATTGCAGTTGCCGCCGAAATGGAAGAACCATCCAGTCTTCCATGCAAAGCTTCTGACCCCTTACAAGGAAACCTCCATTCATGGAGAGAACTTCCCGAGACCCCTGCCTGACCTTATTGATGGCGAAGAAGAATGGGAAGTGGAGTGCATTCTAGACTCCAAGCGACAAGGCCGAGGGCGCAAGCTGTATTACCTGATCAAGTGGAGAGGTTTCCCAGACTCTGACAACTCGTGGGAACCAGCCGGGGATATCTCTGCCCCGGACCTGATCGCGGAGTTCCATTTACGACATCCCCAAGTGCCCAAAAACAGTTAAAAGAAAGGCAGACTCCCAAACTTTCCTGAGAACAATGCTTCACCAGCAACACCCTCACTACACACCAATATGTCTTCCTCCTTCATCGCTGCCTCTGCTGCCATCGACGCCTTCACCGCCACTACTGTGGTTGTGGAAGCCTTCCCTTCCGCTCACCCCTCTACTCATCCCTCCTCTCCCATCGACTATGAGGCTGCGGAAGAACCTGACGCTGCGTACGACACTCAATAAGCAGTACAAGGAACATGCGAAGATGATGACGAGATTGACCAGTGGGATGTTCCAGGTCGAGCAGGAGCTGGTGGAGATCTGAAAGAGGTTGGAAACAGGGGATGCGTACCAGACCATTGCGGAGAGGTACGCCGACACGTACGCGCGACCCTCCCTCCACGATCGTTGGGGCTGCACCAAGGTTGTTGCCCAATCGGTTCAAGATGCCACGGATGCACGAGAATCCCTGCGGAGAAACGTGCTGGCAGTGTGACAGTAAGTACCATATCAGTTGGAACTGTCCCCTCAACCGCAAATGGTGTTGCCACTGCCGCAGCAACCTGCACTGGAGCTGGTTCTGCATTTTCCGCCATGTAGGTGTTCCCCAACAATCATCAACCCATCCGGCTGGTGCGGCAAGTGCCTATGTCACAACGCAGGGCATCGCGAGTTGGACTGCCCTGTCCACGACCTCTGTCACTTGTGTGGACAGCGTGGCCCCTATGGCTTCCTCTGCGCACATAGGTGTCCCCAGGATGAGGACAAGGAAAATTACACCATGGACGATCGTAATGTAGCTGATGATTACTTGGACCTGGTGCAGGATGATGATGGTACGAGTCGTTTCTAGCTGGGTCAGCTAGAGCCAGAAGAGGGGGTGATGTTATGACCCCTGCCTAGCAACCCACTTTTCTTCATGATCCCCAGTGACGACCCCACCTGTCCCCCTACCTTACATTTCCTGATCATGTCCCCTTCCTGGGACCTGTCACATGCCCTGCTTCCCTCCCCGTGATCGGCCTTGTCTTTGTTTATGTCGCTTTGCTCATGATTGGTTTCTTATCTGTTATCTTCTGTCTCTTATCGTTACGACCGGACACTTACTTAATTCCCTATCAGAAGCTAGGCTTTACGCCCTCCGCTTTCATATATTCGGGCCCATATGACTTGGTGTCTCTTATCTTTAGATGCTCATTCGATTACGTATATAAGTCCGCTGTAACTACAATGTAGACCTCAGACTCGACTTATTGAATACATCGGTGTTTGTCTTCTGGACTTCCCCTTGAAACCTCTGACTCGATCGTCTCAGTGCTTTTGGCACTTTCCGCTCAACATCGTCACTAGGGAACAGCCCCTTTGACTTTGACTCATCCATTCGAACTCCAAGAGGTCCTATTGACCTCTTATCTGAATAACGTACAAAGCTGTCGCACAAGTTGTGCGGAACGTCTCACACCAGACGTAACATCTACCTATCAAACCAACAGACCTCAGATTCTTGCTTGAGCCCCAACCTGAAGTGTGACTACTCCAGGGAAGCTCAGTGACCTCGATTGATATGCACCTTACAACTGTGGCAAACTCATTCCCATTTATCCTTCCTACACAACTAACCGATAACGTCGACCCAGAACTAAAAGGGAATGCACACTGGTTAGAACTCAGAGAAGAAAACGTACCTTTTAGAGGATACTGGGTCCCCTATCGCCATACACATCTTGCTGTCAACCTCTACCAAGGAACCTGGTATCATGTCTGTCCCAACGACCTAGGACAGATTGAGGCTATTAGAATAGCCCCCAACAAGACCAGACTAAACGCACCTAATACAACCAGCACACCCCTAGCTGAATGAATCCTCCAGCTGCTATTTGAAGCGCTACCCCCACTCACTGACCCTACTCCAATGACGACCCTCCCTGAACCACAACCTATACAAAGGCAATGCTTGGTCAGCCCAGAAGACCCAGATGAGGGACCTACCGAAATACTCGCCACCTCCAAAGAAAACACGGCCAGAGGGCAAGTTGAAGGGGTACCACCCCCATTTTTTGATGGAAACTGAGCAACTGCTGAAGACTGGTGGACCCAAGTAGAACTTCACATCTTTCTGAATAACCATGCCACAATCATTAAGAACAAGGTATCACGAGTGTCGTATGTGTTAGCCCTAATCAGAGGACCAAAGGTTAGCCAATGGGTGATGGAACAAACAAGGTGGCTAGCCAATGTTTCCTGCTCCAAAATTCAAGAACCGCACCTGTGGGAGAAATTCCGACAAACATTCACAGCGGCCTTTGCTGATGTAGCCACAGGACAGAAGGCGCTACAGGAGCTAGCCAACCTTAGGATGACAAATGGAAATACCAACGATTACATCACTGATTTCCGCAGCCTTGCAGCTTGGGCAGAGCTGTACCTGGACAACCCAGCCATGCATCAGAACTTCCAAAAGGGGTTACCACGGCAGCTTGTACAAACTATGATCACTCAGGACAGCCCCCAGACATTCGATGAAACAGCAACTTGGTGAGGAAACATCACGTGAACTGGATCTTTATGCAACGCATGTTTGGGGACAAAACGTTGACTGGCAACAGGAACAACAACCGAGGAAACAAATTCATGCTTCCTCGTAGACGCAACCCAAATGCAATGGATGTTGATGTCATCAAAAAGGCGGTTACCATGGAGGAGAAAGAACAATATAAGAAGGAGGGACGCTGCTTCGAGTGCAGATGCCGAGGACATCTGGTCTGAGATTGCCCCAACAAAAGACCTCGACCAAGCACGAGCACCCTGACCCAGACCACCATGATCACCAAAGTATCACAGACGACTGTGGAGGTACCCACCAGATCAGCTGCCTCAAAACCAGCTGTGAACATTGCGGAACTTGTGGCATCCCTGAAAACAATAACCAACGATCAACGCCTTGAGTTGCAGAACCACTTTAAAGATGACAAGGATTTTTATATTGCTTGAATGATGCAGCCTTCATTCGAGCTCTAGTTTCACACCATGTATACATTTCACCAGTTTGAGCAATGAAAGTATCTATTCCCCTACAAGGTGTGAAAGAAATGGCCAACATTGAAGCACTCATTGACAGTGGTGCAACTGAAAACTTCATTAATTACAAAATGGTTATCAAACATTGACTTCTGACAAAGCAACTCACAATCCCCAAGAAACTACACAATGCTGATGGAACACCTAATGCCACTGGCAACATTAACCAATACATTGATCTGGACATAATTACAGGCAACGAACTCAAACGACATTGGTTTTACATTGCATCAATTGGAACCGACCAAATGATCTTAGGTTATCCATGGCTCACCCCAGCAATCCACTTATGATTGGATGCAAGGGCACCTCATGCAGTTGATCCAACTCAGCATACCCAGGGAATACATTAAGCGATTGAATATAGCTCAAGAACTAGCATTAAGGCAAAAAACGATCTGGAGCGCCCCTGGGATCAGATAGTCCCCCAGGAATATCATCGACATCAAAAGGTATTCAGCAATCAAGAGGCTCAACAATTCCCCAAGTCAAGACCTTGGGATCATCAGATCAAATTAAAACCAGGAGTGCCTGCAACACTGGACTGTAAGATCTATCCACTAGGGCCAGGGGAACAAGACACATTAAATAGGTTCTTGGAAGAACACTTACAGAAGGGGTACATCAGCGAGTCTAAATCACCATATGCATCCCCATTCTTTTTTATTAAGAAGAAGGATGGGAAGCTGAGACCGGTCCAGGACTATCACAAGCTCAACAAGTGGACAGTCTGAAATACATATCCCCTACCGCTAATCCCAGAGCTAATAGATCGAGTCTGTGGCAGTACCCTTTTCACGAAGATGGATGTCCACTGGGGGTATAACAATATCTGCATAGCTTCAGAAGACTGATGGAAGGCAGCCTTCAAGACAAACCACAGCCTATACGAGCCTAATGTTATGTTCTTTGGCTTAACAAACTCCCCAGCAACATTTAAGACTATGATGAACACAGAATTTAGAGAGGAACTAAATGAATGAGACAAAACTGGCAATGCTTGGTTCACTGTGTATATGGATGATATTCTCATCCATACTGATCATGATCTCCGAAATCATCAATCTAAAGTCCACCGCGTCCTTGATAAACTCAATAAGTTAGATCTATATCTTAAACCAGAAAAATGTGCCTTTGAGCAGACATGCATAGAATACCTTGGACTCATTCTAGAAGTGAACCAAGTACATATGGATCCGATTAAAGTGGAAGGAGTCGCTACTTGGAAGGTACCTACAACTGTGAAGGAGATCCAATCATTCTTAGGGTTTTGCCAATTCTATTGCCGGTTCATTCAAGGTTTTAGTAAAATTGCAGCCCCGTTGAATGCACTCACAAGCGCAAAACATCAGTGGAAGTGGACCGTGACAGAGCAAGAAGCATTTGATACCCTCAAACAACGAGTCACCTCTCAACCAGTGTTAATGCAGCCGAACTTTGAAGAACAGTTCATTGTAGATGCAGACGCATCAGGATACGCACTTGGCGCCACCCTCAGTCAAAAAGATCCAGAAGGACGACTCCACCTGATTGCCTACCTATTGAAGACTCTGGACGCAACGCAGCAAAACTGGGATGTCTATGATCATGAACTGTTCGCAATCATTATCGCCTTTAGATCTTGGCGCCAATATCTTTTGGGTGCTAAGCATAAGGTCCAAGTGCGCACAGATCATAATAACCTCCAATACTTCAAGCAACCACAGAAACTAAACCACTGACAAGCTAGGTGGCTTCAAGAGCTTGCTGATTTTGATTTCACACTCAAACATGTTCCAGGTGTTACAATCCCTACCGAGCAACCCCGTTTTCTTCCACCTCCCCAACAGTGACCCGTCCCTACCACCCACTTTACACTTCATGATCATGTCCCCGTCCTGGGACCCATCACGTGCCCTACTCCCATCCCTGTGACCTGCTTTGGACTTGTTGACACGCTGTATACCTATGTTTACTTTCTTTCCTCTTATCTTGCTATCTCCTTATCTTTATGATTCGGACACTTACTTAATACCCTATCAGAAGCCCGACTCTATGCCATCTGCTTCCGTATATTTGGGCCCACTTGACTCCGTTATCTTATCTATAGACGCCCATTCGATTATGTATATAAGTCCACTGTAACTACATTGTAGACCTCAGACTCGACTTATTGAATACATCGGTGTTTGTCTTCTGGACTCCCCTTTGAACCCTTTGACTCAATCATCTCAGTGCTTTTGGCACTTTCCGCTTAACATCGTCACTAGGGAACAGCCCCTTTGACTTTGACTCATCCATTCAAAAGCTCCAAGAGGTCCTATTGGCCTCTTATCTGAACGAATGCACAAAGCTGTCACACAAGTCATGCAGAACGTCTCACACCAGACGTAACACCAGGGAAGCTTCATACAGTTGCAGATATGCTCTCGTGTTGACCAGATGCAGACCATGGCACAGCAGATAATGAGGAAGTTACAGTGTTACCAGCAGAATTATTTATCAAGACATCGCAGTCAGAGAAACAACCTTTTCTGGCTACCCTCCCCAAGTGACGTGAGATCCTCCAATGTTATCACGATCACATCCTAGCGGGACATCCAGGCATTGACAAAACCACGCGAGGAGTTCAACGCAAATACAAAGGGAACAATCTAAAGGAATTTGTATGCAATTATGTCAAAGGATGCACCAAGTGTCAAGAGAATAAGCTGAAGCTTACAAAGAAGGTGCCAACTTTTCCATTTGATGTGCTGGTTACGGTTGGTCCATTTCAATACATTGCTATGGATCTAATTACGGATCTCCCACCATCTGGAAAATATGATGCAGTATTGACCATTGTAGATCAAGGATGCTCAAAGGCCACCCAGTTTATACCCTGCACCAAAGAGATTACTGGAGAGGGAATAGCTACCCTTTACTACTGCCACCTCTTCCCATTCTTTGGTATCCCACAGCAGATCATCTCAGATCGCGATCTGCATTTCATGTCCCACTTCTCGCACGCACTTGCACAAACCCTCCAGATTAAACAAAACTTGTCTACAGCATTCCACCCACAAACGGACGGTTCTAGTGAGCACATGAATCTTTGGCTAGAACAATATCTCTGACTTTGGATAAGCGATGATCAACATAAGTGGTCAGAGTACCTGCCATTAGCTGAATATGTACACAATTCATGGCCACACGACAAGACAAAGCTCTCCCCACACGCACTAATCCATGGCATACAGTTCAACTGGAAAGCTGAAAGTGCTGACACAGGTGTACCACAGGTGGACAGATGATTACGCAAATTACACGATGCGCACTCGCATGTGGAGGACACATTCAAAAGAACAAGAGACCAACTGAGCCACCCACAACTAGCAATTGGATCCCAAGTCTGGTTGGAAGGGAAGCACCTCAAAATGCATTTCCCCTCCTCAAAACTAGCCCCTCGCTGATATGGACCATTCACAGTCCTGACCTGTATTTCACCAGTTGCTTATCGACTAGACTTACCACCTCACATGAAGATCCATGATGCCTTTCACATCAATCTTTTAATGCCTTATCAAGAGACTGACGCCCATGGCCCCAACTACATGAGGCCCCTGCCTGATCTCATTAACCAGGAGGAAGAATATGAAATCGATGCTATTTTAAATCACTGCACTCATGGCTGATCAAAGAAATTGCAGTATCTAGTCAGCTGGAAAGGCTATCCAGCCAGTGACAACTCGTGGGTCGATGAGGCCAATTGCCATGCACCAGATCTCCTCAAGTCCTATTCCAACTCACTGTCAAGGCGCCAGAGTCAGCACCACCCTTAAGATGGGGGTGATTTTGCCAATTTGCCTGAATTTCGTTGATCTGAACCATAGCCTGCTAACTTTAACAATAATTCTTATAATGGCTCGAATCAAATGCACAACCCACCTCTTCCAACAGAGGAAGTTGTCTAAAGTGATCCCCAGAATGAGTGCGACATCCTCCAGACAGAGCCCTTTTTCCCTTGCAGATATTTCAATAATTAGACCAACAGTAGATGCCATCAATGATGCTGCTACATTAGGAGCCCTCAAATACCCACACAACATGCCCACACTTCCCCCGACTCCGACCTCATCCACACCTGTCACTCATTTCTCATGTACCATGGAAGATAACCCTATTCAGAACATAACTACTGCTGTTACACTAACCACCCAAAACCAGGATCTCGATCTAGATACTCATGAGCGAGCACAGGATGCACCTCTGGAGGCTCGAGCGAATCTAGAGACTGAAGTTCATATTGAAGAAGGTGCACACTCAGGCGACTACAGACAAGAAATCTCAGAGCTAGGACAACTACTGGAGGACAAGACGATAAACTTAAACACAGGCACTGTAGACCACTATGACCATCCAGGAGCCCTGTTTGAACGCAACCATGAAGACTCCCCTCTCTTTTTCCACCAACAAATTGCTGATCATTGTGGATGTATGGACAAAGCCCATTACATTGCCTACAAATACCAACACCCCAATCCCCGGATCGCTTGTACCATGGGAGCCCACCAACCCATCTTCTACTTCCCCTTGCACACTCGCCCCCACCCTCAATACTCACACGGTGTGAACCCGATCCTTAGCTGCTCCCAGCAATGCCTCTTTGAAGGAGATCAAAGCTTCTCCCCCCTAGTTAGCATGGCACTTGATGACCTTCGTGATCCTGGGGCCTGGGCAGAAGTTTCGCATTACCAGTATGCCACTCGAAGACTTGAAATGATCCACAGGGCACTGGCACACTGGTGACGACAGGTGGCCCAAGTCAACCTAGACATTCGAAACACAGTCAATGCACTGTCTCGCGGCGACGTCTACCATTGCCTTTTCCCTTACCTCACTTATGCTTATGCTTGGGATCGCCCTATATGCCTGGAAGATGCCATCCATTATGCACCCGATCCAGAACTTCGTGCAGTACTCCAAGTGGGCGGCATTGGGAGTTCTAGACGCCCTCGATGACGCTGCGGCCTGTGCATTCTCCCTCGTATCATTGACCTAACTCAGGATGAGTCAGCTTGAGGCCAAGCTGGATGATACAGAGGGGGTGATGTAATGGTTTGTGACGGGTCACGACACAGTTTGTGACAGAATGTGATGTTTTTCAAGTCGCACGTGCACACGCGTTCTGTTTCAACTTTGCTGTAATCTCTAGCTCTGAGTCATATGACTGGAGCTAGTACTTCTTTTGTCAGATCACTTAGTTGCACACGATAGAGGGTGCAACCCCTCCTACTTATTCTCATCTCAGTTCAGGGCATAACCCCTGGAGCATATGACTACCTGGATACTTACTACAGCCTTCTTGTTAGCTTATATTCATTTGATTGTACCTCACTCAACATGTATTTAAGCTGCTAGGTTACTGAGACAGACCTTAAGTCTGTTCTCTTGTATCTAATACAGGTGTATTCGACTTCACAAAGATCTGCTTGAACTCCCTAAGTGGCAGCTTAAGGAGCCTTCCTCCTCAGAAACTCTGCAGGGCTGATTGCCACTGTTCTTGACTTCATTCCCTGCACGCACCCCCTCCTGTATGTTGTGGGCACTTGAAATCTTGAACCGAACCAGGTCTTCTTAGTTGGATCTTGAATCTTGAGTGCGCCGCATACCTTGAGAGTCTTCAGACACTGAAAACACAACTAGACGCAGTCAACACCTGGCTGTGACAGGGTTCATAACAACATGTGAGCATACTGTTGACACAGGACATGTCTGGAGATGCTTCAGGCATCTAAGGTTCGCTTCAGCTGCAGATTAGATTAGATTAGATTCCGGAGTATCGGACTTTTTATGTTATCTTTATTACATTCTTTCTCACCTTACTCAGCTGATTAGTGATGGACTTAGTAATGCACAGTATAGCATGTGATTCTCCTTTGGCCAATGGCCTTTATCCCTCTTGCTTATTGTCTGGCACTTGTGGACTTATTCCCAGTGTGCACAGATAGTGATTGTCAAGGGGTTTCATACCTGCACAGGTAAGCGCCGCGGGTTTTGCCAGGTACGGGTACAGGTATACAGCTCCCAACCTGTGGAAACCTGTACCCACACGGCAGGTTTGGCAGGTATAGGCACCAATTATGCATTGACAAAATCAGTAGAATTTCCGAGATAAAACACATCTGCAGCCACAAAAATACAAGATCTTGTCTGATGTATGCTACAGTGTGGCGTTAAATATGTTCTAGTATTATCCTACAAAATATCAAAGCAGATTAACAGTGCGATGTAAAATAAAATCCTTATCAGTGATCCACTTTCTTGAAAACCATGATACATCTGTTTTATTAATGCGCAACCAATTCTGCCAGTCTGGCACTATCTAAAATACACTCTAGACTAATATAGACTATTCTATAATCTAATTATCAAATTACTTCATTGAAACAAGGCCCACATGTGTCTACAAGCTGCATGGGGCAGCGACTACATTGCATCACATGGTGGTCTGACCTCCTTCCTATTAAGGAAGGTTGACTTAAATGCACAGAAATGTGCATCCAGGGACTAGGACAGTCGCACTTGTATGAAATGAAACCAGAATAATAAAATAATAATGTAAATAAAGGATCCATTTAATCTTCTGAACATAAACCAACAATTTTTGAGGAACCTTGAGTAGCCATAAATGAACGCATTGTGTCCAAGTGCTTATCTCCTTGACTGGGATGGCCCGGGCCATTTACCTGAAATGTGCAGAAATGCAAAGAACAGTCGCGCTCGTATAAAATTGAAACCAGAATAATAAAATAAAAATGGAATAATAAATTATCTTAATCTTATGAACATAAAATAGGAATCTTTGAGGGATCTTGAGTAGCCATAAATGAACGTGTTGTGTCCAAGTGCATATCTCCTTGACTGGGATCTCCTGGGCCAGATGTCCAAAATGTGTGATGCAAGTAAAGAACTTGCACATGTTTCATTTTATGGGTAACCCAGGTATCAAAACAATTATCCAGGGGTTACCCCTACCAATTTCTATGTGTTCATCAATTTTTTTGCATTCTGTGTGGTTATCTGACAGGCTTTTCATCAATGTTCTATAACATCCTATCTAATCATCGCTGTATACTGGATTTTAGTTGTGCTTGTATAAAATTGAAAGCAGAATAATAAAATAAAAATGGAATAATTAATTATCTTAATCTTCTGAAAATAAAACAAGAGTCATTGAGGGATCTTAAGCAGCCACAAATGAACGCATTGTGTATCTTCTTGGTCTGGGAAGGCCCGGGCTGGTTATCCGAAATGCGCGATGCAAGTAAAGAACTTGCACGCATTTTCATGGGTGACCCATGGGTAACCCATACCCGTCACTACGGGTACAGGTACCAACAAGGATACCCCAGGGTTACCCCTGCCAATCACTATGCACAGACCATCCCTTGGGGTATATAAGGGTGTCTGTTTCATCTCTTTCATGTCAGAGTTTCTTCAACCTCTGAAGTATACTTGTCTTTCTAGCCTCACTGCTACTAATTACAGTCAGTAACCAGCAGCATGTTTGTTCAACACATACCTCCATCTGGACTCTGGCAGACCAAAATGATGAGATTATAGATGCAAAATAAGACAAGTGGGAATGCACAAGAGGGTTTTAGAAGTGTAGCATAAATTGTATAAAAACCTCTAAGTTCAATAGGAGTCCTTTTAAAAAATTATGAAGTCACACTTGTATACAAGTGAAAATGATGGAGAAATGAGAAGTTGTACAATAATAAGAGTCACAATAGCATAATGGGAGTCTGTAGAATGTAATGCAAGTCAATCAACAATTGAATCTTTGGATACAAGTTATTTTCCTCAAGTAGTGACCAGAGAATTAAGCAGGTGCGATTTGAGCACATTGTATGGCATCACAAAACCAATTTACATTAAGGCATAAATTGTTACAACTCACTGTTGACTGCCTGGACAGTGGGTTGTATGCGAAGGGGATGATTTGGAAGTGGGGCAAGGGATGAGAGTGAGGGTGAAAGTGCAGGGAGACGAAGTGAACAGCTCAAAGGTGAGGGGTGAGAAGCCTTCCACAAGGTGGGGCTAATCTCCAAGGTAATCAGGAACCAGATCACAAGTGGACAGTCTGGAGCTGTCCATTCTATTCCAAAAGGGTTTATATACATAATTACAACTGGGACTTTGGTCTGTGCACCACTTTAGGGGAGGTTAACTTTGCTTTAACTCCCCACTATCCACCAATGAGAATAGCCCCACTTTTGGGCTTAGAAATCCACAGTCCGCAGTCCACAGTTTGTGGACTGCTGTTTAGGCATTGTGGGGGCCTGTTAGTACTCTTCCCACATGTCTCCAATTTGGCAGGAGTCTGGCCCTGGTCCAGACTGGCCTCTTTCTGGTCTTAATCTAGGATTATCTTTGTTTCTGAGGGTTCTGCAGGGTTTCTGGGAGCATCCAGAGATTTCTAGGAGGTCAGGAGGTCTCTAGGGTGTCAGTTCATGACAGGGGGTACCTGAATTGTGGGAGAGGGTGGTGGAGTGGAATAAAAATGCACCAGAATGATGGCAAAAGGTTATAGAAGGGATGACTAAAAGGATTCAAGCAGTTACCAAGGCAAAAAGGGGTGAAATAAAGTAGTAATTGGGCAGATAGTGGATTTGAAATGCAGGTCCAAAAACCATCCTGATGATTGATTGATTTGATTTGATCATAAAATGCTTATATAATGGCCAATTGATTTGATCTAAATTGCACATGGTAGCCAGGAATGTTACGAACCCCGTCTCTTCCTGTCTTTTTCTTCTTACCCAACGACGACCCCTCCTTGCCGCCTACCCTTCACTACCAGATCACGTCTCCATCGTGGGATCCCTCACGTGCCTTACTCCCGTCCCCGTGATAGTCTTTGTCTCTGTTTATGTTGATGTACTTATGTTTGTCTTGTCACTGCTTATCTCTTATCCCTTATCTTTATGATCGGACACTTACTTAATTCCCTATCAGAAGCGCGGCTTTACGCCCTCCGCTTTCGTATATTCAGGCCCATATAACTCCTAGTTATCTTATCTTTAGACGCTCACTCGATTACGTATATAAGCCCACTGTAGCTACCTTGTAGACCTCAGACTCGACTTATTGAATACATCGGTGCTTGTCTTCTGGACTTTCCCCTTGTCTCTTGACGTCTGCCTGTCTCAGTGCTTTTGGCACTTTCTGCTCAACATCGTCTTAGAGTACAGCCTCTTGGACGTTGACTCATAACCTCTGAACTCCAAGGGATCTCATTGGTCTCTTATCCGAACCCGCATATCACGCTGTCACACAAGTCGTGTGGAACGTCCCGCACCGGACGTAACATCAAGTCGAGTCTCTCATCGTGGCTTCCAGCCGCAGTCAGACCCTCTTTAAAGAAGAACCCATCGAACGTAGGGACAAGCCTGATCTTTCACAACAAGTACTTGGCTCTGCCACCTGGAAAGATTTTGAGTCTGAGTTTGGATACTACGTCTATCATGACAGAAGATACCAACCGGTAGAATACGACAACGAGAAAAGAGTTTGGTATCGTATCTGATATTCAGACAGCCGACACTCTTGGGTCACTACAGGACCCGCTCCTCCTGAATTCAGATTAGGACCGTGGAGGGAGAATCCCCCAGCCATTGTTACGGACTCTGAGCCCGAAGAGTACATTGAAGAACATAGTGAAGAAGCACTGGTATTAGCGTCATCTACAGCCCCAGTTGCACCCGGAGTTGCCACGTTCAGAGCCCCTGCTTTGACAACTCCCCAGATCTCAATACAGTCTACCGACACCGTCACCCTGTTTTACCAGAATATGTCCACCATCGCCGCCCAGCTCCCAGACCCAGCCCCTCCGCCCCCACCAGCCATGATACCACCCAACATTCCCCCGCCATCAGGAAGGTTATCGGGCGTGCTGCCCCAAACGTTCACTGGGGACCGGTCACAAAGCAAAAAATTTATGCTGGAGTTCACGACCTTCAAGAACTTCAACCATGACGTTCCCCAGATCATTAACCCCTTCCAACATGCAAACCTTTTCCTCTCTCTGATCCGCGGAGAGGCTGTAGACGATTGGACCATGGAACAGCTAGAGTGGCTGAATGAACAAATTGAGAGTGGCCATCGTACCACTAGCAAGGGCTTTGGGAAACCATCGCCCAGAGGTTTAAAGACACATTCACAGATGGGCAGGCCAAGCAGAAGGCTGCTCGAGAGCTTAAATCCCTTAAGATGGACAAGGGAGAACTTGACGCTTATGTAGCGAAGTTCAGAAGTCTGGCCAATAGAGCCGGCTATGACACCGACGAAGAGGCCACACTGGACCTCTTCTCCCAGGGGTTGCCCAACCCATTAGTAAAGAACATCATTCAGTTTCATCATCCCAACGATTGGGATACATGGGTTGACGCTGCTCGCCGACAGCAGCAAGATTACCTTGATTTCCAAACACGTTTTGGGGTCAACACGAAAAGAGGAAAGACCCGCAACCAGTGGAAGGCCGCCTTCGGAGTCAAACCCACGCATACTGGTCAAAGAGATCCAAACGCCATGGATACCTCTGCTGACAGAACCAGGGCCCGAGCTACACTCACTGAAGATGAAAGGCAGACGCTGATGAAAGAAGGGAGGTGCTTTCGCTGCAAGGCACAAGGACACATGTCCAGGGAATGCCCAAAAAAGGGGGTACAAGCGCGGAGGCAACTGTTACACCCATCCACAATAACCCGCCAACCGTCAGCAAAAAGACACTGACGAAAGAAGAAAAAGCGCAGGAGATATGGGCAAACATGATGAAGGAGAGCGAAGAAGTGCGAGCCATCCTGGTAGAAAAGGCATTCGCAAAAAAGGATTTTTGATCAGCTCAAACCCATCGGCCTGGGCACGAGCATTACATGTAACCTCTGTGTATACTAGTCGCTTCAAATCGTTGAAAATACCAGTACATTTCGAAACTACACAGAGAACGGCCGACTGCGATATCCTGATTGACTCAGGAGCCACCAATAATTTCATCAGCCCACGGATGGTGAGAACCATGGGATTAGGAATGCTGGCACTCCCCCAGGAGAAGAATATCTGGAATATTGACGGCACTGCCAATCGGGCAGGAAAGATTACGCATTACACCAACCTAAAAGTCCAAGTAGGGGAGAAGACAAAGACCATACACTTCCTGGTCACCAATCTAGGAGACGAGGACTTAGTTCTGGGATACCCCTGGCTCGCTGCATTCGAACCAAGGATCAACTGGGGCGATGCGACGATGAGCAAAGATTCCTACCCTGTACTCATCACATCAATGGGGTATGACTACGCAGCCTGACATTCTGTAGCACGCAAAGCAGAAGAGGAAGACCCGGGATGCTGTTTTGTCACCAAAGCATCGGAACTTGCGCAAAAGGCAGCAGAAGGGCATATGGAAAAGACATTTGACGAAGTGGTACCAGCAGAATACCATAGACACTGGAAGGTGTTCTTGGAAGAAGAATCACAACGCTTTCCCCCTGTGCGGCCATGGGATCATGCCATTGACTTCGTACCCGATACCCCATCAGCAATCGATTGTAAAATTTACCTGTTATCACCGGCAGAACAGACCACGCTCACGGCATTCTTGGAGGAACATCTGGCAAAAGGATACATTCGTCCGTCGAAATCACCATACGCGTCACCATTCTTCTTTATCAAAAGAAAGACAGCAAACTTCGACCTGTTCAGGACTACCGACAGATAAACGCCCATACTGTAAAGAACACCTATCCCTTACCACTGATTTCAGAGCTCATTGACACCATGAGGGACAAATCCTTGTTCTCCAAAATGGACGTCCGTTGGGGATACAATAACATTCGAATTAAAGAGGGGGACCAATGTAAAGCGGCCTTTAAGACCAATCAAGGGCTTTTTGAACCAAATGTTATGTTCTTCGGCCTTACCAACTCACCCGCCACCTTCCAGTCGATGATGAACCACATCTTCTGCAACCTCATTCTTACTGGCAAGGTAGTGGTTTATATGGATGACATATTGGTTGCTACCACGAACGACCTAACCCACCATCGAGGACGAGTACACCAGGTGTTGGATATCCTACACGAACATGATTTATACCTTAAACCCGCCAAGTGTTCATTTGAACAACTGAGTGTAGAATATCTAGGAGTTATCCTGGAGGAGGGACAGGTGCAGATGGACCCTGTAAAGGTACAGGGAATTCGGGAATGGCCAGTGCCTACATGTGTCAAGGATGTGCGGTCTTTCATCGGTTTCTGCAACTTTTATCGACGCTTCGTGCGAGGGTTCTCAGGGATCGCCCAACCACTGAATGGGCTGCTGAAGAAAGACGTCCCCTGGCATTGGACAGAGGAGCATCAGACGGCCTTCAAACAGATTCGCGATATCATTGGTTCAGAACCAGTCCTCCTACAACCAGATCTGCAGAAACCCTTTGAACTTGAAGTCGACGCATCCCATTTTGCAAATGGGGCCATATTGAACCAATGAGATGCGACGGGACTCCTTCACCCAGTAGCCTTTTACTCGGAGACATTTTCACCTGCAGAACGGAATTACGACATTTGGGATAGGGAGTTGCTGGCCATAGTAAAAGCGCTACGACACTGGCGGCCATACCTAGCAGGGACTCCTCACAAGACCATCATTCATACCAATCACTCCAATTTGCTATATTGGAAGGAACCCCATAAAATAAGCTGACGGGTCGCTCGTGAAGTCCTGGAACTCAAAGAATACCACTTTGAATTGAAGCACATTGCTGGAAGTCGTAACGCTCGTGCAGATGCCCTATCAAGACGACCTGATCTAAATAATGGTACAGAGGACAACAATGATGTGATAGTACTCCCAGAGGAAGTTTTCACGAGAACGGCTGTCGTCAGTCTTCACGACATGGATTTATGGGCCCAAGTGTCGCAAAATATGAATCAACAACTATGCGAAACCTGGGCAGAAGCACATAATCTGAAAAAAATCAACAGCCTTTGGTGGAAGGACGGGGATCGACTCGTTGTCACTAGTGAATAGCAGGGGTAACCCCTGGGTATCTTCATTGGTACCCATACCCGTACCCGTACCCGTCGCTACAGGTACGGGTAACCCGCGGGTTACCCACGGGTCACCTGCGGGTTGTGTGTGTTAAACGCGTGCAAGTTTTTTACTTGCATCGCGCATTTCGGATATCCGGCCCGGGCCATCCCGGACCAAGGAGATACACAACGCGTTCATTTATGGCTGCTTAAGATCCCTCAATGACTCTTGTTTTATGCTCAGAAGATTAAGATAATTCATTATTCCATTTTTATTTTATTATTCTGGTCTCAATTTTATACAAGCACAACTAAAATCCACCCCAATATACAGAGATGATTAGATAGGATGTAATAGAACATTGATGAAAAACCTGTCAGATAACCACACAGAATGCAAAATAAATTGATGGGTGCATAGTTAATGATAGGGGAACCCCTCTATATTTGTTTTGATACCCAGGTTACCCATAAAATGAAACGCATGCAAGTTCTTTGGTTGCATCGCGCATTTCGGACAATCGGCCCGGACCATCCCGGTCTGGGAGATACGCACTTGGATACAACGCGTTCATTTGTGGCTACTCAGGATCCCTCAATAATTGCTGATTTATGTTCAGAAGATTAATTTGATTCTTTATTTACATTCTTATTTTATTTTATTTTGTGGAACAGGCATGGCGCAGGCTTGTACTTTAGATACTACTTTACTACTATCTTATCTCACCTTGTTCTATGTACTATATCAGCTACTAGATTAAACGAACGCGTTATCTCGTTATCTCGTTTAATGATGTGATTTGATCATATGTCAGATCTTAGATGTATATTCTATGTATCTAATTAATTTGTGAACGCGTTTCTGTTGTGTTATCTATGCGTGATCACAATCATGTCAGACCAATGGAAAATCACAGCCGCGATTGTTAAGTCAACCTTCCTTAATAGGAAGGAGATCAGACCAATATGCTGGTCCAATGTAGTCGCTGCCCTAAGCAGCCTGTAGATACACACGGGCCTTGTTTCAGTAAACTAATTTGATAATTAGATTATAGAATAGTCTAAAGTAGTCTAGAGTGTATTTTAGATAGTGCCAGACCGGCAGAATTGATCGCGCGTTAATAAAACAGTTGCATCAGGATTTTCAAGAGAGTGGATCACTGATAACACTTTTATTTTACATCGCACCGTTGATCTGCTTTGATATTTCATAGGATAACACTAGAACATATTTACTAAAACCCTGTAGCATACATCAAATAAAATATAGTCATTTGTTTGCTACAAATGTATTTTATCATTAAATTTCTGCTGATCTTGTCAATGACTGATGGCCACTTATACCCGCCAAACCCGCTGCGTGGGTACGGGTTTCTGGCGGGTTGGGAGTTGTATACCCATACCCGTACCCGTCAAAACCCGCGGCACTTACCCGCGCGGGTATGAAAACCCTTGCTGATCTCTAGTTGTCACCGGTGGTGACAACATTAAGAGGGGGGTGATCCATTTTCACCACGATCTTCCCTCTGCAGGACATCCCGGCATCGCTAACACTTACGCCCTCGCCAAACGAGACTACTGGTGGCCGAACATGAAAAAGGATGTAGAGGAATACGTGAAAGGATGTGCAGATTGCCAGGCCAACAAAGTGAATACACACCCACACTCGCCGGCACTACTCCCAATTACACCGACGACTTCACAACCATTCCAGACCGTAGCAATGGACTTCATTGTCAAACTCCCCACCTCCAGAGGCTTTGACTCAATCCTGACCATCACTGACCATGACTGTTCAAAAGCAGCGCTGTTCATACCCTGCAATGAGTCCATTACAGCAGAAGGAGTGGCCAAGCTTTACCTGGATCATGTCTATAGACACTATGGCCTTCCTGAAAAAATCATCTCAGACCGTGACCCACGCTTCACATCCGCGTTCGCCAGGGCACTCTGCAGAACGCTGAACATCGCACAAAATATCTCCATGGCATACCACCCACAGACAGATGGACAGTTGGAAAGAACCAATCAGTGGCTTGAACAATATCTTCGATTTTGGTGCAACGGACGACAGGATGACTGGGCGGACTGGCTCGCAACGGCGGAATTTGCACACAACTCCTGGCCTAATGGCACCACTAAACACTCCCCATTCTCACTTATCATGGGATGGACGCCTCGAGCCACATGGACCAGAAAGCCGATGAATGTCCCTTCAGTTACACAGCATATCAACCAATGGGAAGAGATTCAGAAATCGGCCCATGAGAATTTGTTAAAGGCGCAAAGGACCCTGACAGAGAAGCCCACAAAGTTTACGCCTTATCGGACCAATGACATGGTCTGGTTGGAAGGAAAGAACATTCACACATCACATCCGACAGCCAAGTTAGCGCCCCGACGTCACGGACCGTTCAAGATAACAAGGAAGCTGTCAGACGTGTCCTACAAACTCGAACTTCCCCCTACATGGCGTATTCATCTGGTCTTCCACGCCAGGCTGCTCACACCCTACAAGGAAACATCGCTGCATGGAGAAAACTTCTCGAGACCGCCCCCTGACCTTATCGATGGAGAAGAAGAATGGGAAGTGGAACATATTTTAAATTCGAAGCGACAAGGCCGAGGGCGCAAACTACATTACCTAGTCAAGTGGAAAGGATTCCCAGACTCTGACAACTCATGGGAGCCCACCGGGGATATTTTTGCCCCGGTCCTTATCTCGGAGTTCCATGACCGACATCCAGAAGCGCCCAGAGACAGTTAAAAGGAACCAATCTACAGACCCCGAAGAAACCCCCAGTACATGCTCTCTCAGCAACGTTCTACCACCATTCAATCCATCATGTCTTTCATCACTGCCAACGCTGCCATCGACGCCTTTACTGCCACCACCGTAGTTGTCGAGAACTTCCCATCCGCTCATCCCTCCACACGCCCCTCTTCCCCTATCGACTATGAAGCCGCAGAGGCCCGAGTCAAAACCCAATCCCCGAACCCAAACAATGACTTCACCCATCGCGAGGACCCCCACCCCAATGACCTGCTCAATGGAGAAATCAATGACGAAGCCCCGGAATTCCCGTTCATCCCCAACAACCCCAACTCTTCAATGTACTTCCCCTTGGAGATCACAATGGCCGACGGATCTACGGCCATCACCAAGTATATCTACTACACCAATGGCGGAATGGATGTGGCGGGGTGTATGAAGAAGGATGGGCCGGTTTACGGAGCGCCTGTCTATCTGGAGGAAAGGTATACAGGTCAACTCCACCACACGTTGACTGATGAACAGCTGGGTCACCTTGCCGCGGAAGACTGTCGCGCCTTCGCGATCGATGAGGTGATGAACGATATGAGACTGCCGCGCTTGAAGGCAGAAGTCATGAGGCTGAGGAAGAGTATCACCTTGAGGAGGACGCTAAACCAACAGTATAAGGAGCACGCAAAAATGATGGCAAGGCTGACAAATGGGATGTTCCAGTTGGAATCGGAGATTGTGGACATCAGGAAGAGGTTGGAAGCGGGGGATGCGTACCAGACGATTGCTGAAAGGTACGCGGACACTTACGCACGACCCCTCCCCCCTCGAACCTTAGGTGCGGCCCCAACGCTGCTGCCGACCCGGCTGGAGATGCCACGCTTGCACGAGAACCCGCGCGGGGAAACCTGCTGGCGATGTGATAGCAAGTATCACATCAGCTGGAACTGTCCCCTCAACCGCAAATGGTGTCGACACTGTCGAAGCAATCTCCACTGGAGTAGACACTGCATCTTCCGATGTGTAGGAGTGGCCCCAACTATCACCAACCCATCGGGCTGGTGCGGCAAGTGCCTTCGCCATAACGCTGGGCATAAAGAAATCGATTGCCCTATCTACGACTTATGCCGTGCATGTGGCCAGCGTGGTCCGTACGGGTTTCTTCGTACCCATGCGTGCCCGCAAGAGTTGGAATCGTACAGCATGGATGACCGTAATGTAGCTGACGATTACCTGGAGCTGGTACAGGATGATGACGGTACAAGTCGTTTCTAGCCGGGACTGCTAGAACCAGAAGAGGGGGTGATGTTACGAACCCCATCTCTTCCTGTCTTTTTCTTCTTACCCAACGACGACCCCTCCTTGCCGCCTACCCTTCACTACCAGATCACATCTCCATCGTGGGATCCCTCACGTGCCTTACTCCCGTCCCCGTGATAGTCTTTGTCTCTGTTTATGTTGATGTACTTATGTTTGTCTTGTCACTGCTTATCTCTTATCCCTTATCTTTATGATCGGACACTTACTTAATTCCCTATCAGAAGCGCGGCTTTACGCCCTCCGCTTTCGTATATTCGGGCCCATATAACTCCTAGTTATCTTATCTTTAGATGCTCACTCGATTACGTATATAAGCCCACTGTAGCTACCTTGTAGACCTCAGACTCGACTTATTGAATACATCGGTGCTTGTCTTCTGGACTTTCCCCTTGTCTCTTGACGTCTGCCTGTCTCAGTGCTTTTGGCACTTTCTGCTCAACATCGTCTTAGAGTACAGCCTCTTGGACGTTGACTCATAACCTCTGAACTCCAAGGGATCTCATTGGTCTCTTATCTGAACCCGCATATCACGCTGTCACACAAGTCGTGTGGAACATCCCGCACCGGACGTAACAAGGAAGCAGGGATTTCAGACATACAGCCACACCATAAACAGATTCCTAATTGCTGAGGTGCTATAGAGTGAATACTAGAAATGGTGCAAACATTGGGATGGTTTTTTGACCCACTGTACAGTATCTAACCTCAGGCTGCATTCATCAGATCAGTAGGAAGAGGAAATGAAGGGGAAGAGGACTTAAGAAAGGCAAACAAAAGCAAGCATAGCCTGTAATACAAATCATGTATGAACACAGACAGCTATTGCTTCTACTCCTACCATAAAACAAGAACACAGTTTGCAACCCACACCTTGAATTTGCCTACATTAGCTACTGTAAAATAAGAATGTAAAAACCACTCACAGCTGGGTCTCTAGCAAAGTTGTCATTTTTGACTTGCCTGGCCCATCTTAGAGAGAACTTCATTCAAATACTTTTGATCCAATGACTGCCATATTGGGGCTTGTGCCTTCTTGTGCATGACAAGTGCCTTCTCAAACATGCTTTTGGCACCTTCTAGTTGTGACTTTTCCATATGTACTTTCCCTAGGCCATGTAAATCAGTCCCTTGGCTTAGAAGATCATTAGAAATCTTGTGCATTTCCAAGGCACATCTATATGAAGCTTCAGCCTCATCCAGCCTTCCCAGCTTTAAATTTATGTCTCCAAGTCCTCTGTGATCCTTGCCTTGGCCTAATGCATTGTTGGCAATTGTGTGAAATTCTAAGGCACTTTGATAGGAGGACTCAGCCTCATTAAGCCTGTTCAGCTTTAAATATGTGTCTCCAAGTCCAGAGTGGTCATTCCCCTGACCCAGGACATTATTGGCAACCTTGTGAAGTTCCAAGGCACTTTTGTATGAGGCTTCAGCCTCACTCAGCCGGTTTGACCTTAAATAGGTGTCTCCAAGTCTCTCATAGTCATTTCCTTCACCAAGAGTATTATTTGCAATCTTGTGAAATTTCAAGGCATTTTTAAATGAGGCTTCAGCCTCACCCATTCTGTTCAACCTTGAATATACATTCCCAAGTCCTCTGTGATCATGCCCTTCACCCAGGGAAGAATTGACCATCCTGTGATATTTCAAGGCATTTGTAAATGAGGCCTCAGCCTCATCCAGCCTGTTCAGCCTTAAATATATGTCTCCAAGTCCCAAATGATCTCCCCCTTGACCTAGGACATCATTGGTAACTTTGTGAAGTTCCAAAGCCTTTTGGTATGAAGCCTCTGCCTCATTTAGTGAACCTTGTAACCGATAAAGTTCACTTAAATCAGTTAAAATTCCTGCATGTAGGGAACTATGATTGTGTGAGCCAGATGAACATAGCCTTTCTGCTTCTTGTGCTTTATGTTTTGCATTTTCAAAGTTACTAGCAAAATAGTACACTCTTCCCCATGTCTTGAGACATCTTATTAGCATTGATGTGACACTCTTCTCCTGTTGCAAGGATTCAACAGCTTGGCTGATCAACTTGTCTGAAAAGTCTCCTATGCCAGCATGAAAAGTGTGAATGTGATGATGGCATCAACTAATTTTGAAATATTCTCATAGTTTGACTTTAGAAGATCCATTAGCATGGCCTTTGTGTTATTTACTTCTAGCACCATCTCAGCATGCTTCTTAGGCTGTGCTGTAGATGGCTCAGAAGATGCCAGGTTGATATAGTAGTCCTGAAGAGATTCTTTATATTTTGGAGATATAGAGCTCTGTTGATTACAGAAGCGACGAATGATTGGATGAGTTTGATATCTCTCTCCAATTACATTCACAAGGCTGCACTGCTGCAGGACATGCAGGTTTGACAGAATATCCATGTCAACAACAATCTCTTCAAATCTCCCCAGCTGTTCTGTGTGAATTCCATCTGGCAAGGCACTAAGAATTTGTAGGAGACCCTTGGCAGATGGGTTGGCTCTCATCCTGCCACTATCAATAGACAGTTGTATAGAGTATTCAAGATTAAATAGTCTGTGTGTCTGGCCTGTTTGAATAAGCCCTGTCTGCTTTTTGTGCCACTCCCTCAAAAGCAAAGCAGGTGGCATTGTTTGAGCAAGATGAGCCAACAGGTTAATAGCAAGTGGAATGTAATCCACAGCTTTCACAAGTTCCCCAGCAGCATCATCATATTTGCCTGTGATCTGTTCCCATATTCCTCTTGCAGCATCATGAGTGAGGGTTGTTAATGGTGGTAGGAAAGGATGTGTCCAGAGTGTCTGGGCTGGCTGCACAGTACCCCGCATTGTGATAAGCACAGTGACATGATGGAGCTCTGTGATCCTGGATAATAACTCCTCAACAGAATATTTCACATCAGCGGCCTGATCCCAGGGTGACTCAAAGTTATCAAGACAAAGGATGGTATTCTCCAGATTCAACTTGGCATGGATACGAGACCAGGAAGCATCTGAGCCCTCATCCAAGACACCAATTGTTTTTGCAAGTTCAACCAAGAGAGCACCAGACGAGAAGATTGATTCACAGGCAACAAAATATCGAGCACTCCCAAAGTGCTCTTGAATACGGGAATGAGTGAGTACCGCATTTGCAAGGGCAGTTTTGCCATAACCACCAGGTCCTAGGATGGCGATACGGGCAGGACGAGACCCGACGCCTGTAGAAATCATGTGAAGGATAATTTCAAGCTCAGTATCGCGCCCAAAGAATATTTGAGGTGAACGAGGCTCCTGGGGTATGGACCTGGTTGATTGTCAGTACATAAGCACACAGAACGAGCACGAGTATCAAGAAGAGACACCTACGTGGTGATATTAGATGGACCAGATGGACCAACAACGGCGAGCTATCAAATTTGTAAGATTATTACTACTTGTAATTAGTAGCGCACATACCTTGCGCTCATTAACAAGTTGCGCAAAACGTACATCCAAAACCAGCTCGGCCTGGAGAGGATTAGGTAGGTAAGTCATAGGGATGACGAGGATTCTAGGACTGACCTGGAAAGTTTGAAGCACATTTGAAAGCTCGCCATCATATTGTTTGACTGTTTGTAGCAAATCCTTGCGTAGAAGAACCTTCCTAATACCTCCCACTTCCACGTTTTGCTTAAGCGCGCGTTCGATCCCGCCCAACTCACTTGTATACAACGAGTCAGTGATAAAATATTATGAGTATATCACGTACGTCTGAAGGGTTAACAATATTGTGCGAAGACCGGGAGGGAGATAGTTTTCATCAAGGTTATGTTTCTGGCACGACTCCCCAACATTCACAACGAGACTGGCAACCCTGCCAAGTTTGCGCATCACAAGATCCCACTCTTTCTTATGCTGCTTTACTTCCTATCGAAATAAATAAATAAATAAATAAGCACAAAGACTTTCAACGGGATGATAGCCAGCCGCTCACATCTCGCATGGTGAGGACTTGAAGTAGGAGGCCGGCAACCGGAGAAATGTATGGTATCTTTACCATCAGAGAGCTTGCCTCCTTCAAGGCTACAAGGGAAGTCTCGATCGTGCTCATCACAACATCAGGAGCTCTACTGATCGGCTCCGATGAGGAGTTGAGAAGAGCAGCTGCATAGGACAGATTGATGAGCCATCGCGTGCGTACATAACGAGGGAGGGAGAGACTTACAGTCCGGTTGACTGTCCGTAGATGATGCATTAAACATCCTGCGGATTTTCTCCCTGAGTGAGAATGATTTGGATTGCATGTTTCGGCTTTGCGGTAGTAGCTGGCAGAACGAGAGGGCTAATGGTTCTATGGGGAATTGTGAACGTGACACGTGACATGACAAATGCGGGCCAGGAAACATCAACAACTGCCACTGTGTTACCCCAAAGTGACCAGTTTGATTGAGAACTTTGTACCACTTGCATTGGGTTGCGTCTCTCGTATACGTATACAAGCAACAAGCAACATTTTGGCAATCCTCTTTGCAGTAAATAAATTTAAAACAATCTTCATAAAGCCCCTCTCCCCCCATACGGAGAAACAAAACTTTATTGTGGCAATGTTCATCCTTCACCACGATGCGTAGCTAGTAGTACTAGCACACACCAAACCATCACAAAGCTCAGCTCTTCACAGCCCCCAAGCGCCCCTTAAGCCACACCAACAAACCCTTTGTCCCTTCCCGTTCCCACACACGCCGCGGAGGAACACGGAACCTTCGCAGCATCAGCCAAAAGTAAGGGAGGCGAAAAATTTCAGGGCCAACTACAAGGAGGAGAGGGACTCACAGATTGCCATCCACAAGGAGTTGGTCAAGCGGTAGTAACCCAAGCTCACCAGGAAGCACCGCGATTGAATTCTCACGTATGTCCAACTCCTCCAGCGTCCAACGCCTACGGAGTTCTCCGCTTCCTCCTCCATCACCTGCATCGGCATCAGCACCAAATACCGCTTGCGCGAGTTCACGTAGTCCGTCGAGTACTTCAATCTTGTTACCGCAAAGTCCCAGACGTCGTAGTCCGGCGCGCCGGCCATCATCACCAACAAACAAAAGCTGTTCAAGCGCTACACGCGCCATCTTTGCCCCCGTTAGGTTGTTATAAGCGAGTTCAAGGTTACGCAAGCTGGGAAACAGCTGTGCGAGCACGCCTAACGTGCCACCCTCATTTGGTCCAGCACCGGGGATAAAATCGTCTAGCGCACAGCCCTCAAGATTGAGCGTCTCCAGCCGTGGTAACAACGGTCTACTGTTTTGTGATGGCAAGACGAAGGCTGGCTCCACACGCCGCCCACGGAGCTCAAGCACGCGCAATGTGTCAGCGAAGGGTTGAGTCACGATCAGCACAAGTGGAAGTGTTGCACGCGGGAGAATCTCGTCCGTGGTAGTATCAGCACCATGGCGCATGGATCGACCAGCGGAAGGAGGTAGCGTGAGTGTAAGCGTGCGAGAATCCCAGAAGCGGTCCAGCACAGGTGGCGTGTCTGGCGTAACTATGGTAGGTAACCCAGCTCCTGGCTCCTCGATAGCGCGCTGTACGGCCTCTGCCCGTGCGCGACGGCGCGCACCCTCGGAGAACAGTCCCTCTTCTGCGTCGATCTCCCATTGTTCCTTCACCACGGGCCGAAGCGGCGATTGGGATGGCACTGAGGCGGATGCGGCGTTAAGATTCGCGGTGCTTCGCTTCTCACGGAGGCGCTGAACATGACGATCTGCCTCGATCTCCCACACCTCGCGCACAATTCGTTTGCCTACGGCCACGGCAAGGGTACCTGCTGGCACTGCTCGAGCGTCATTTATTGGTGCTTCAAAATCGATGGTCTGAACGAGGGCAGAGAAGGCGCTCGATACGGCCGCTTGAGTAACGCGCGTTTCTTCCAGATCGAGGATAGCTAGTTTGGGAAAGGGATGGGCATTGAACGTAGAGACAAGAGAGCCGGAGAAGGAGGCGTCATCGATGTCACACTTCGACATGCGAAGTTCGACGAGCTGAGGGAGAATGCTTAATGAAGTCACGAGTGTCGCAGCATCGCCTAGAGGGTTATATGTGAGGATGAATGTCTTGAGATCCTGTGGGAGCTCATCATGATGAATAGCAGAGGAAACAATCTTATTGTGCGATGCGTCCAAGGAAGAAAGGCGTGGAAGTGGACGTGTCGCTCTCGTGATTTCTGGAGCAGAGAAGAAATCGCTGGAGCGCCGACTCGACGCTGGTACTTTCGTGGCGGGATCAAAAGGCATGTTGAAAGGCAATGCGGATAAGGAATTATGTGAGAGGTCAAGAGTGGAGAGGGTAGGAAGTGAAAAGAAGTGAGCTGGGAGAGAGGTAAGAGCGTTATGAGAAAGGTCAAGGTTAACCAGGGAGGTGAGATCGGCGAAGCTGTCGGGAAGTGACGTGAGACGGTTATTTTGAAGCTGTGGATGTCCCCCTCAGTCACGCTGCTGAATAAGAGTGATACACGTACGTCAATGGCCTTAAGCGAACCAAACAAAGAAATCTCAGGCTGAATTTCGACGATTTGATTATTTCGCGCTCGTAGGAAAGTCAAATCTTGCTGGTCATACCATGATGTTGGCTTGGAACTGGCTTTCCTTCCGGGTTTCTCAGGCAAAGGAGGCTCATCTGGTACGCTAAGAAGTTTCTCTGGCGTTACTGAAAGATGTATTTCAAATAAAGCAGAAGGGAGACAGGGAAGATCGCGTGAAGCGATGTTGAGTGAACCTTGCGAACGGGCCTTAGAGGGTTAGCAGAGTGATACGTGAGCGATAAAATTCACACAAAGCACACCTGAGCTCCGCGCCCGCTCAATAGTATCACGTATAGACGGCCTGCCGAGATCGTCACCCTCGGTCGCAGGGGCACCCCCAGCGGCCGGAGAAGCATCGTCGACACCGTCGTAGCCATTTAAACGATCGCGCGCAGTGGTGGCTTTCTGCACTGTCATCGCCTTTTTCGCCTCTGCACGCTTGAGAGCAATGGCTTCCTTCATGCTCATTGGAGGTGCTTTTGAGGGAGTGGCTTGCTCCGGCTCGTTTGGGCGAAGGCGGGTAGGTGGTTTGGTTGGGGATTTAGTTCGTGGTCTCTCAGAAGAAGGTGTTAGAAAGGAGGATGACGATGACGGTTTGGCATTGGTGGAGATGGTGCGAGGTCTGATTGCAGGGGATTTCGGTACCCGAGGAGTGGAAGGGGAAGTGGTGAGGGACGGAGTAGGGTCAGGAAGATGGGTAGTTGACCGAGAAGTCGCGAGACGCGTGCTCGAACTCGAAACGGGCAAACGAGACTTTAATGGCCCTGGGGACTTTGAAGAGGTATTATAGCGACTCATTGGTATAAGATTGAAACCAGACACGGGTGTATAGAAGTGTCGGCGGTAATGCGCACTGTGCACGGATAAGAAGTCAACTCGACGGGCAAGCAACGCAACAGGCAAGCAGACGGCAGGCGGCAAGCGGGCAACAAGTCCAACAACACCAAGAAATTGATTCAGTTCTCAGTTCGGTTCGGGTTCGGTTAGTGGTTTCATCCTGTTCCTGTTTTGGGACATCAACCGGGAACTCCGCTCGAGCCACACACACCAAACTATACAAACAACACAAACGAAACGCTCTGTCCCTCAAGGCTACAGACACCCCAACTTATTGTGAGTATCAATTTACAGTTCGACGTGGTCATCTTTTCTTTTTTATCTCGTTCGGGTGCATTGAATATCATGGGGAGGGGCTGGATGCACGCATCGCTCTGCAGATGACAATGAGCTAACCTATCTCTTATATCTAGTAGGGCTCAGTGCGACAGTAGCTCCAGTGCGTATCTACACCTTGCAATTATGTCTATCTAATTTTTCACAACTATTCAAGCTAACCTTCTCACTCTCAATATGATTATTTCAAAGGAGAACAAGCGCACTATCTACCAAAACCTCTTCAAGGGTGCGCGGTCCCACCCACCCTTTCATCCTTCAGAGCTCATTTTATTGCCCATAAACAGAGGGCGTCCTCGTAGCTAAGAAGGACTTCAACGCTCCCAAGCACGAGGAGCTCGAGGTTCCAAACCTCGAGGTCATCAAAGCACTTCAGTCCCTCACCTCCCGCGGTTACGTCAAGACTCAATTTTCATGGCAATGGTACTACTACACCCTTACGCCTGAAGGCGTTGAGTACCTCCGCGAATGGCTTCACCTTCCTGCAGAGGTCGTTCCTGAGACCCACCGCAAGCCCATCCGTGCCCGCCCTGCCCAGGGACGCCCAGGTGGGGGTGGGGTGGTAGTGGTGGTGAGGGTACCTATCGTGCTCCTCGCGGCGATCGTGGCGATCGCGACGATTACCGTCGACGGGACGACACCAGCAAGAAGGATGGTGCACCGGGCGAGTTTCGCCCGCAGTTTGCTGGCGTTGGTCGTGGCAGTCCTCGGGAGTAGATGGGTAGTCATGTGTGTCTATATGCTTGCAAAAAGGGTCTTGCGTTGCCCCTTGACGCATTCACTACCTCTTTATGATTCCGCGTCCTTTTTCAGCGGGTGACTGAAGTCCTGTGTCCTGCAATGCAATCTTGGTCAATAAAAGTAAATATTATAAGTGGATCACGCGAACACGACGAAATGAGCACTTCGGTTGATCCATTGAGGTCGGTGGTCACAAAAAATGCCAGGACCGTGGATTGAACACGGGACCTCCAGAATGCCACTGAGCTTCAGTCTGTTGCTCTCCCAGCTGAGCTATCCCGGCTGTGCAAGTCCTGTTCATTTTTCACATTATAATATCGAATCAGAGTATTGTTGTCAATCAGGGCAATTAATAACAGATTGACTTCATCTACCCTCGTGATGAGAGCCCCCCCGACGATCGCCTCTCCTCCAACAAGACCACACTCAGTCTGCGAAGCGCCTCATCTACTTGTTCTTCCTCTAACAAACTGAAGGCTGCGCGTACATATGCCGTGGGCGCACCATTTGGGAGGAACACGGTCCCTGGCAGCGCGAGGACTCCATTCTTGAAAGCTTTAGTCCGAATGATATTCGCAGAGTCCCCATCCTCGCCGAGTAGAAGCCTGAACCTGCTCGCTCTCACTCGTCAGTCGGCCAGCCATGGGGGTTGTATGGAAGGGGGGGAGGGGAGAACCCCGAGTCCCAAAGAGAAGAGAAAAGGCTTGCCAGAAAAACATTCCAGCTTCTGGGGTATTCCACTCTGCGAGTCCATGGAGATGCCGCCTCATGGCCGCCTCGAACACGTCACGTTTTTCACGATAGAATTTTGAGACTTTGTGGGCGTGCGCAAGAAAGCCTTGGCGCCCCCATGCGCGCAGGAGGGTAATGATTACTGCTTGAGAGAAGGAGGATGGCTGTAGATTTGCTGTGGCAGTCTGTGGGGGTGATTATGGGGAGGAGGACGTGGAGGGGGGGGGGTTGATCGATTCTCCGTTAAGGGAGGGGCGTGGCTGATAACTAATTACCAAAATACACTTACATGTCTATCCATTGCGTCGAGTATTGGCGTAGGTCCCGTCACAAAACCGACACGGATACCGGCAGAGAGGATTTTGCTGAAGCTATCAAACCTTAACACGCGCCCAACATTACGATCCCCCGTCTGGGCCTCGAGCATAAAATAGGACGGGATGCGCGGGCGGGTGCCAAAATACAAAAAATAGTATGGATCATCTTTACGTACACAACGTATGATTTAAAAAGATGGACAAGAAGATGAGAATGGGACATACCTTCGAGGATGAGGATGTCGTGTTTCCTCAGAAGGTCCAGAACCTCATGCCGGCGCGCAAGCGTCGTCGTTGCTCCTGTCGGATTACAACCATACTGTTACGGCGACGTTTGAATAAATCAAAAAAGGATTCCAAAAAAAAACAACAACGCGCACGGGTACGGTATACAAAAGTTTGGGTTTTGGTCTGGAAGACGGCCAGTTTTCCAGAATGTGGTGAAGAGATAGTGAATTGAGTCCATCAGGATCGGTTTCGACCTCTAGTACCAAAATGGTAACTCAGTATGGTATCTGAGGGGGGTAACTTTTTTACCTATCATTTCACAACCCAACGTTTCGAACATGGGGATTACGCCACTGACACGCATTTAGGACTGTCGAATCCAAAAAAAGAAAGAAAGACAAGAGGCGCGTTTCATACACTTACGCATAGACAGGCTTTTCAATCAAGACAGCATCTCCCGGATTCAAAAGTGCTTGCACGGCCTGATATAACGACCTCAGCGAGAAAAAAAAAAGAAAGAGAAGAGAAGAGTAAACGGCACCCCTTTCATTAGCCGTCTGAGGACCGTACCTTGTAAATCCCATCTTGTGATCCCGCGGTGACGCTGACTCTCCACCCTTCACCCTTCTTCTTCCTCCCATGCTCCTGCTCTTGAAAATCCATCAACCATTCTACCATGTGTGGAATCCCACTTGTGGGCCCGTATTGCAAGGCCGTAGAGAGCATATCGTCGTCTATTTTATGTATCACTTCTCCATTGGAACCATTCGGGTCGGGTGCAGTGAATTGAAGGCTAGTGAATGGGAACAACACGGCATTGGGCTTCCCGGCGAGGAGAGAGATCAAGCCAGGGGTTTGCTCGAGGGAAGGAGCCTCGGACTGCATAAGAGGGTACCAAATCGGAGGGGGGTGGTAAGAATAGGAAAAGGATTAAGATTAGATGTCCCCAAACGGGGGGGGGGGGTATAACACGAACTAGGACTGGGTTTCCGTGCTTTGGCGACCTCCGAAAGAAAGAATTCGTAGTATGAGGGAGGGAGAACGCCGATCCCTCCTGAGGTCTGGAAAAATAAGCAAAAGATATTCAGTGACTCTCATACGAAACTTACACTCCAGCCCACAACTTGTGGTAAACGTACCTCATTTGCGCCTGAACCTGTTACATTCAACATCGTCGACGCGTTTCCGTTTCTTCCCTCAGTGCCATTTAAAACTGAAGATGAGGTCTTCATTGATGGCCAGGACCAATTTGTGCTTGGGCCAGAAGGTGAAGAACCTAACCGAGAGCACCCCGTCATCAGATATCAGATATGATAGCCGATCGGATCCTCTTCAGTCTGTCACGAGAGTTATTACCACAAAATCTGAAAACCCAAGGAAAATGGGTTACCACACCCCCACCCCACAATTCGGGGTCGATCGGCCTAAGGTGGCTGCCTTACATTACTTGTAAACAGGTACAGTGTCGTATCGTAAATAAATATCGTCACCAAATAGCGAGAAAGATCGATGAGAGAGAGGCGAAGAGACACCGTTTCATGCCTAAATACTAAGAGACCATGTGGGTGGAAGGGAAAGGGACATAGAATCGCATCTCGATGAGTGCAGTGCAGTAGACAGATAAAGAGTGTGGACATGGCAACCTCGCCTAGATGAGAGCGAGCAAAGCAATAAAAAAAACTAAGGAAAGAGCGTCTGTTAAATGAGGATATTAAAAGAGAGCATGGGTATCAATCAGCTCGGTCCAGTGTGAGATAACAAGAATAAACAAGGCATGACTTGGATTGAAGGTTCTGGTTCCGCTGTCGCTGTCGAACGTAAATGCAAGAAAGGATGATTGAAGACCCTCAAGTCGGCCATCCGCGCGCGATCCGGGCTGCCCCGCCCCCGAGCCTACCCAAGAAATTCCACACCGCTGCAGTATTTTCACCTGAGAATCCCTCACCACTCGGATGCATCGAATTAAAGCTTGACCAAGCCGCACGGTCATAGTACGTTGGACCACCAGGTACGACATAATGATGCGCAAGGAGTGGACTCATCGCGAAGAAAACCACTGCACTCGCACCGGCACACAATAGAGCGTGTGAAACAAGCCCACCCCATGGCACCCTACCGGCTACACCTTCACCACCGTAAACATAAGTGTTGTAGATGTTGTAAAACCGACTGCTTTTCCGCCGGCGGTTCGTTGGTACGCTGGGCGCCGCGGCGTCCTCGAGCACACGGTCGAACACCCCGCAACCGATTCCGACCTCCGATTTAAGTGCGCGCCATTCCTCAAGCAACTCTGCTGATACGCCTGTGCGAGGACGGAGAGGTACTTTCAGGCCACCGTGCCAACTTTGCAGTGTCTCGACCGCGACACGAAGGTCGCGTCGCTTTTGCGGATCGGAGATGTGTGAGAAGGATAAGTCCTCACTCTCGAGAGATGTAGAAGGTCATGAAATGGTGTTTCGGACGTCACCTGGTTATATGAGGAGGGAGGTCTATTGGGGCGTTGTGTGAGAGAAGGTCAAGTGGCACGGGCTTAGCCTTCGGAGTGGGAGGGAGGACGGTGGAAGACGATGAGGCGAGCGTCTCGTCGTCCTCTTGGGGTGATGGTGATCGGGAAATGTGGAGTTCATCAGTCTGAGTCTCCGCTTCGACTATGACGCGTGTATGGGAACGTCAGTCTGCGTGGATGTGGACGTGGAAGCTAACGATGTGTCCGTCTGAGTGCTGAGCGAGGCAGTTAGAATCGTCGGGCGGGGTCGGTTTGGCTACTTGATGTCTTGATGAACGGAAAAGAGTCATATTGTGTGTACGCATCCACATACTCCCGGCTGTCCTCCAGTGTGGATGATTCAATCTTATCATTGGCTTTACTTAGGCCACGCTGTGCAAAAAGATCAGTCAAAGCAAGAATATATGAATGATAGTAGATTGCCTACCTTCTTCTTTCGCGTGATGATTGTTTTACAATGTCTTCGTCCTCAGAATTCTCGTCCGTATTATCGATTCCGAGTTCCTTCAGCGTTGCCGCCGAGTCAGCCTCGTCCTCGTCATCGAGCCATCCACCATTTCTCATCTTGCTGAGTAACTCTGCACCCAGACTCCTACTGACGCTACCCGGCGCGCTGCTCATTCCATTCCAACAGCTGAGCATTAGTCGCGAGCGCTGCGCGCAACTCGTCCATATCAAACCTCATGCGATCAATGGTCTCCTTAAGCATAAGTTCTCCTGTTTCTGTTCGTCCAGGCTCGCTTTCTGCGGCGCGAAAGCAAGATCTTGCTCGAGTAAGACAATACGTTCTTCGTACGCCTCATTCTCCTTGAGATACTTGGCGGTTTCCATCTGTTGAAGGGAGAGACTTTCACGGAAAGTCCTAATATCCTCATCCTTTCTGCGAAGCATGTTGCGCAGGTCTTCAGACTCGTCTGCCATAAGATTACCACATCAGTATGCCAAGCAGTGCAAGTTCAAAGTGACACATACTCAATTGTTCCTGATACTGTTTTTGCAACGAGTTCGTACGTGAGCTGTCGAGAGTCTTCTGCACCTTGGCAATCTCACTCTCAAGGGCGGTAATTTGGGTCTGGTTCAAACGTTCTTTGTTCCTTAGTTCCTTCTCCTCGCGTTTGGCAGCGCTGAGCTCGCTTCTTGCCTCCTCGAGGCGCGCCTCCATCTCTTCTAGCAACTTCATGATCCGCTAGCTTCCGTTGCAGCGTGCGCTCCGCTTCGGCAAGATTCTTGCCGAGGTCCACGTTGACCCGCTGCAACGCTTCAAGACGCTCTGAGGCTTCCATAGAGGCGGTCGAAGATGCAGTCGAGCGATCGAACACTCGTCCGAGACCCGAATCGTCTTCGGAATCCTCCGAGTCTGAGTCTGAAGAAAGGCGCGGCATAGGAAGTCTGGTGACGGTTCTTCGAAAGCCTCGTACATTGCACTGGCGATGTCGAGTTGAGGAGGAGAGAATTGAGAGAACGGGGATGTTGATTTAGACTGGGACCGTGAGTGGGGGCGGGAGGCGACAGCCCCGAGAGGAGGCGAACTGGCTGGGCCTTGCGAGCTTGTAGGGGATTGTTGAGGGCCGGGAGTGGTAGGATTGGAAGGTGCACGTGAACGACTGCCAGTCGAGCGACTAAACACAGTGGAGGACTACGAAGGGGGATAAGTAAAACGCAAACAACAGGTCGTGGATGATAGAAAGAAGGAAAGGGGAGGCGATGGAAATACACAAAAGTTAGTGTCTTGCTACAGGTTTCGGAACCGATGATAGCAAGCATGGTGGGTTTTCTTATTCGGTTGATTGATCCGCACGTAGTGCAAGAAAAATGCCAACTGTGGCGAACCGAAGGTGTATCGTTCAATTGCTCCAGGAGAAGCATTGAGCAGGCGTGACAACAAACCAAAAGGGCAACCGTCATATACACACCAAGATGACACAAGGCTAAGAACAATCGCGGGATAGACTGACCTCTGAATCGCTCATAGCACGTCCATAGTTACTTGCATCGCTTTTTCGGCGGCCAGGCGCAGCAGGCCGTCTCGTCCAACTCGATGGAGCGACGGGCGTCAGGGGAGTACTGCGTTGACGTTTCTGTGCGTCAAACGGTGAGTCTTTCATGCCAGGGGTATGTGGCATTCCGCCGTCACCACGACTTGGAGGCCGACTGGGCGGTCTACTACCTGGTGTAGAGCGATAGAACGTTCCGGTGGAACTATGACTAGAAGAGCGCGAGTGTCCACTATGAAAATCGCGTTCGTCGGCGCGTCCGCGGTTCCATTCTTCAGCATTCGGTGAATGGTCGTCGGAGTTATTTTGTTGGCCAGATGAGGTGCGCATTGCTACGAGTTGGAGAATGATATCAGGGGTTGCCTCAACGCCTGGCGACGCGTCCACGATTTGCATAAAACTGGCCATCTCGTCTTGAGTAAGAAGTTCGACGCCGTATTCTTTTCGATAGGTATCGAAAACGTCGGACAGACACCGAGCGGGGAGGGAAGTCACTCCCGCCGCATTGGTGTAAAATTGAGGGTGGTCACGGAAGATGTCATCAAGTTCTTGTTCAATGTCGGCAATGGACTGACGATGTCGGCCAAAGTTCTTTGCCATTGTAGTTATCAGGAATGTGAGGAAAGAGGTGATAGATAGGGAATGTTTGAACTCACGAGGTCATCCATTTTTGAAAATTAATACTCTGGACACTTGACCAAAAAATCCACAAATCCACAAATCCACAATCCACAATCCACAAAGCGGCAAATCAAAGTCGCGTTGTCGCGGTTGTCGTCGCGTGAATCACAACAGTTGACGTTTTAGGCTTATTTGTTCATGTTTGTAACAGTTCGATATCACGTAATACATCACGAGGACGACGCGACGGGATGGGGAAAGTGCAATAGCAGCAGCAGCAGCACCTCCATCATTGAGGTGTGCCAGCACTAATCTATAACTATAACAACAACAAAAAGGAAGTCCGCAACCAAGGTCCGGGACCCTTGTATGAATGGGCACAGAGCCCAGGGTACTCACAGCTAAAAATACAGTAAGTAACAAAGAATGGAGAACCCAAGTTGCCCACGCAGATCTACCCCAGCGAAGCGCTGCAATGAGCGAACATTATAACAATACGATCATCTGAAAATTCACCCTGGATATGAATCAACTAAGGCCAAGGTAAACGATCATACCGCGTGCACTCAACTCCTCACCTCATGCTATAAATTCACATCTCTTCACGAGCTTCACGTGTTTTGTGAGATAGACGTTAACGGTTTTCGTTCACAGCACGGTCCGTCGATAACAGTGAATCGTCGAGCCTTCAAATAAAACACCGACAGGGGATGGAGCAGCTCAAAGAGGAAGAAGGGAGGGTAGTACACCATCGCTTGCACCCTGAGCTACGGAGACTAGAAGAGACAATCGCTCGTAGATGCTGGTATGTGCTGTGCCCGACACTACACTAACTCACGAGTCTGAAGAGTGGCAACTGCTGTCAGGTAAGGAGATGATTGATTTAATGGAGGTCCGAAGGGGAATTATCGATATCGTTACAAGTTGCTCAATCAATTTGAGGGTTTCACACCTTGTTTTGAAACATTCACAACGAAACCACAAATTTCGCTCTCCCAACATTGTCGCCAAAATGTCACCAGGCCAACAGCCTTCTGGGCTTAGGTTCGCGAATGCCGGATGGTCACCAACACAAGGCACCAGAGACACTCTTCATTAACAGAAGACTTGCCTACTTGTTTATTCGGCGCCAACACGAACGATGACGTCTATTTCTAGAATTTTTGGTGCGCTCAGGGAATAATTTCTAGTATTCTTTTTTGATTGATTAACTTTGACCTCTTTCCCAGACGCTTTGTGCCTATTTCCCTAGGTGGCATCATTGTCTTGTCTTGTCCTGTTTCTCTCTTCTTACCGCTGCCGCTCCGTATGTATGAAAACCTATCTAAATCCATCATTAATACCGATCTGCCTGTTCCCGAATCCCCTGGGTGCCGCCCGTCTGAGTAAGCCACTCACTGTTCACCATGAAGCCCCATTTTTTCTATAAGAAAAAACAAAAAAAAAGATCAACTTGCAGCACAGTGACACAGTCTAGGACTTCTTTTGACTAGTCATGTCAAATGAGATTATAGCGGGGATCCGCTCATCGTTCTACTTCGTGGTTCAGCTAAAAGGCTCATATCCTCATGCTTTTTTTGAATTGTTTGCGCGAGAGGCCTTACTCAGTTTTGTCGAACGCCCCTGTGGCTATATGTTCTTTCTTCTCTAGACCTACGACAGCGGGCGCTGTGCTATTCCGAAAAAAAAAAAACATCTCTTTTTGCCACCCGTAACTTCGACCTTTACGCACCCTGAAATCAATGTTGAACAGCATTTGCGAGGGTGACTGTTTATTTATGTGGCTGCCACGTGTAGGAAGGAAGTCTGTATATCTCTAAAACCGCAAGACCATATTACCGAAAAAGTCAGTTGATTGAGGGGTGGCAATCTTTTTTGAAAAAAAACCTTCTTCTTGGTGTGAGACCGGGTTCGCGAGTTATATTATTCAAAAAAATAAAAAGCTCTCATGCGGTCGTTCAGCTGACTTCTTGGTTTATCTATCGCCAATAGAACGTTTCGGCACGAATCCCGGGAATTTTAATCATCTAAGGCTTAACCCTTATTTCCTAGACTAAAAGTGGAGTCTGGTACGCATTTCTAAGTTCGGCACCCTTGCGTGTGTTCAATTCAATAACCTCATTGGCATCGTGAAGACGAGATAAGGTTTAATTGAGTCACACAGCATAACAGTACCTGCTGGTACCTTGAAGGTTCTGGGCTGCTTTGCTTAGCTCGCATAAGGACGCTCGACTCGACAGAACTTCGCGTGTAGGCAACAGGCGACGTAATCCATCGGGCTCAGGCTCCTCCTGGCAGCAATTGGATTCGCTCCCTATGCCTCGATAGTCATGTACACTTGATTCGACATTTATGCCAGATCCGAAAGCGGAATAATGAATAAAAGGCATCATGGAGAGGTTTCAAAACGGAAAAGTAGGGATGGTTTACACAATGAGGTTATTGACAGCAGACGAACAAGAATGCATAGCAATTATGAGGATAGGATACGCTCGAAGATGGGGTGCTTCACAGTGCCAGTAATCCCCAGAAGCGATGTTGCCGCAACCGACTCAACATTGCTTTTCAGGGCAGGGCAGCATGGACGAATCCAACTAGTTACCCCATTCATGCCGAGCGCTAGCGGCGAGAGGACGTGCGACGATTTTCCCGTTCACATACCTCGCAGAAACGGTTGTTGGCATTCTTCTCCATAGGGCGGCGACACTCCTGGCATGAAGGCCAGAACCCTTCCGGAACGGAACAACCAGCTTTTTCAGGCCGTTTCTGAGCGTTTCTCTCAGCACAACTACTGCATAACCTTTTCCCCAGTTTCGCTTGCGAGGAACGACACTCCTCACAGAGAGAGGCGGCCGAGG
>WTXG01000112.1:0-121398 GCA_022496185.1 Multifurca ochricompacta
CAGAGCTGACTGTCTGGGGGGAGTTGCTGTCCAAGCTGCTGGACCACTACTTGGACATCCGTGGAGAGCTGTGTGATGGCAGCCATCATGGCACCCATCATATTACGAGCTCTGCCAGTGTCATTGTAAGCGGGGTCTGCGCTGCGGCGGGGGATTGGTACTGGGTCCACTGGGCCCGTTGTGGGAGCAGTGCTAGCCATAGGACTAGTAGACTATTCTGTCTGGCTGGAGGAGTGTTGTGACGAGTAGGAGTGCTGGAATTGGTAGGAGTGGAAGTAGAAGAAGTAATATCAGGTACACCAGCTTGACGGAGTAATTCGTCAGATAACTGGGAAGCTAAGTTCCTGATAAACTGTTGTTCTTCTAGTTCTGCCTCGATTGCAGGGGAGATTAGTTTTCAATAGGTGACGGTGCCCAGCTAGGTAATTGAGAGGGTCTAGTGGAGTGAGAGTATGGAGGGTTGGGTGTTCTAGAACTTCTAGAAGCCACCATTCAATCGGTCAGATATTCTAGTTCTGACTCAGGTTCTTCTTCTTCTTCCCAATCAGCGGCACGTGCGACGAGGTCTGTGACCATTACTTCTGTACCGGGGAGATACCAGTTGCCAAAAAGCTCTCTAAGCTCGGCCTCGGCAGATGGGTGGTGGTGTAGACGTTCGGTTATTTCGTCTAACCAGTTGTGCACCAGTCTGTCACGGTAAATGTAGATGTCTCATTCGTCCTCGAAGCTTTCTTCAATGATGTTGTTGGCTTTGTGGAGAGTGGGAGAAGTGGAGAGAGCGCCTTCCCGATCCTTCTATAGTAGAAGAGGCGGGTGTGGCAAAATGTTCTTCTTGGGTGTTATCCAACGGTAGTGATAAGTGGGGTCGAAGGAGGTTATTGAGGGAAGGTTGTTGAAAGTGAAGGGGAAATTGGGGTCTTCTCTGGAAATGTTCTCCAGATCCTGTTGTCCCTGAATTTCCTGGTACAGCCGCTCCTGAATAGGAAGTGTGGTGTTAAAATTTGTCTTCCTCTCCTTTGAAGTTGTTGGACACGCTCTCTAGCACGCTGGATAATACGGTCGACCCACAGAATGCGTGGCGTCATGGAAAAAGGTATGGAAGCTGGTCCACTGGACCAGAAGCTTTGTAGTTTTGGTGTGTTTCGGTGTTACAAGTGCCGCGCAACACTAAGCACAGGATGAAAGGGTGTGTCAACCAAAGAGGCGGATACTAATGCACACAAGAGTGCACTAGCCAAGCTCCGGCGGTAATGACAAACACCAGGAAAAATGATATGGGAAGTTACAGAGCCCAAGGCTGTCTGCCGCAGTCTCCTCGACCTATTGGCTGCCTCTCACACAAGGGACACGAGCCCAAGTGCTCTGAAATCGGTTCTGACAGATGTCTCTCTGAGTTCGTCACTGGTTTCCCGGGGCCCCCTCAGCTCTGCCCAGTTTTACACTCCTTGGTAGGAGATCCGGCACAGATGATCCCCAAGTGTGTGTAAACATGACAACTCGAGTTTGGAATGACCAAGCAACCAGGATAACCACTACTCGGGTATATCTCTGATCACCGCCTCGGCTATGAATTATTGGCTCAACTCAGCTACTGTCTGATCAGGCCTCTGACCCCAGGGGTTGTAACTAGGACTAATGGAAACACTACTACTGCTGTAAAAAAGGATTTAAAGTGCCGGCCCAAAACTGGGAGGACATGTGAGGTACAATCTTGTCCTAATGTAATGGGTGAAGCTCCGTGTACACTTAGAAACAGGAAGGGCAAAGGTGTGGTGACCTAAGTCGTTGGGTGTACCGCGGAGGCAAATGTCATGCGTTAAGCAATGACCAGGAACTGTGTCACCCACTGTGGTTTATTCAACCACAATGATGGTGTTCTGAAACTGGAAGAAGCTGCAGCCCCAAGAGGACAAGATCCAAAGGATCATGTCACACAGGGAGGCAGGATACCATTAGCACTATGTATCGAACTCGTGTAGACAGTTACTCACCTGCAGCCCCAAGAGGACAAGATGGGGGCTACAGGCTGCTACAGGGGGTCTTATATACATTTCTCAGTGTAACGAGGTAAGCAGTAAGTGTAAGCAAGAATCAGCAAGTATCAGTCAGCTGTATTGTTACAAACCCCACTGCGTCATCTTGTTTTCTTCTCCCCATCATGTGACTCGCTGTTGGGACATGTTGATCCCCTTTGTTGACTGTGTTGTGACTGGCTTTGTCCTTGTTTGTCCCTTATCTCTGACTCATGCTGTGCTTATCTATGACTCGTACCTTACACCAGAACACTTACGTATTTTCCCACCAGAATCGCGACTGTACCAGATTCGTCTAAGTACATTCTCACCTGGCCCACTTGACTCTGTTCCCTCTTTGGATATATTACAACTTCATTGATACGCTGAGTACAATACTCCGATTCAGACTCTGATCTCTATTACGTATATAAGGCCTGCCTAGATAGCCTGTATGCCTTAGACTCGACTTCTTAATCGACTTGGTGCATTACCTTCTGGGTAATTCCTAAGACCCGACCTTTGAATCGTCTCAGTGCTTTTGGCACTTCTCCGCTCACCGATACTAAGGGATTAGCTCCTTGGTACCGACTTCTCACCTGAACTCCGTGTACTTGAAAGACAGTGCACACCTGACTTCGTAGTTTCGCTACGTGACTTATCGCACGTCGTGACGAACGCCCACACCAGGCGTTACATTAAGTCGAGTCTCTCCCCACCATGGCTTCATCCAGCCACAGTCAGACCTTGCACAACGAAGAACTCATTGACTGCCGAGACAAGGATAATCTTTCACAACAAGTCCTTGGCTCTGCCGTCTGGAAAGATTTTGAAACCAAGTTTGGATACTACGTCTATCACGACGATCAGTACCAGCCAGTTGAATACGACGAACAGAAAAGGGTCTGGTACTGTATCCGTTACTCTAGAAGCCATCGTTCCTGGGTTACCACAGGACCTGCCCCACCAGAATACGGCTTAGGACCTTGGAGAGAGAATCCTCCAGCCATTGTCACAGATTCAGAACCCGAAGAATATATCGAAGAAAGCAGCGAAGACGCACAAGTCATAGCCACTAGTTTTACGGCTCAGACGGTTGCACCAGAGAGTACTACGTTCAGAACATCTGCTTTAGTCTCTCCCCAGATCACACGACAGACCTCAGACACCCCAACCATTACCTATCCAACGATGTCAACGATCGCTGCACAGTTACCCGACCCCGCTCCAGTTGTCCCTGCCCCGAACCTTCCCCCTCCATCAGGATGCCTTACGGGAGTCCTGCCAACGACATTCACTGGTGATCGATCACAGAGCAAGAAATTCATGCTCGAGTTCGAGACGTTCAAAAATTTCAACCATGACATCCCGCAGATCGTAAACCCCTTCCAACGAACCAACCTCTTCCTCTCGCTCATCAGAGGAGATTCCGTTGACGATTGGACAATGGAGCAGATCGAATGGCTGAATGACAGAGTTACAGCCGGAACCAGAACCACGGATGAGGATCTGTGGGATGTAGTGGCGCAAAGATTTAAAGACGCCTTCACAGATGGGCAGGCCAAACAGAAGGCTGCCAGAGAATTGAAGTCCCTTAAAATGGAGAGAGGGGACTTAGATGGCTATGTAGCCAGATTTCACAACCTGGCCAAAAGAGCAGGGTACGATGTGAATGAAGAGGCGACACTCGACCTCTTCTCCCAGGGGTTGCCCAACCCCCTGGTGAAAAATATCATCCAATTCCATCACCCCGAATCATGGAGCCAGTGGATGAGTGCTGCCAGAACACAGCAGCAGGACTATCTAGACTTCCAAACATGATTTGGAGTCGATACAAAGAAGGGTAAAACCCGCGATCAGTGGAAAGCGGCATTTGGGGTAAAGCCTACCCATTCTCGGGACCCCAATGCCATGGACACATCGGCAGATCGCACCAAGGCCCGCGCAGCCCTTACCGATGATGAAAAGAAAAATCTTATGAAGGAAGGGTGCTGCTTTCACTGCCGAGCCCAAGGGCACATGTCGCGATTCTGCCCAAAGAAGACAGTTCGTGCTGCTGAAGCGACAGTAGCCACCACTACCACGACACCGCCAATACAGAACTTACCCACCCCAGTAAAAGAAAACCCGACAACCGCCCCAAAGACTAAAGAACAGAAAGCGGCAGCCATCTGGGAACATATGATGAACGAAGAAGAGGCAGTACGCGCCTTGATCATCGATAAGGCCTTTGGCCAGAAGGATTTTTGATCGGCTCGACCCCATCGGCCTGGGCAAGAGCACTCCATGTAACTTCTGTGTACACTAGTTGTTTCAAATCGTTAAAAATACCAGTACATTTTGAAACCAAACAGAAGACGGCTGACAGACAAATCTTAATCGACTCTGGAGCTACAGACAACTTCATTAGCCAACGACTCCAGAGGACGCTAGGGTTGGGGACACAATTACTCCCCCAAGAGAAAAACATCTGGAACATAGATGGGACAGCTAACAAAGCTGGGAAAATCACGCATTGCTGTGATTTGGAAGTACAGGTTGGGGAACAAACAAAGCAGCTCCATTTCCTCATCACAGATCTAGGAGAGGAAGATATGGTTCTAGGATACCCATGGCTGGCAGCATTCGAACCCAAGATCAACTGGGCAGAGGCCACCATGGATAAAGATTTCTATCCAGTCATCATTACGTCCCTTGGATACGATTATGCCGCACAACACCCTCTCACCCATGCTATTGTCATGGGATCGGCCGTCACCTGGAGTGACATAGAGCCTGTGGATCAGGTATATTGTTATGTTACAAAAGCATCGGAACTGGCCCAGGCAGAGGCACAGAAGAACCCAGAAAGAACATTTGAAGAAGTAGTCCCTGCAGAGTATCATCAACATTGGAAGGTCTTCTCAGAGGAAGAATCACAACGCTTCCCTCCCTCTCGACCCTGGGACCATGCTATTGACTTTGTCCCGGATGCCCCGCAATCAGTGGACTGTAAAATTTATCCCCTATCACAGCCAGAGAAGGAGGCGCTTTCTACCTTCCTGGAGGAACACCTGGCAAAAGGATACATACGACCTTCCAACTCGCCTTATGCATCACCCTTCTTTTTCATTAAAAAGAAGGACGGGAAACTGTGACCAGTACAGGATTACAGACGGATTAACGAACTCACGGTGAAAAACAACTACCCGCTTCCTCTAATCTCAGAGATTATCGACAAAATGCATGATAAAGCCCTGTTCTTAAAGATGGACGTTCGTTGGGGATACAATAACATTCGCATCCGAGAAGGCGACCAGCCCAAAGCCGCTTTCAAGACCAATCAAGGACTCTTCGAACCCAACGTCATGTTCTTTGGCTTAATGAACTCACTGGCAACCTTCCAGGCCATGATGAACCACATTTTCCGAGACCTGATCCTTACAGAAGAGGTCGTAGTATATATGGATGATATCCTGGTAGCCACGAAAGACGACATTCACCATCACCGAACCCGAGTTCACGAGGTATTAGAGATCCTAGCAAAACACGATCTCTATTTGAAACCTGCCAAATGTTCCTTTGAACAAAAGACTGTCAAATATCTGGGTGTTATCCTGGAAGGAGGGCAAGTGCACATGGACCCCGTAAAAGTACAAGGCATTCGAGAATGGGCCGCCCCCCAGTGTACCAAGGACATCAGATCATTCATTGGATTTTGCAATTTCTACGACGTTTCGTCAAAGGATTCTCGGCCATCGCCCACGCTCAATGACCTATTGAAAAAGAATGTGCCATGGCACTGGGATGAACTACAGCAGCAGGCATTCGACCAATAAAAGCAATTATCAGTTCCGAGCCAGTCCTTATCCAACCTGACCTGGCCAACCCCTTTGAACTAGAGGTTGATGCTTCCATGTATGCCAACGGCACAGTCTTATCACAAAGAGATACCAAAGGAATTCTTCATCCTGTTGCATTTTACTCGAAACGTTCTCATCGGCAGAAAGGAATTATGACATTTGGGACAGAGAACTATTAGCTATCGTAAAAGCATTACGACATTGGCGACCATACTTGGCTGGATCCCCGCACAAAACCATCATCTACACAGACCACTCCAACCTTTTGTACTGGAGAGAACTGCACAAGATCAGCCGACGAATAGCATGAGAAGTCTTAGAGCTCGAAGAGTACAACTTCACGCTCAAACACCTACCTGGAGCTCGTAATGCACGAGCTGATGCCCTGTCTAGACCAACTGGAGAGATGAAGGGGAAAACGACAATGATAATATGTCGTCTTACCAGAAGATGTCTTCACAAAAACCGCTGTTGTTAGCCTCCATGACATGGATCTATGGGCCCAAGTAACGCAGAACATGAACCAGGAACTGTGCAAATCCTGGGCAGAGCCGCATAACATAAAAATGAAAGACGGCCTCTGGTGGAAGGACGGCGATCGATTGGTTGTCACCGGTGGTGACAACATTAAGAGGGGGGTGATTCATTTTCACCATGACCTTCCCTCCGCAGGACACCCTGGCATCGCAAATACCTACGCCCTTGCCAAACGAGATTACTGGTGGCCAAACATGAAAAAGGATGTCGAAGCATATGTCAAAGGATGTGCAGAATGCCAGGCAAACAAAGTAAACACTCACCCAAAACCGCCGGCACTTTCACCCATTACACCAATCGTGACAGCTCCCTTCCAGACCATTGCTATGGATTTTATTGTCAAACTGCCACAGTCACAAGGATACAACTCCATACTCACCATCATGGACCATGACTACTCAAAGGCTGCCCTCTTCATCCCCTGTAATGAGACAATATCAGCAGAAGGGGTCGCGAAACTCTACTTAGACCATGTCTACTGACATTATGGACTGCTGCAGAAGATTATTTCCGACTGAGACCCACGATTCGCCTCCATGTTCGCTCGAGCCCTCTGTAAACGCCTCGACATCCGGCAGAACATCTCCACTGCGTATCACCCCCAGACGGATGGACAGTCAGAACAGACAAACCAATGGTTAGAACAATACCTTTGGTTCTGGTGTAACGAACGACAGAACGACTGGGCAGAATGGCTAGCGACAGCTGAGTTTGCGCACAATAGTTGGCCAAATGGAATGACGAAGACCACTCCCTTCTCCCTTATTATGGGATGGAACCCCCACACCACATGGACAGACAAACCCACGAATGTACCATCTGTAACACAATGTATCGGCCAATGGGAGGAAATATGGGAATCGGCCAGTAGAAACCTTCAGAAGGTGCAAAAGACCCTAGCTGAGAAACCTACTAGGTTTACACCCTACCAGGTTGGAGATCAGGTCTGGTTAGAAGGGCGCAATATCCATATGTCACACCCAACAGCAAAATTAGCTCCCAAGCGCCACGGCCCCTTTGCAATTGAACGGAAGCTCTCAGACGTTACATACAAGCTCACATTACCCGTCACCTGGAAGATACATCCCGTCTTCCATGCCAGCCTTCTAACGCCGTACAAAGAAACCGCTATTCATGGACAGAACTTTCCCAGACCTCCCCCTGACCTCATTGACGGGGAACTGGAATGGGAAGTGGAACGTATTGCTGATGCCAAATGGAAGGGTTGCAGACGTAATCGGAAGCTCCATTACTTGATCAAATGGAAGGGATTCCCAGATGCTGACAGCTCATGGGAGCCTGCTGCGGATGTCTTTGTGCCCAGGCTCATCAAAGACTTCTATAGACGCCACCCAGAGGCAGATAAAGAGCCAGAGAAAATACGGGTTGCCGAACATCTCTCCCCCTCACGATCAACCAGAAGCCCACTTATGTCCTCCTCTAAGATCCATGCCTCAGCCGCCATCAATGCATTTCCCGTACTTACTCCTGTGCATCCTCCTTCTCGCCCACTTTCTCCTGTTGACTACGATGCGACCACCCAAGTGGCCCAAGGGGACAGAATCATTGACATCGACGAAGATTTTAATCTGCCTGAACACCCCCATCCCAACAATCTGATCGATGTCGACTTTGGTGACGAATCCCCTGAATTCCCGTTTTTCCCCAACAACCCCAACTCACAGTTTTACTTTCCACTCATGATCCCATCGACCAAAAATGACAGTACTACGGAGGTGGCCAAGTACATTTACTACACCAATGAAGGTATGGACATAGCTGGGTGCTTAGAGAAAGGGGGACCCGTCTATGGGGCCCCAGTCTACCTCGAAGAAAAGAACATCAACCGGCTGCATTACGTCTTAGGACCTGAACACTTGCAACACCTCTCGGCCCACAACCCACGCGCCTTCGTGATCAATGAAGTGCTTCGGGACCTATGGATGCCACGACTGACTGCCAAATTGCACGACTCCGCAAGTTCCAGGCACTTCGAGACAACTTAGAAATGCAATGCCACGACTATGAGCAACAAATGGTAAAGATCAATCAAGGGGTTTTTGACATAGAGCATCACTTGGCAAGCATCAGGACGAGGTTGGAGAGAGGAGAGGCATACCAGACTATTTCCAAACGGTATGCCGACATTTTTGCACGACCACTCCCTCGTCGCTGCCTCGACCTGGCACCCCGGCTTAACCCTCACTGCTTCGAAATGCCACGCCTTCACGAAAACCCCGATGGCAAGCTTTGCTGGCGCTGCAACAGCAAGTATCACCTCAGCTGGTGTTGCCCCAAGGCCGCGAAACAATGCCGACACTGTCAAAGCACTTTGCACTGGAGTCGCCAATGCCTATTCAGATGACTTACGCAGGCCCCCACTATCCAGAACCCCTCAGGGTGGTGCGGCAAATGTCTCTCTCACAACGCTGGGCACCGAGAGATCGACTGTCATGTTTACGACGGCTGCTTTCGCTGTGGGAGACGGGGGCCCTATGGTTTTCTACAAACACACGTTTGCCCCGCAGACGAAGAAAAGGAGAACTACGATGCTGATCACTACGCCGTAGCCGACAACTATCTCTCCCTGGTCCAGGATGACGACGGTATGCCGATCTAGCTGGCTCTGCTAGAACTTAGAGAGGGGGTAATGTTACAAACCCCACTGCATCATCTTGTTTTCTTCTCCCCATCATGTGACTCACTGTTGGGACGTGTTGATCCCCTTTGTTGACTGTGTTGTGACTGGCTTTGTCCTTGTTTGTCCCTTATCTCTGACTCATGCTGTGCTTATCTATGACTCGTACCTTACACCAGAACACTTACGTATTTTCCCACCAGAATCGCGACTGTACCAGATTCGTCTAAGTACATTCTCACCTGGCCCACTTGACTCCATTCCCTCTTTGGATATATTACGACTTCATTGATACACCGAGTACGATACTCCGATTCAGACTCCGATCTCTATTACGTATATAAGGCCTGCCTAGATAGCCTGTATGCCTTAGACTCAACTTCTTAATCGACTTGGTGCATTACCTTCTGGGTGATTCCTAAGACCCGACCTTTGAATCGTCTCAGTGCTTTTGGCACTTCTCCGCTCACCAATACTAAGGGATTAGCTCCTTGGTACTGACTTCTCACCCGAACTCCGTGTACTTGAAAGACAGTGCACACCTGACTTCGTAGTTTTGCTACGCAACTTATCGCACGTCGTGACGAACGCCCGCACCAGGCGTTACATGTATTGCTGACTGAGCCTTATCTTTGTGATTCGTAAGCTGCTTTACTCTGCTGACTGATCATACTCCACAGTGTGATGTCATAATGACGTCACTGTGGAGTAGATAACTGATATGTAGTCTAGCCCTTAGGTCTGGAACACGTCTATCTACTGATACATATGATTCTGTGCTAATATTGGCCATGGCCTGATCTGGGCCCTTATCTAGAGCTCCACTTACCTAGAACCTTCTAGGCTGGACTCCTCTTATCTTGATAACAGCTCCACTAGGTCTAGAACCGTCTAGACTGTGGGGCCTTGCTTATTGTGGTAAACACAATAGAGAATCGACTTGTTATTGTTGAGTGGCTCTTGTGCTGACTAAGCAGCATGTGACTATTACATGTGACTCAGTCACATGATCCATGTCATGACTACATTCCCATGATCACATGTTGAGACTGCTGGGTAATCTTCCCACAGTCATGTGATCCAAAAGGGAGAAAATAAAGGAAAAATAAAGTAGAGCCGTGACAAATAGCTTTGGTTGTTTGGTTAAGTCTGCACACCATCAATGGGTATGCAGAGGAGATGGGATGAGTCAAAGTCACAAGAGCTGCCCCTTATGACAATCTTAAGTGGAAGAGTGCCAGAAGTACTGAGAGAACTAGGTCAAAGATTCAAGGGACTTGTCCAAAAGACAAACACTGATGTACAGTGACTCAAAAAACCCTTTCAATGTTGTTAGCTTTGAGAAAGAATGATTTTTACCTCATTGGATAAATTTGCTAAAATTATGAAATATTTGTGGTAGGTGGCCTACCATGTGGACATTATGTAATAAATTGCACATTACATAATCATTATTTTTGGACAAGATAAAAATACTTTGGTGGAGACACCTCATTGAAAGGGTTTTTTTGCTGATACTGTAAATCCACTACATCAGGAAAATGACATTTGCTAGAATGACTAGAATGGCTAGAATGACTAGAATGGCTAGGGCACCAGATTGTATATACTATATGTGGGAATAGCAGCATGCATGCAGCATGAATCGATACTGGAGATGCCAGGCCAGACAAACTATCTAGTGTTTAAAAGTCCGGTCCATTGGACCGAAAAAAGACCGCAAACTGGACCGGACCGGACTGATGGCAACCGGACCACCAGTTGCAGTTGCCCCAATTTTTCACACATGCAGTCTGCAGTCCATCAACAATGATAGACTGCCTAAAAACTGGACTAGACCAGTATGGACCGGTCTGGACCGGTCTTTTTGGTGCCTTAAAGATAAGATAAGATAGAGCATTCTAATATAGATAACTACCATTGAAAACTGCACAGAATGCAGATAGTGATGGATGCATAAGGCTTAAGGCAATCAGAGACACTCAGAATTGTGCATAGAGCAAGTATATTACTATTACTACTATCCTACAAAGTTTCAGATCAGATCATGCATCTGATCTGAAGTGAGACAAGAATCAGTTACAGTGACTCAAAAATGTGATTCAATGTTTGGCACTCTCTGGTTATTTGTAAATTAATAACAAAGCTAGGCCAAACAGAGCCACGTGTTTGGTGTAGGCCTGGCAGATGTACATAATAGCTTTATACCAAAAAAGGAATGATGTAATTATGAGTGGTATTCATGGAGATATAGGCAATTTAATCTGATGCATCATTGAATCACCTTTTTGAGTCACTGCAACTGATTCTTGTCTCACTTCAGATCAGATGCATGATCTGATCTGAAACTTTGTAGGATAGTAGTAATAGTAATATACTTGCTCTATGCACAATTCTGAGTGTCTCTGATTGCCTTAAGCCTTATGCATCCATCACTATCTGCATTCTGTGCAGTGTTTAATGGTAGTTATCTATATTAGAATGCTCTGTCTTTATCTAATCTAATCTTTCCTTGTAATAACCAGTCCATGATATATGACCAATATTCCTACAGTTTAGTTTATGTGGTTAACTTTAGCTTATCTCTTGTCTTGAAAGTGTCTGGGAACTGACCTCTGACCAGTTCGGACTGGTTCAGACTGGTTGTGAACTGGTTGCATGAAAACCAGTTGCAACCGGTTGTTGGACTGAAACCGGACTGGTATGGACCGGTCCTAAGCAGTCCAGTCTGCAGTTGCAGTATATTTGAGTTACTGTAGACCAGTTGCCAGTCCAGTCCACATGAAATATATTGAAAAAACTGGACTGGACCGGACTTTTAAACACTAAAACTATCATACTTCCAATACACATATTCTAATAAGGCAGACTACCACATAGTTTAGAACCAATCATGAGTCTGTGAAATTTAATGGTAATGGATTACTACCATAAATTTGCATGAGATGTGCTGCTCATAAGAATGCACCCAGATGTGCAACAGTCTGAATGGCCACAAATTTATTGAGACAGGCCAGTAGCTACCACATTCATGGGACTGGACAGCCAGGCTCAATTAGATCATTCAAAGTGAGTCAGATAACCAATTCAGAGACAATTACACACTGCATGCACAATATTTTCCTTCAAATCTTGTCACAAGTAAATAGTATTATTTTTTCTCTCTTTATTTCACACTTTTTTTTTAGTTTTAAAGGACTATTTTCTGTAAGCATTCACTTCAGTTTTGACAACATTGACATCACTTTATCTTATCTGCTATCTGCTACCCACCGGTTTGGTTTGTCATTGAGTGTGAGTGTGGGAACTACATTTTCCACACCGCATGCACAATTCTCACTCCACACTCCAATCAAAAAGCTGTCTTCCCCACATCAATTTCACATTTATCTTTCTCCTTTTCCCTCTCACAATCTCCCTCTCCCTCTCCCTCCCTCTCTCTCTTTGTGGCCAAATTACTCATGCTCACTATGTCACTTCCTTCCATGACTGTTACGACCCTGCCTAGCGACCCACTTTTCTTCACAATCCCCAGTGACAATCCTGCCCATCCCCCTACTCTACATTTCTTGATCATGTCTCCTTCCTGGGACCCATCACATGCTCTGCTTCCCTCCCTGTGATTGCCTTTGTCTTTGTTTGTATTACTGTGCTCATGCTTGGTCCCTTATCTGTTATCTTTTATCTCTTATCTCTATGACTGGACACTTACTTAATTCCCTATCAGAAGCCAGGCTTTACGCCCTCCGCTTTTGTATATTTGGGCCCACATGACTCTCTGTTATCTTATCTTTAGACGCTCACTTGATTACGTATATAAGTCCACTGTAACTACATTGTAGACCTCAGACTTGACTTATTGAATACATCGGTGCTTGTCTTCTGGACTTCCCTTTGAACGCTTTGACTCGATCATCTCAGTACTTCTGGTACTTCCCGCTCAACATTGTCTTAGAGTACAGCCTCTTTGACTTTGACTCTTCCTGTACAAACTCCAAGAAGCCCCATTGGTTTCTTACCCGATAATGAATGAACGCTGTCACACAAGTCATGTGGAACATCCCGCACCGGATGTAACATCAAGTCGAGTCTCCTCCCAACGTGGCTTCGTCCAGCCGCAGTCAGACCCTGTTCAAAGAAGAGCTCATTGAATGCAGAGACAAGAATAATCTTTCACAACAGACACTTAGCTCTGCCGTCTGGAAAGACTTTGAATCCGAGTTTGGATACTACGTCTATCACGACGGAAGATACCAACCGGTAGAATACAACGACGAAAAGAGAGTTTGGTATCGTATCCGATACTCAGATAGCAGACACTCGTGGGTTACTACCGCTCCCGCTCCATCAGAGTTTGGTCTTGGACCGTGGAGAGAGAACCCACCTGCGATCATCACCGACTCAGAACCAGAAGAATACATTGACGAAAGTAGTGAAGACACACCAGTATTAGCATTGTCTACGTCCCTGGTTGCACCAGCAGTTGTCATGATCAGAGCCCCTGCTTTGACAACTCCTCAGATATCAATACAATCCTCCGACACCGCTACCCCATTCCACCAAAACATGTCAACCATTGCCGCCCAACTCCCTGACCCTGCTCCTCCTCCTCCTCCTCCACCTCCTGCTGTCCCGAACATCCCTCCACCTCCTGCTGTCCCAAACATCCCTCCACCATCGGGACGTCTCTCGGGGATCCTGCCCCAGACCTTCATGGGAGATTGCTCCCAAAGCAAGAAGTTCATGCTGGAGTTCACCACGTTCAAGAACTTCAACCACGATGTGGCCCAAATTGTCAACCCCTTCCAGCATGCCAACCTCTTCCTTTCACTTATCAGGGGTGACACAGTCGACGATTGGACAATGGAACAGCTCGAGTGGTTGAATGAGCAGGTAGAGAGTGGACGCTGTACTACCAGCAAAGGCCTCTGGGAAACCATAGCCCAGAGGTTCAAAGACGCCTTCACTGATGGACAGGCAAAGCAGAAAGCAGCTAGGGAATTAAAATCCCTGTGGATGGAAAAAGGAGAACTCAACGCCCATGTGGCAAAGTTCCGGAGCCTGGCAAATTGGGCAGGCTATGATATGGATGAAGAGGCAACCTTGGATCTCTTCTCCCAAGGACTGCCAAACCTGCTCATCAAAAACATCATCCAATTTCATCACCCTCATGATTGGGATGAGTGGGTTGATGCTGCTTGATGACAGCAGCAGGACTATCTAGACTTCCAGACTCGATTTGGAGTCAATACCAAGAAGGGAAAGACCTGAGAACAATGGAAGGCAGCGTTTGGAGTCAAACCAACGCACACTACTCAGAGGGATCCTAATGCTATGGATACCTCAGCAGACAGAGTCAGGGCAAGAGCCATGCTCACAGAAGATGAACGGCAGACACTGATGAAGGAAGGACAATGCTTCCGCTGTAAAGGGCAGGGGCATATGTCCCGAGACTGTCCGAAGAAGGGGGTGCGAGTCGCAGTGGCGAATGCGACACCTGCAGCCCCCATCAACAATAACCCACCAGCCGTGGACAAACGAACCAAGGAAGAGAAGGCCCAAGACATATGGGCAAATATGATGAAAGAGAGTGAGGAAGTGCGAGCCATCCTTGTTGAGAAGGCATTCACAAAGAAGGATTTTTGATAAGCTCTACCCCATCAGCCTGGGCGAGAGCACTCCATGTTACCTCTGTGTATACTAGTTGCTTCAAATCGTTGAAAATACCAGTTCATTTCAAGACTACACAGAGGACAGCCGACTGAGACATCTTAGTGGACTCTGGAGCCACAGACAACTTTATCAGTCCAAGAATGATTAAAGCCTTGGGACTGGGGATGCAGGCTCTTCCCCAAGAAAAGAATATCTGGAATATTGATGGAACTGCCAATCGTGCTGGAAAGATCATGCACTATACCGACCTAAACGTCCAAGTCGGGGAAACGACGAAAGTCATTCACTTCCTGATCACCAACTTAGGGGACGAAGACCTTATTCTGGGGTATCCATGGCTTGCTGCATTCGAACCCAGAATCAATTGGGCCAATGTGACAATGGATAAAGACTCATACCCCACCATTGTCACATCGATAGGCTATGATTATGCGATCAGACATCGGACAGTGATAGTTGCAGATACAAGTGAAGAAGACCTAGGTCGCTGTTATGCCACCAAGGCTTCAGAATTGGCCCAGAAAGCGATACAGGGGCAGATGGAGAAAACTTATAGTGACATAGTACCGCATGCCTACCACTGACATTGGAAGGTATTCTCAGAAGAAGAGTCCCAGCGTTTTCCACCCTCCTGACCCTGGGATCATGCCATAGACCTACTCCCTGACACACCAGCAGCAATCGATTGCAAGATCTACCCATTGTCCCAGTCTGAGCAGGTGGCGTTGACAGAGTTCCTTGAAGAACATTTGGCAAAAGGATACATTTGCCCATCCAAGTCGCAGTACACTTCGCCCTTCTTCTTTATCAAAAAGAAGGATGGTAAGCTGTGGCCAGTCCAGGATTATCAACGGATTAATGCTCATACTGTGAAGAATGCCTACCCCCTGCCACTCATCTCCGAACTCATAGACACCATGAGGGACAAGTCCCTCTTCTCAAAGATGGATGTGCGGTGGGGGTACAATAACGTCAGAATTAAGGAAGGCGACCAGTGCAAAGCGGCGTTCAAGACAAATCAAGGATTGTTTGAACCGAATGTCATGTTCTTTGGCCTTACGAACTCACCGGCAACATTCCAAGCCATGATGAACCACATCTTCCGTGATCTCATTCTTACTGGAGAAGTAGTGGTTTATATGGATGACATCTTAGTGGCCACCCTGGACAACCTAGATCACCACCAAGACCATGTGCATCAGGTACTAGACATACTCCAAGAACACGACCTGTACCTCAAACCCACCAAGTGCTCTTTGAGCAACAAAGTGTGGAGTACCTAGGAGTCATCTTAGAAGAAGGACAAGTGCATATGGATCCTGTTAAAGTACAGGGAATCTGGGAGTGGCCAGTACCGACCTGTGTCAAAGACGTCTGATCATTCATCGGGTTTTGTAACTTCTACCGACGCTTTGTCAAAGGATTCTCAGGCATCGCACGACCATTGAATGATCTATTAAAAAAGGACATGTCATGGCATTGGAGTTTAACACAACAACAAGCGTTTGAATGGATCAGGGACCTAGTTGGCTCAGAGCCGGTACTCATCCAACCAGATCTAAGTCGCCCCTTTGAGTTGGAAGTGGACACCTCCCACTTTGCAAACGGAGCTGTATTTAGGGCCTAGCACGAGTGCACTCATGAGTTACCCGGATCCGAACTTGCGGGTATTTAGATTAGATAATCCCATACTCGGATCCGCACGAGTATGTTCCCACGGATCACCCGGAGCCGCGAGTCCTATACTCACACGGATCCGAGTACTTGTGGGTATACTCGTAGGTTTACTTGAAAGGTTTGAGGCAGCCAGAGATCTTCATCTTGCATACACAGAAAGAATATATATATTACTACAATCCCACGAAATTTCAAGTCAGATCATGCATCCGATCCAAAATAAAACAAGAATCAGTTACAATATCTGTCACAGCCAGGTCTCTGCTGTGTCTAGGATCGTTCAAGTCAAGCCCCTTCAAGATATGGAGTGCCTGCAAGGTCAAGACCGTCAAGGACAAGTCAGTTCAAGGGGTCAGGGTGAACCACAGGGGCCGGGATCAAGGATCAAGGTCAAGGTTATCAAAGCAAGTCAATTCAAGGTGTCAAAGCGAACCACAGAGGGCCGTGGTTAGGGTTCAAGGCCCACACAAGATAAGAAGGGCACGCGTGCAAGAAGCGAGTCGAAGCAGTGGCAATAGGCCCTGCTGGAGGTTCTGGGGTGAAGGCTTCCTAAGTTGCAGCTTAGGAAGTTCAAGGGGATTCTTGGTGAAGAACAGTAGACCTGTATTAGATACAAGAGAACAGACTTAAAGTCTGTCTCTACTAGTGTGTCCTCCTTAAATACAAGTAGTCTAGTGTCTTTGTAAGTAAAGGAGAATATTCAGTGTAGTAAAGTAAAAGTCCATATGAATCTCCAGTGGAGATTGAGACAGGAAATGTTAGTGGTGTTGCACCCACTCTAAAAGCAAATGAGTGTCAGTCCAAGTCAGTCTAAGTCCGAAAATCAGATCAGATAAGAAGAGATCATCAACTCCAGTCACATGACTCGGAGTAAGAAGTCGAAACGTCGAAACAAAAGTCGAACGCGCGCGAGTCGAAAAACCGTCACAAAAAGTCACACGCGCGTCACAAGCGCGTCACAAACCGTTACATCGACAAAAAGCGTCACAATATCTATAGAAATGCGAAAAAACGCGAAAAAACGCGAAGTGTGGGGCGCGCCGATCGGACCATGCATTGCCTTCCTATCTAGGAAGGTAGGCTTAAGAATGCACGCGTTGGCACGCATCGGTACAGAGATGCCGGGATCACACCTAATTGATAAGATCAAAAACGCATTCACAATTAATTAGATACTTAGGATGTACATCTAAGTGATAAGATCAAAAACGCGTTCACAATTAATTAGATACTTAGGATGTACATCTAAGTGATAAGATCAAAAATGTGTTCACAGTTAATTAGATACTTAGGATGTACATCTAAGTGATAAGATCAAAAATGCGTTCACAACTAATTAGATACTTGGAATGTACATCTGAGTGATAAGATCAAAAATGTGTTCACAACTAATTAGATACTTGGGATGTACATCTAAGTGATAAGATCAAAAATGCGTTCACAATTAATTAGATACTAAAGATATACATCTAAGATAATACAAGTGATAAGATCAAAATGCGTTCACAATTAATTAGATACAAGTGATAAAATCAATTCTGCATAACCCTATATATAATATATTGTGTGTCTTTACTAGTGAGGCTGGGTGGCTTAGTGGTTAGAGCACCAGACCGAGCTTGTTCCCAGAGGTCTTAGGTTCAATCCATGTTTCAGCCATTTCTGTTCTAGGTTGACGAGCCTAGTAAAAAAATAATTTTATATAATAATATTCCCACGAGTATTCCGCGAGTACCCGTGCGGGTACCCGGGGTGCCAAAATCAATACCCGGATCCGCATGAGTATTTTCCCACGGATCACCCGGATCCGCGAGTATCAATACCCGCGAGTTTTCCCACAGCTCTACTCAAAAAACTCGTGAGTTACCCGGACTTGTGCTATGCCCTAGCTGTATTATATCAGAGAGATACCACACAGATACTTCACCCAGTGGCATACTACTCCGAAACCTTCTCCCCAGCCGAACGGAACTATGACATATGGGATAGAGAACTCCTAGCCATAGTCAAGGCATTACGACACTGGCAACCTTACCTGGCAGGAACTCCACATCAGACCATCATCCACACTGACCATTCCAACCTATTGTATTGGAAAGAACCCCATAAAATCAGCCGACGCGTAGCACGGGAGGTCCTGGAATTGGAGGAGTACAACTTCACCTTGAAGCACATCGCCAGGAGCCAAAATGCCAGAGCAGATGCACTGTCATGCAGGCCAGATATGCATACGGGTGAGGACGACAATAGCAACATCACCGTGCTCCCAGAAGAGGTGTTCGCAAAGACCGCCGTTGTCAGTCTTCATGATATGGATCTGTGGGCACAAGTCTCACAGAATATGAACCCCACACTTTGCCACTCATGGGCCAATGCACATAACCTGAAAGAAGTCAACGGCCTCTGGTGGAAAGATGGGGATCAACTCGTTGTCACCAGTGGTGACAACATTAAGAGGGGGGTGATCCATTTTCACCACGACCTCCCTTCTGCTGGCCACCCGGGCATCACCAATACCTACGCCCTTGCCAAACGAGACTATTGGTGGCCCAACATGAAACAGGATGTTGAGAGTTATGTACAGGGATGCACAGCATGTCAGGCAAACAAGGTTAATACCCACCCGAAAACCCCACCAATACACCCCATCACACCCATTGCATCGACTCCCTTCCAGACCATTGCAATGGATTTCATTGTCAAGCTACCCAAATCACAGGGCTTTGACACCATCCTCACGATCACTGACCACGATTGCTCCAAAGCAGCCTTGTTCATCCCCTGCAATGAAACCATCACAGCCAAAGGAGTGGTGAAGCTATACCTGAATCATGTATACCATCACTATGGACTCCCCAGAAAGATCATATCTGACCGAGACACCAGATTCACATCAGCATTTGCTAAGGCCCTATGCAAGACGTTAGACATAGCACAGAACATCTCTATGGCTTACCACCCACAAACAGACGGACAGTCCAAATGAACAAACCAATGGTTAGAACAGTACCTGCGGTTCTGGTGCAACAGCAGACAAGATGATTGGGCAGAATGGCTATCAACTGTGGAGTTTGCTCACAATTCATGGCCCAATGGGACTACAAAAGCCACCCCTTTCTCCCTTATCATGGGCTGGACCCCGCGCACCACATGGACAGATAAGCCCACTAATGTCCCCTCCGTAACCCGACAGATAAGCCAATGGGAAGAACTATGACAATCAGCCAATGAAAACCTGATAAAGGTGCAACAACTCCTGATGGCACAGCCGAGCACATTCACACCTTATCAAGCCAATGACTGGGTCTGGCTCGAGGGAAGGAACATTCACACTTCACACCCCTCAACCAAACTAGCGCCCCGACGTCACGGGCCCTTCCAGATCACAAGGAAGCTGTCGGATGTATCATATGAACTGCGGTCGCCCCTGAAATGGAAGATCCATCCTGTCTTCCATGCCAAGCTTTTGACCCCATATAAGGAAACCTCCATCCACGGGGAAAACTTCCCGAGGCCCCCACCTGACCTTATCGACGGAGAAGAAGAGTGGGAAGTAGAACCCATTCTAGATTCAAAGCGACAAGGCTGAGGGCGCAAGCTGTATTACCTTGTCAAGTGGAAGGGATTCCCAGACTCTGACAGCTCGTGGGAACCAGCCGGAGAAATCTTTGCCCCGGTCCTTATCTTGGAGTTTCATATCCGACACCCAGAAGCGCCCAAGAACACTTAAAAGGAGCAACCCAGAACCCCACCAAATTCCCCAGTACATGCTCTCACAGCAATGTCCTAACACCATACATTCTATCATGTCCTTCATCGCTGCCAATGCTGCCATTGACGCTTTCACTGCCCCCCCCGTAGTTGTCGAAAACTTCCCCTCTGCTCATCCCTCCACACATCCCTCATCCCCCATTGATTATGAAGCTGCAGAAGCACAGGTAAAGAATCAGTCTCCCAACCCCAATGACGACTTCGAACACTGTGAAGAGCCGCACCCGAATGACTTGGTAGGCATGGAGATGGATGACAAGGTTCCCGAGTTTCCATTCTTCGCCAACAACCCAAACTCGTCAATGTACTTCCCACTTGAGATCACCATGGCGGATGGCACCACAGCTATAGCTAAGTACATCTTCTATACCAATGGAGGAATGGATGTCGCAGGATGCATGAAGAAGAATGGCCCCGTCTATGGGGCTCCGGTCTATTTGGAAGAGCACTATACAGGACGACTCCACCACACGATGAGTGACGAGCAGTTGGGGCACTTGGCTGCAGAAGATTCCTGAGCCTTCGTGATCAATGAGGTGCTGAACGATATGCGTCTCCCACGCCTCAAAGCTGAGGTAATGAGGCTGTGGAAGAACTTGATGCTGCATACGATGCTCAACAAGCAGTACAAAGAACATGTGAAGATGATGACGAGGTTGACCAGCAGGATGTTCCAGGTTGAACAGGAGTTGGTAGAGATCCGAAAGAGGTTGGAGACAGGGGATGCGTACCAGACCATTGCTGAGAGGTATGCCAACACATATGCACGACCTCTCCCCCCACGATCGTTAGGAGCTGCACCAAGGCTGTTGCCAAATCAGTTTGAGATGCCATGGATGCACGAGAATCCCCGCGGAGAAACATGTTGGCGGTGTGACAGTAAGTACCACATCAGTTGGAACTGTCCCCTCAACCGCAAGTGGTGTCACCACTGTTGCAGCAACCTGCACTGGAGCCGGTTCTGCATTTTCCGCCGCGTAGGTGTCCCCCCGACAATCATCAATCCGTCCGGCTGGTGTGGCAAATGCCTGCATCACAACGCAGGGCATCGCGAACTGGACTGCCCTATCCACGACCTCTGCTACTCGTGCAGACAGCGCAGCCCTTACGGCTTCCTCTGTGCACATAGGTGCCCCCAGGATGAGGACAAAGAGAATTACACCATGGACAATCGTAATGTAGCTGACAATTACTTGGACTTGGTGCAGGATGATGATGGTACGAGTCATTTCTAGCCGGGTCAGCTAGAGCCAGAAGAGGGGGTGATGTTACGACCCCTGCCTAGCGACCCACTTTTCTTCACGATCCCCAGTGACAATCCTGCCCATCCCCCTACTCTACATTTCTTGATCACGTCTCCTTCCTGGGACCCATCACGTGCTCTGCTTCCCTCCCCATGATTGCCTTTGTCTTTGTTTGTATTACTGTGCTCATGCTTGGTCCCTTATCTGTTATCTTTTATCTCTTATCTCTATGACCAGACACTTACTTAATTCCCTATCAGAAGCCAGGCTTTACGCCCTCCGCTTTTGTATATTTGGGCCCACATGACTCTCTGTTATCTTATCTTTAGACGCTCACTTGATTACGTATATAAGTCCACTGTAACTACATTGTAGACCTCAGACTTGACTTATTGAATACATCGGTGCTTGTCTTCTGGACTTCCCTTTGAACGCTTTGACTCGATCATCTCAGTACTTCTGGTACTTCCTGCTCAACATTGTCTTAGAGTACAGCCTCTTTGACTTTGACTCTTCCCATACAAACTCCAAGAAGCCCCATTGGTTTCTTACCCGATAACAAATGAACACTGTCACACAAGTTGTGTGGAACATCCCGCACCGGACATAACACTGTGGGAGTGATTGGGGATGGTGCTGGTGGGTGCAGATGTGTGTTCACCTTGTTGGCCTGACAGTCTGCACAGCCCTTCACATAGTCCTCTATGTCCTTTTTCATGTTTGGCCACCAATAGTCACATTTGGCTAGGGCATATGTATTGGTGATGCCAGGGTGGCCTGCAGAGGGGAGGTCATGGTGAAAATGGATCACCCCCCTCTTAATGTTGTCACCACTGGTGACAATGAGATGATCCCCATCCTTCCACCAAAGGCCATTGATTTTCTTCAGATTATGTGCATCTGCCCAGGATTGACAGAGCTGTTGGTTCATGTTCTGTGACACCTGAGCCCATAAGTCCATATCATGGAGACTGATGGCCACCATTCTTGCAAAGACTTCTTTGGGGAGAACCATGATATTATCATTGTCATCCTTGCCATTGTGCATGTCTGGCCATTGCAAAAGAGCATCCACTTGTGCATTGTGACTCCCTGCAATATGTTTTAAGGTGAAGTTATATTCCTCCAGCTCCAAGACTTTGCATGCCACTTGTTGGCTAATTTTGTGGGGTTCCTTCCAATACAACAGGTTGGAATGGTCAGTATGAATGATGGTCTTGTGAGGGGTTCCTGCCAGGTATGGTTGCCAGTGGTGCAAGGCCTTTATGATCACTAACAATTCTCTGTCCCAGATATCATATTTTCATTCAGCTGGGGAGAAGATTTTGGAGTAGAAGGTGACTGGGTGAAGAAGTCTGGCAGTGTCCCTCTGGTTCAGTACTGCTCCATTGGCAAAGTGAGATGCATCAACCTTGAGCTTGAACAGCTTTCCCAAATCTGGCTGCAGGAGGATGGGTTCTGAACCAACAATGTTTCTGATCTGCTCAAAGGCCTTCTGCTGATCATCCCCCCAATGCCAAGGTACATCCTTCTTTAGCAGTCCATTGAGTGGTCATGTGATGCCTGAGAATCCTCATACAAAATGTCAATAGAAATTGCAGAATCCTATAAACAATCACACTTCCTTGACACATGTGGGTGTGGGCCAGTCCTGAATTCCTTGTACCTTTATTGGGTCCATCCTTACTCAACCTCCTTCCAGGATACAGTAGCCCACAAAACTGTTCCAATGTTTGGCCATCCTGAAAAGATTGACCTACCACACAATGAGAATGATTTCCAAAATTAGTAGAAATTGGTAGATGATAGTGTAGCATCTAAGCTTCAGTTAGAGCCTATAATAATGTCAATTGAGGCAGTGGTTCATGATATATAAAATGTTTTGTGAGGCATTATCATTGGAATGGTTTTGTGGCCAACATGTGAGATGACAAAACTGGTATCTGGTGGTCATGCAAATGCATTGACAGTCATGTGACAATGTTTAATAAGTTGAACACACACCAAATAATCATCAACAACACTTGCTTCTTACCATGCATGCCCTCTCTGCTGCCAAAAGGACTCACATCATCTTCCTCCTCACTTCAGGCAAATCTGCCCATAAAGTGTCAACTATGACTGGCCATGGCACTGTTATCATCTCAAGATGGGTCATAAATACTGCCCTTACCATCCCAAGTCAAATGGAGGGAAACCAAGGAGGCTGACTGTCACAGCCAGGTCTCTGCTGTGTCAAGGGTCGTTCTGGTCAAGCTCCTTCAAGATATGGAGTATCTGCAAGGTCAAAACTGTCAAGGACAAGTCGGTTCCAGGATCAAGGTCAAGACTATCAAAGGCAAGTCAAGTCAGGGTGTCAAGGCGAACCACAGAGGGCCGCGGTCAGGGTTCAAGGCCCACACAAGGTAGGAGGGGCACGCGTGCAAGAGGCGAGTCGAAGCAGTGGCAATAAGCCCTGCTGGAGGTCTGGGGTGAAGGCTTCCTAAGTTGCAGCTTAGGAAGTTCAAGAGGGGTTCTGAGGAAGAACAGTAAACCTGTATTAGATACAAGAGAACAGACTTAATGTCTGTCTCTCTAGTATGTCTCCTTAAATACAAGTATTCTAGTGTCTTTGTAATTACAGTAAAGTGGAATGTTCAGTATAGTAACTAGCCAAGTGAATCTCCATTGGAGATTGAGACAGGAAGAGGAAGTGGTGTTGCACCCACTCCAAAGGCGAATGAGTGTCAATCCAAGTCAGTCCAAAAAGTCCGGAAATCAGATAAAACAAAGATCATCAACTCCAGTCACATGACTCGGAGTGAGAAGTCGAAACGTTGAAACAGAAGTCGAACGCGCGCGGCTCGAAAAACCGTCACAAAACGTCACACGCGCGTCGCAAGCTGTCACATCGACAATAAGCGTCACACTGACAGAGAGAAATGCTCAGCATGCTGTTTGCCTTATCTCCTCTGGCAGGGCAGACACAGATGTGGAAGTGACTAGAGCACTTCAGAAGTTGTTAATGGGTTCCTCTATCAACATAATATGCCCATCCATCCTCCCATCAAATTTTCAAGCTATACCTGGCCCCTCCCATATCATACACCCCCATTCCATCATACAGTAACCCACAAAACCATTCCAATGTTTAACCATCCTGAAGAGATTGACCAACCACACCATAGGAATAATTTCCAAAATTAGTAGAAATTGGTAGATGATACAATATCATCTAAGTGTCACTTAGAGCCTATACTGATGTCAATTGAGTCAGTGGTTCATGATATATAAAATGTTTTGTGTAGCAATGTCATTGGATTGGTTTTGTGGCCTATTGCACTTATGATGAAATGGGGGTGTATGATATGGGAGGGGCCAGGTATAGCTTGAAAATTTGATGGGAGGATGGATGGGGATATTATGTTGATAGAGGAACCCATTAACAACTTCTGAAGTGCTCTAGTCACTTCCACATCTGTGTCTGCCCTGCCAGAGGAGATAAGGCAAACAGCATGCTGAGCATTTCTCTCTGTCAGCCTCCTTGGTTTCCCTCCATTTGACTTGGGATGGTAAGGGCAGTATTTATGACCCATCTTGAGATGATAACAGTGCCATGGCCAGTCATAGTTGACACTTTATGGGCAGATTTGCCTGAAGTGAGGAGGAAGATGATGTGAGTCCTTTTGGCAGCAGAGAGGGCATGCATGGTAAGAAGCAAGTGTTGTTGATGATTATTTGGTGTGTGTTCAACTTATTAAACATTGTCACATGACTGTCAATGCATTTGCATGACCACCAGATACCAGTTTTGTCATCTCACATGTTGGCCACAAAACCATTCCAATGATAATGCCTCACAAAACATTTTATATATCATGAACCACTGCCTCAATTGACATTATTATAGGCTCTAACTGAAGCTTAGATGCTACACTATCATCTACCAATTTCTACTAATTTTGGAAATCATTCTCATTGTGTGGTAGGTCAATCTTTTCAGGATGGCCAAACATTGGAACAGTTTTGTGGGCTACTGTAACTCCCAAATATTTGATGCTCTGCTGCTCAAATGAGCACTTGGCTGGTTTGAGATATAGGTCATGTTCATGCAGAATGTCTAGTACTTGGTGTACTCATTCTTGGTGATGGGCCAAGTCATTTGTAGTTGCCACTAATATATCATCCATGTACACCACCATGTCACCAGTAAGGATGAGATTGCAGAAGATATGGTTCATCATGGATTGGAAGGTGGCTGGCAAGTTCATAAGACTGAAGAACATGACATTTGGCTCAAATAGCCCTTGGTTGGTTTTGAATGCTGCCTTGCATTGATCTCCCTCCTTGATTCTGACATTATTATAACCCCACCATACATCCATCTTTGAGAAAAGGGACTTGTCCCTCATGGTGTCAATGAGTTCCAAAATGAGGGGCAGAGGGTAGGTGTTCTTACAGTGTATGCATTAATTTGTCAGTAGTCCTGGACAGGTCAGAGCTTGCTGTCCTTCTTTTAATGAAGAAGAAGGGTGAGGCATACTGCAATTTGGACAGACAGATGTACCCCTTTGCCAGATGTTCTTCAAGAAATACAGTCAGTGCAACTTGTTCAGACTGGGACAATGGATAGATTTTGCAATCTATTGCTGAAGGTGCCTTGGGTGTAAAATCAATGGTGTGATCCCAAGGTCACATAGGTGGGAAGTGCTGTGACTCTTCTTCTGAAAATACCCTCCAATGTCAGTGATAGGCTTCTGGCACTACCTCTCCAAAGGTTTTTCTGCCTGTCCTTGTACTGCCTTTGTGAAACAGGCATGATGCACAGCATACTGACTGAAAGAGTTACCATGTTAGGCTAGAAAGACAAGTTATACTTCAGAGGTGAAGGAAACTCTATTATACTATACTACACACCTAGAAAGACAAGTTATCTACAGGAGACTGTTAGTCAAAGGTGACGAACAGGCATGTGCACAGCATACTGACTAAAAGTGTTAGCAGTTTAAGCTAGAAGACAAGTTAAACTTCAGAGATGAAGAAAACTCTATATTACTACACTACTGACCTAGAAGACAAGTTAACTATAGAAAGCAGTTAGTCAAAGGTATAAGTAGAAAGTAATGTAGAAGGGACTTACACTTCAGAGATGAAGAAAACTCTGAAGTGTAAGAGACAAAACAGACACCCTTATATACCCCAAGGGATGGTCTGTGCGCACTGGGAATAAGTCCACAAGTGCTGGACAATAATCAAGAGGGATAAAAGCCATTAGCCCATAAGCAATCACATGCTTGTACATCATTACTAAGGTACATCAGTCAGCTACTGTGGAATGTGAGAAAGAAAGTAATAATGATATGGGAAATAGTCTGAAACTCTGATATCTAATCTAGTCCACAAAGTAGCTAATCTAATCTCCTGATGCCTGAAGCATCACCGAACATGTCCTGTGTTCAACATCCCTCCATGCTGAAGGCATCTGGTCATAGATGGGAAATGAGTTGAATGAGCAGACTGCCATTACAATTGAATGAGCATATCACCAGCCAGAGCATGTCTCAGGTTGTCAGTGTTGAGAATGAGTCAACAACAGACAAGTTGACAGGAAGCATAGGGTTTGTAAGTTTTGCATATGAATTGTAGATTTGCTTATGCAGACTCTACACACCTCTTGCATCACTCTTGAGGTCGAGAATGTGCTCATGGTGGGAAAGTGAAACTGGTATACAAAGTCTCCAGATTCCAGCTCTCTCATTCCAGCACTAATCCAAGTCCATTGACCATGACTTCAAAGGATGCCCTTGGTAGAGACTTAGTGAAGCCATCTGCCAGCATCTCACCAGTGGGAGTTTGCACTAATTCAATTATGTGTGATTCTATGTACTCCCTAATGGCATGGTACTTGATAGGTATGTGCTTTGACTGCCTTCCTGTGACAGGGTTTAATGCTAGATCTACTGCACCCTTATTATCACAGTGGAGTAGTATAGGGGAGGATACCTCATACCCTAATTCCTCCATAAAAGTCCTATACCATGCTGCTTGATTTGCAGCCTCAGAGAGGCTCATATATTCAGCCTCTGTGGTGGACTGTGCTACTGTCTTCTGCTTTCTGGAGCACCAGGATATGGCACCATTAGCTAAGAAAAAGACATAGCCTGAGGTAGAGTGGCAGTCCTCTTGATCTCCCCATGAGGAATCTGTGAACCCATGAAGGCCACTCTGCCCATTCCCTCCAGAATACCACAACTTGCAGTCTTTTGTACTATTAAGATATTTTAAGACATATTTTGCAAGTCGCATATGATCTTGAGAGGGGTTGGAAGCATATTGGCTAAGGCATGCCACAGCAAAACTGATGTCAGGTCTGCTTCCAATCTGCACCCATAGCAGAGACCCCATCAACTGTTGGTACTTCTTTATCTCAGAAGTAGATGCTTGGCCATCAAACTTGACCAGATGAACATCAGCGCCAGAGGGAAGAGGAGTATATACTCAGTTGGAATCCCTCATCCCAAACTTCTCAATAATAGATAAAGCGTAGGCTGCTTGGTCAATCTCCAGTGTCTTATTAGGATGATCCCTGGTGATGTTAACTCCAAGATATGACTGGATTTCTCCCAAGTCAGTCATTTCATATCAATTAGATAGAGATGACTTCAGCCATGTTATCTTATCATTGGAAGATCCAAGTATAGTAATGTCATCTACATAGAGTATGACATAAAGTGAATCATTCTCCTCTTTATAATGAAACACGTATACTCCTGCATCAGAGTATGTCTGAGTAAAGCCCAGTTCATTAAGAACTGCATGGAATTGTAGATTCCATGCTTGGGAAGCTTGTTTGAGGCTGTATAATGCTTTTTGTAGCCTACAAACTTTGGACTCTTGACCAGCAACAATGAAACCAACTGGTTGCTCCATATATATTTCTTCATCCAGATTGCCATGAAGGAATGCTGATTTGACATCCATCTGGTGGATTTCCCAATCCTCTAGCATAGCTAGCACTAGTAATAATCTAAGTGATTCAAATCTGGTGACTGGGGAGAATGTTTCATCAAAGTCCACTCCTTCTATTTGAGTGAAACCTTTTGCCATGAGCCTAGCACGAAACTGTCCATCTGGTTTCAGCTTGAAAACCCATTTTGATTTTACTGCCTTTCTTCCTTTTGGAAGATCCTCAAGGCGCCACACATTAAGTTTATCTAAGGCATCAATTTCATATTTACATGCCTCAAGCCATTCACTGGCATTGTCAGACTGCATCACCTCCTGAAAAGTCAGGGGGTCTCTATAAGAGACTCCTGCAGCATTTAGCAATTCCATATGTCCAAGTCTGGAAGAACCCTGCACAAACTCTGCATTATCCTCATTATAAAATTGAGGGTTCATGTGACATGAGCATTTGGGACAGGCAGTATCAAGATTTAAATCTTCCTGCACAGCCCTGTCATGTTGTTGAGACTGTGGACTTTCCCTAGTAAAAACTGGTTGGGGAAGTCTGCCAACATTCTTCTTAGATTGTCTTTTGGCACAGGGTCTTTGGGGGAGTTCTGATGGTTCCATGATTTGGGATGGAGGCATCTGATAGATAGTAACATCATGTGTATCTACATCTCTTTCGGGGTGGTAGGCTCAGGATTTATTTGAGGAGGTTCCACTACCTCCTGTTCCTCAACCTCGGCTTCCTTATCTTCAGGAGCCTGAGGAACTGTGGCTATTGCTGGTTGAGGCTGGACAGGCCTCTGTATTTCTAACACAAAAGGCATAACTTTTTCCTTTTGTTTTCCCTTGTTGTCCTTGGCAAGGTTGGATGGAAAGGAACCTTCATCAAATGTCACATCTCTAGACAATATGAAGGATCAAGTATGCATATCCCATAGGAGATATCCCTTAGAGTGGGGTGCATACCCAACAAAGACCGTCTCTCTGGCTTTGTGGTCCAGTTTATGTCTTTTATCCTCTGGGACAGTGTAATAGGCTAAGCAGCCAAATATTTTAAAGTAGGAGACATCTGGAATGTCCCCATCCAGAAGCTCAAGTGGTGTCTTCCACTTATTAGAACGGATGGGTGTTCTATTGTATATGTGACAGGCTGTTCGCACTGCACATTCCCAGAAACCAAGGGAAAGACCAGCATGATGCAGCATGCTAGTGGCCTTTTCCATAATGGTTCTGTTGAACCTTTCAGCCCTTCCGTTTTGTTGTGGGGAATATGGCATTGTCAATTTATGCTCTATGCCAGCCTGCTCAAGTATAGACTTCAGCTCCCTATTGACAAATTTGCCACCTTGATCTGTATGTAAGGTCTTTATTTTCTTGTCTGTTTTATTTTCCAAGAATGCCTTAATTTTACTAAAGACTGATGTAAAATCACTTTTAGCCTTCATAGCAATGACTAGAGCTGTCCTGCTAAAGTCATCTATGAAAGTGGCGAAATATAGGTTTCCTTGAATTGAGGTACATTGTAGTGGACTGACTAGGTCACTATGAATGACCTCCAAGGGTGCTGAAGCTCTCTTTTGAGAGGGAGGGAATGGAAGATGGTGCGATTTTCCCATTTCACAGCCATAACACAGCTTGTCTTCCACTTGGCTATTATCTATACTAAGGCCTTTCACAGCCTTAGGAGCATGTCTTTTGAGGGCTTCTTTTGACATATGACCCATGCACAAATGCCAGGTATCAAGGCTACTTGATGCAGATTTGTGGGAAGCAGTATTTAAATTCTGCATAGTTTTCCCAAGGACCCAATAGAGTCCCATAGCCTTGACACCTTCTGCTATTACTGCATTTCCATACTTTATTTTTACCTTAGACGGAGTAAACTCCACTGAACTGCCTTTGTCTGTGATGCAGCTTGTTGACAGTATTCTTTCACTGCCAGGCATATAGTAGACATTATTTAACTCTAACTCATAATTATTGCAAGTTTTGAGAATGACTTGCCTGTTCCTTCAACTTGGACTATGGAGCCATCACCAATTGTCACCTGATGTCCATATGTGGGAGATATTCAGAAAAGTCTTCTAATATGGTGTGAAATGAGTGGTGGCTCCGCTGTCCATCATCCAGGGGTTGCTGCCATCATTGACTTCTTGCATGTGTTCAGTCAAGGTATAAAGTGAAATGCGAGGTGTCTCATGCACCTCCTGTATTCTGCCACTACCATTAACTACAGTAGCTATTTGTGTGGAGTTATTTTGTACACTGGGGCCTTTCCCCTTCCTCTTGTTGCCTTTTTGCCTGCATCAGCATTGGCTCTGTCCTGTTTCCTTTGCTGACATTCATTAGCCTTGTGGCCTGGCTTCTGGCAATAGAAGCAAGTGACATCATTGGACAATGATGCACCTGCAGGTTGTGGCATGAAATTTGATTGTTTTTGTTTTTATTTTTGTTGACATGGGCTGCCTTGTTAAGGGCAGCCCCAACACCACTTCCTGCAGGGCTGGCTTGTTGGCTTTCCTCATTTAGGAATCTTTGTACAAGATCCTGAGGGGAAAGGCAGTCAGGAGGACCTGACACCAGGATAGAGCCAGCAATGGCATTGTAGGATGGAGGTAGGATTGGAGCAATATAAAGCTCATCTGGAGATCTGAGATCTCCATCCCATTTTCCTTGAGAGTACTCCTCACATCCAACACACACTGCAACTGAGGTCTGAATTGCTTGCCTTCCTCCAATTGGAAGGAAGACACAGAACACCACAAGTTGTAGGTGGCCATGCTACCTACTGAGCCATAGAGCATTTCCAACACTCATATTTGGCATTGACAGAAGGATAAGTTCTGTCAGAGGCAATTTGGGAGTATGTTTCTGGTGATGTTACCATCACCAGAACTCCCATGAGGACTCCTCCACTCTGTTCCATTCTAGGTACATGGGCTCCAACCAAAGTGTGAAGCATTTGGCATACTCATCGTCCTTTTCTCCATCCTCTGGCTTTGGCAGATTCAGGAATTCAGGGGCATCATGAGTAATGTGCCTCTTCATCCATTTATCCTGAGCAAGGCAGTGAAGGACACTGACCATTGCTGCCAGTTGAGCCATCAAGTTTGTCAAACTTGAAAGTGGGAGGGAAGACAATGGAAGACATTTGAGATGTAAAAAGGTTGATCCTGGTTCCAAGGAGCAGTTAGAACCAGTTGTCCAGGTCTCATTTAAGAGGGCCCATCCATTCTGTGGCACTATGCTTCAGAACTTAAAGAAGTCCTGCCTCTGATGTGTGACTTCTAAGTAGTATAGTAGTCTGTCTAGCACCACCTGCAACAAGTCCTAAGCCCACATCAGGGGACATTGTGTAAACAGATGAGGAGTCATGTCATGGAGGAGCCAACTGCAAGTTCCACTAGAGACAAAGGGTATAGAGCCCTTCCTCTAGTGCTGGTGGTGGAGTCCATGATTAAGCCCTAGATGATTGGGGCCATGACTATAGTAGACTATTAGGTTTCCTCTGGTTGGGGAAACCCCCAACTAAGGCAGCAGGTACTTCTGCCCAGAGACAAAACCTTCTAGCTACTGTGTAAATACTATTGTAGTTCAAGCCTACTTGTATCAAGCCCAAGTGTAACACTCAGCGAGGCATCCTGTGCAACATGCATGAGTCGGCGCAGGCTCACTAGCTCAGACCTAATGTTTGGCTTGGACTAATGTCTGGCTCACCTAGGGCCTAGCACGAGTGCACTCGTGAGTTACCCGGATCCGAACTCGTGGGTATTTAGATTAGATAATCCCATACTCGGATCCGCATGAGTATGTTCCCACGGATCACCCGGAGCCGCGAGTCCTATACTCGCACGGATTCGAGTACTTGTGGGTATACTCATAGGTTTACTTGTAAGGTTTGAGGCAGCCAGAGATCTTCATCTTGCATACACAGAAAGAATATATATATTACTACAATCCACGAAGTTTCAAGTCAGATCATGCATCCGATCCAAAATAAAACAAGAATCAGTTACAATATCTATAGAAATGTGAAAAAACGCGAAAAAACGCGAAGTGTGGGGCACGCCGATCAGACCGTGCATTGCCTTCCTATCTAGGAAGGTAGGCTTAAGAATGCACGTGTCGGCACACGTCGGTACAGAGATGCCGGGATCACGCCTAATTGATAAGATCAAAAACGCGTTCACAGTTAATTAGATACTTAGGATATACATCTAATACAAGTGATAAGATCAAAAATGCGTTCACAATTAATTAGATACTTGGGATGTACATCTAAGTGATAAGATCAAAAATGCGTTCACAATTAATTAGATACTAAAGATATACATCTAAGATAATACAAGTGATAAGATCAAAACGCGTTCACAATTAAATAGATACAAGTGATAAAATCAATTCTGCATAACCCTATATATAATATATTGTGTGTCTTTGCCAGTGAGGCTGGGTGGCTTAGTGGTTAGAGCACTGGACCGAGCTTGTTCCTGGAGGTCTTAGGTTCAATCCATGTTTCAGCTATTTCTGTTCTAGGTTGACGAGCCTAGTAAAAAAATAATTTTATATAATAATATTCCCACGAGTATTCCGCAAGTACCCGTGTGGGTACCCAGGGTGCCAAAATCAATACCCGGATCCGCATGAGTATTTTCCCACGGATCACCCGGATCCGCGAGTATCAATACCCGCGAGTTTTCCCATGGCTCTACTCAAAAAACTCGTGAGTTACCTGGACTCGTGCTATGCCCTAGGCTCACCCAAGGCTCTGGGTCCAGGATCTGCAACAGGCCTGGCACAACAGGGCCAGGCCTCTAGCTTCAAGGTAGACAGGGATTTGTGCTATAACCAAGCACAGAGGGAGACGGGAAGAGTCAGCCAAAGGGAGCTAATCCCCTAAGGCTGTTGAGTGGGGATCAGGTTCAGCTGTAGTGCCAGAAGCACATCAAGCAAACTGGGCTCAAAAGAAGTGAAGGATGTAAAAGAGGGGAAACCAGAGCAGCAACAGCATCTGGGTCAAGGAATGAGATCTGGGGATGAAGTGCACACCCATTGCCAGAGGCAATGGGGTCCTTCCAGTGACACAAAGAAGGCAAAGAGGACTTAGAAGTCCAGTCTGTATTCCATGATCAGGGAAACTCTAGGCTGAAGGCCCAAGAGGTCAAATCTAAAGTCCTACTAACTGTCTACAGTGTCTTATATACTGTATCAGAGGTCTAGATTGTAGCTAATCTGGGTACAGTCTGGGTCAGGTCCTTATCAGCCAATGGCAGAGAAGCTGCCATGAGTCAGGTCCAAGATGGGAATAAGTCCCATCAGAGTAGGGGTCTGGTATAGGAACAATACCACAAGGTTGGTGTGGGAGCAACAGGCTCCACAGGAATCAGGGCAAGTGTGAGACAATAAGTCCCACAAAGGATAGAGTGGTGTGGGAGTGTTTCCACAAAGTTACCTTACTCACCCCCACCGCTGACATCCCTAAAGTGGTAATTGTGCCACACGACTCACCACTGACATCCCTAAAGTGGTAATCTTGTCACATGACTCAAATTTGTAATAATATTTATTTTAAAAAGGAAGTTATCGTTGAATATCTATTTTAATAAGGGAAGTTATCAACAAAATATAAGTTGGAATAAGATCAGATAACTCTCCCCACACTGACATCCCTAAAGTAGTAATATTGCCACATGACTGTGATTTGTAATAATATTTATTTTAAAAAGGAAAGTTATCAACAATATATCAATACAAATCAGTAAGGATTAGATAAGAACTTTGGTGTTCTTGCGTGTTCTCACTACTCTATGTCTAGCTATTTTATGACTTTCCTTGTGTATCATGTGTTCTCATCAGAATGTGTGGGTCTAGAGCAGTAGAACATTGAGGTGCTTGTTTCTGGTTGCCATGTCATTGGTAATAATCCTCTTGTTGTCCTCATCTGCCTCTCCTTTCCTATGCAAGTCTTTGCTAGCCTCAAGAATGAGCCACCCTCTCGTTCCAGCACTTGGAGCATATGGTGGTCCCGGAATTGGACCTGGTACTTCAATCCTTCAAGAAATTCTCCAATAATATTGATATTCTCGCTCATGGCCTCTTCAAATGTCGAGCTCTCTTGCAATGCTGGTTGGAAATCTTGTACATCATTGTCATTGTCATCGTTGTCATTGTCATTGTCACCATTGTCATCATCACTGCTATCCTCCCTCTTGCCACCATTTGCTCCAGGGGCTGTCTTGTCAATTCTTGCAACATTTTGAGGTGCTGGGGGATCTTCACTATGTGGTTTCAAGAGGGGGTGACTCCATATTGGGGCTGTCTGCTGACGTCTTACTTCAAGGAAGAACAGTGGCAAAACTGGCTGGGCAGCTTGAACAAGATGCTTGCAGAGAAGGAACCGGTTGATTACCATTGCAGGACAGGTACAGATCCATTGATTTACATCTGGCCGATAAGCTTCATTGATAGGGATTGTGATGGGTGTTCTCAAGAGTTTCTTCCAATTCCACTTGAATTGCTTACGCCACAACGAGAGCTCTCGATAACGGCCAGTATCTGTAAGTAAGCATTCCAACTTTCGATGATATGATGGTGCAAGTTTGGTGATTAGAATCCAGACTAGAAGATCACACCACGGCATGTGAAAGTGATAGAGGAAGTCACGCTTTATTCGTCGCCAGCTGGATCAAAGGTAAGTCTTGGGATTCTCAACAGCTGATCCATACTTACTGGCTTTCTAGAATCATTGTTGTTTTCAAGATGGGTATTTCTGGATGTGCTGACCATGCCCACAGCTCCCACCAGCCCTTTCGATACCAGTTTTCCCAAAGGTATGCCCATACCTCTCATAGGTCATACTTAACACAGAACCCATACATTTTCTGAACAGCCCACTTCTTGATCCCCTCAGGACTTGGGTGTGCGGACCCTGGAATCGACGGATGGGCACAGTAATGCCTTTCTAGCATCGTGACAATTGGCTGGCGGTAAATGGCTGGGCAAAATTTCCGTTGGGTTTCATTCTGTAACCCCTCCTCATCTTCGTCGTCACTGCTTTCAGGCTCATGTGGAATGATAGGTCCCTGTGACGAAGCTGGTGCAATGTGGAGGGGGGGTACCTTGATGGTGATACGTAGGTCCTTAGTTCCCTGAGTTTCTTTATCAGTGTTGCAATGATGTGATTTATGAGCAGGAGTGGGTTCTGGTGCTGATGTTGATGGTGCCTTTTGTGCAGGAATCGTGATGGATAAGGTATTGGATCCACTCATGTGTGTTTGTGTAGGGCATATGTTTTCTATATCATCGGGTACACCACCCTTGTATTCTTCAGCATCAATGCATCCCAGAGGGATAAAGGCCATGTCAATGAATGGAAACTCTATGTGGGCCCACTGAACATTGTATGGCATTGTGGCAAGTTTTCCCTGACCCAGCCAAGTCTGCACTGCTTGATGGAAGTGCCACCAGCATAAGTTGATCTTTGTGTTCCAGACTTCTTTCACCATGCTGATTTCTGCCATGTCCTTATCAACATGCATGAAGACTGGATTTATGTGATATGCCTCTTTGATGCATGTAGCCCATCCTGCAAGTGCTTTCTTTCGTTTCCCCTGCTCTATTGATGTTGCAGTTGACAGAAGGCAATATGACATTGGAAAGCCTGCATTATCATGCTCTGCCATCAGGCTGTATAGCTCAAGATGCTTTGAGTTTGTATTATCTGGATGGATCTGTAAGCTTACTTTTCTCAAAAGTTAGATATGATATGGCTTACACGTTGCGTCAAGTCCTACTTCAATTATCTTTCTGTGCAATAGCCTCTCAATCTTTTTCATACCCCAACAAAGTATATCAACCCCTTCAGGAATGTTCTTCAGTAAGAAAATATCAACATCATCTCGATATTCATTAAGAAGCTTTTGTGTTGATGGTAGTTGCAGGTGATCACGATGCCAGAATATCTGGCTCATCTGCATCCAAGCCACATGGATCTGTGCCGATGTTATCAATGGATATGCTGCCTGCACCTTTGCAACCATTGCAGCAGGTGTTAACCACTCGACATTCTCTTGAATTGTGTCCATTGCACTAGGTGGCAGGGTGACATCAAAGTAATGTACATGCTTCATGTGATGTTCAAGTCGAATGGAGATTGTCCTATCCCCTTCTGGAATGCTTCCTCAGCAAGTAATATATAGTTGACTGCGGCATGGGTACTGCTTCATTCCGATGTTATCATGATGTTGCACCTTTAGTGCTTTGGAAACATTTGATTTCTTCTTTCTTGCTTCATCCTGGCTGCACCAAAAACGCGTTTGGTGCCCTGTTTGCAGTTGCTTATGATCCTTCACACTAATCCTGTAAATGTCATATAATAATAGCATTTGGGATACTACTCACATAAATCTATACCCTGTCACCTTCCAGATTTCCTTAGCAATCATGTCAATCTGCTCTCTATCAGAAACCAATGAGTCATTTGGAACAGTGAAAGTTCCTCTAAATTTTAAATCGTGGTATGTTCTAAATTGCGTTTGAAGGGAGCCAAACATTTCCTCTCCGGTATCAAATATCTCTTCTCTAGTATCAGATATCTGTAGATTATACTGTTAATCCTTATCTATATCCATAGTAAGTTACTAATTACCACAGAATCAATTTCATCCTTGCTCTTTATGAGATTGCATGCAGCCTGAGGATTGCTTGAGATTCCTTCATCTCCTGATGTGTCTTCATCCACCCTCTTGGCTTTTTCACCTACTGTGCGCCCATTGAACTCCTTTTGCTTCTTTTTCTCATTCTCATGAACTCTTTGGGCCTTCTTGTTTTTCCTATCATGCATTCGGCAGTGATCACAAGTCTTGTGTGGTAAGTGTAATGGTACAAGATTTCTACACCATACCTTGGAACATTTTTTTGTAGCAGAAGGAGTGTTATTGTCCATTGCATGGACAGGAGGAGGGACAACCGTAACCTATAGTGAGAATGCTTAATGTCCTTGTCTACCTGTCACTAGGGCATAGCACGAGTCTGGGTAACTTGCGAGTTTTTTGAGTAGAGCCGTGGGAAAACTCGCAGGTATTGATACTCGCGGATCCGGGTGATCTGTGGGAAAATACTCATGCGGATCCGGGTATTGATTTTGGCACCCCGGGTACCTGCACGGGTACTTGCGGAATACTCGTGGGAATATTATTATATAAAATTATTTTTTTGCTAGGCTTATCAACCTAGAACAGAAATGGCTGAAACATGGATTGAACCTAAGACCTCCGGGAACAAGCTCGGTCCGGTGCTCTAACCACTAAGCCACCCAGCCTCACTAGTAAAGACACACAATATATTATATATAGGGTTATGCAGAATTGATTTTATCACTTGTATCTAATTAATTGTGAATGCATTTTGATCTTATCACTTGTATTATCTTAGATGTATATCTTTAGTATCTAATTAATTGTGAATGCATTTTGATCTTATCACTTGTATTATCTTAGATGTATATCTTTAGTATCTAATTAATTGTGAACGCATTTTTGATCTTATCACTTAGATGTACATCCTAAGTATCTAATTAATTGTGAACGCGTTTTTGATCTTATCACTTAGATGTACATCCCAAGTATCTAATTAATTGTGAACGCATTTTTGATCTTATCACTTGTATTAGATGTATATCCTAAGTATCTAATTAACTGTGAACGCGTTTTTGATCTTATCACTTAGATGTACATCCTAAGTATCTAATTAATTGTGAACGCATTTTTGATCTTATCACTTGTATTAGATGTATGTCCTAAATATCTAATTAACTGTGAACGCGTTTTTGATCTTATTACTTAGATGTACATCCCAAGTATCTAATTAATTGTGAACGCATTTTGATCTTATCACTTGTATTAGATGTATATCCCAAGTATCTAATTAACTGTGAATACATTTTTGATCTTATCACTTAGATGTATATCCTAAGTATCTAATTAATTGTGAACGCGTTTTTGATCTTATCAATTAGGCGTGATCCCGGCATCTCTGTACCAACGCGTGCCGACGCGTGCATTCTTAAGCCTACCTTCCTAGATAGGAAGGCAATGCACGGTCCGATCGGCGCGCCCCACACTTCGCGTTTTTTCACGTTTTTTCGCATTTCTATAGATATTGTAACTGATTCTTGTTTTATTTTGGATCGGATGCATGATCTGACTTGAAATTTCGTGGGATTGTAGTAATATATATATTCTTTCTGTGTATGCAAGATGAAGATCTCTGGCTGCCTCAAACCTTACAAGTAAACCTACGAGTATACCCATGAGTACTCGGATCCGTGCGAGTATAGGACTTGCGGCTCCGGGTGATCCGTGGGAACATACTCATGCGGATCTGAGTATGGGATTATCTAATCTAAATACCCACGAGTTCGGATCCGGGTAACTCATGAGTGCACTCGTGCTAGGCCCTACCTGTCACATGACTTTGATTTGCAGTTATTTTGTTGATCAATGATTGATGTCTACATGTCACATGACTTTAATTTGTGATGATATTTTCAATAATTTTCCTTTTTAAAATAAATATTTAACGATAACTTCCTTTTTAAAATAAATATTATTACAAATCTGAGTCGTGTGACAAGATTACCACTTTAGGGATGTCAGTGGTGAGTCGTGTGACACAATTACCACTTTAGGGATGTCAGTGGTGGGGGTGAGTTGGGTGAGCTGTTTCCACAGGAGTCAGGGTGGATGTGGGAATGCTCCCACAGGGATCAGAGAAGCAAATGATAAGCCAGATGGGCCATGTGATCAGAAAGGGGTAAATGATCAGATGAAGATGCTGTGATCAAGGTTAGGGATCACATGGTTCAAGGTCACATGGTCCAGGATCACATGGCCAGAGGTCACATGACTGGCAGAGGGTCAAGTACAAGCCAAAGTCATCTAGTTGTCTGGACTGGTCAGATTGGCAGGGACAATGTCAGGGGTTCCTATGGGTGTCAAGCACAGGGACAGGGTCAGGAGCAGTGGCCAAGGCATAAGCCAAGGCAGCAAGGAAGGGTGGTGTACATCCAACAGTGTAGCAGCATAACTACCAGCAGGTTAGGTGTAAATGGTGGCATGGGAGGTCAGTCCTATGAACAATGTCACAGGAATCAGGGTAGGGTCCTGGGCACACAGGCCACAGGCATCAAGGAAGGTCCCAAGGCAACAGGCCAAGGGCATCAAAGAGTGGTCCAGAGAAGGAGGAGATCAAGGATAGTGCAAGGAATCAGGCATGGTGTACAGGGTTAGGAAAAGAGTAGGGTTGTAACACCAAGCATCATGGGAGTGACTACCCATGCCTTGTTCTAGACCCTAAACTCTACCAGCGGGTTTCTCAACCCAGCTTATGGATCGAGCCAAGCATTAACTGAACCTATAGCCTCAAGCCTTCTGAGCAAGTGGCCTACTAAGATTATGTATGGGACGAAAACCCAGCTACAACTAAGAATACTATTTACTTAGAGCACACATGAGGAACTCAAGGTGTTTCACCCACTTAGGGTCCCTCATCACCTCTTGTAAGAATCCCCTGAGGGACTAGCCAGACAGATCAAGGTGGGCACATAAAGTGCACCACCTTGTGGACAGTTAAGGGCAAAAGAAGGAAATCAAAGCTCACTGGAAGACTGATTGGGAAAGACAAGGTCTTGCAAGTTTGTGAACTTGACGAAAGGTTGGACTGATCAAAAAGGGAAAGGAGCAGATCAGTTAAGCATTGCCAGGGCCCATAACCTGTGAAACAGGCATGATGTGCAGCATACTGACTGAAAGAGTTAGCATGTTAGGCTAGAAAGACAAGTTATACTTCAGAGGTGAAGGAAACTCTATTATACTATACTACACACCTAGAAAGACAAGTTATCTACAGGAGACCGTTAGTCAAAGGTAAGGTAGTAAGTAAGAGAGATAGGACTTACACTGTCAAACAATCATGCTGCTGGTTATACTGACTGTGGTTAGTAGCAGTGAGGCTAAAAGACAAGTAGTGCTTCAGAGGTTAGAAGAACTCTATACAACTATACTACTGACCTAAAAGACAAGTAGTCTACAGAAGACAGTTAGTCAAAGGTAAAATGAAAGTATAGTAAAAGGAACTTACGCTTCAGAGGTTAGAAGAACTCTGAAGTGTAAGAGACAAAATAAACACCCTTATATACCCATGGGGGCCAGGGGAAATTGTCTGTGCGCACTGGGAATAATTCCACAAGTGCCGGACAATAAACAAAGAGGGATAAAGGCCATTGGCCAAAGAGATATCATGTGCTTACTGCGCATTACTAAGGACATCACTAATCAGCTGAGTAAGGAGAAAAAGAAGTGTAATAAAGATATCGTAAAAAGTCCAAAACTCCGGAACCTAATCTAATCTTATCTACAGCTAAAGCGATCCTTAGATGCCTGAAGCATCTCCAGACACATCCTGTGTCAACATCCCTCCATGGTGAAGGCATCGATCATTTAATGGAAATGAGTTAAATGAGCACATTGCTGTTCACAATTGAATGAACATATCGCCAGAGATCCAACTTCTCTAACTCTCAAGTGTGGGTTGTGAGCTTTGCATATGAGTTGTATATTCGCTTATGCAAACTCTACACACCTCTTGCGTCACTTTCAAGGTCGAGAACATGCTCATGGTGGGAAAGTGAGACTGGTATACAAAGTCTCCAAATTCCAGCTCTTTCATTCCAGCACTAGTCCAAATCCAGTTACCATAAGATCAAAAGATGATCTAGGCAGAGACTTTGTAAGGCCATCTGCCAGCATCTCTCCAGTGGGAGTTCACACCAAGTCAATCTGGTGTGATTCTACATACTCCCTAATGGCATGGTACTTTATTGGTATGTGCTTTGATCGCCTTCCTGTGACAGGGTTTAATGCAAGATCTACTGCACCCTTATTGTCACAATGCAGTTGTATGGGTGAACTAACTTCATATCCCAATTCCTGCATAAACGTCCTATACCATGCTGCCTGGTTTGAAGCCTCAGCAAGGCTCATATACTCAGCTTCAGTGGTGGACTGTGCTACTGTCTTCTGCTTTCTGGAACACCAGCTAATGGCTCCATTAGCAAGGAAAAAGACGTAGCCTGAGGTGGAGTGGTGGTCCTCTTGATCTCCCCATGAGGAATCCGCAAAGCCATGAAGGCCAACTTCACCATTCCCTCCAGAGTAGCGCAACTTGTAGTCTTTTGTAGCATTTAAGTAGGCTAAGACATACTTTGCTAGTCGCATGTGCTGCTGGGAAGGGTTGGAAGCAAATTGGCTAAGGCATGCAACAGCAAAACTAATGTCAGGTCTGCTTCCAATCTGCACCCAAAGCAGAGACCCCATTAACTGCTGATACCTCTTAATATCAGAGGTAGATGCCTGGTCTTCAGACTTGACCAAATGAACACCCACGCCAGAGGGTAGAGGAGTATATACTGGGTTGGAATCCCCCATTCCAAACCTCTCAACTATTGAGGATACATAGGCTGTCTGGTCAATATCCAGTGTCTTGTTAGGACAATCCCTGGTGATGTTAACTCCAAGGTATGACTGGATTTCACCAAGATTGGTCATCTCATATCAGCTAGATAGAGAGTCCTTCAGCCATTGAATCTTCTTAGTGGAGGACCCAAGTATAGTGATGTCATCAACATATAAAATGACGAAAAGTGAACCATCCCCCTCTTGGTGATGATACACATATACTCCTGCATCAGAGTATGTCCGGGTAAAGCTCAGTTCATTAAGAACTGCATGGAATTGCAAGTTCCATGCTCAGGAAGCTTGTTTGAGGCCATACAGAGCCTTCTGTAGCCTACAAACTTTGGACTCTTGTCCAGCAACAATGAAACCAACAGGTTGCTCCATATAAATCTCCTTGTCCAGATCACCATGTAGGAATGCCAATTTGACATCCATTTGGTGGATTTCCCAATCCTCAAGCGTGGCCAACGCTAATAATAGTCTAAGAGACTCAAATCTGGCAACTGGGGAGAAAGTTTTGTCGAAGTCCACCCCCTCTATTTGGGTGAACACTTTTGCTACAAGCCTAGCACGAAAGTGTCCATCTGCTTTCAATTTAAAGACCCATTTGGACTTTACAGCCTTTCTACCTTCTGGAAGGTCTTCAAGGTGCCACACTTTAAGTTTTTCTAAGGCATCAATTTCATATTGACATGCCTCAAGCCAGTCACTGGCGTTATCAGACTCCATTGCTTCTTTAAAAGTAAGAGGATCCCTATAAGGTGATCCTGCAGCATTGAGTAGATCCATCTGACCAAGTCTGGAAGAACCCTGCACAAACTCTGCATTATCCTCATTGTAGAAGCAAGGATTCAGACAACAATTCCGATTGGGACGTGCAGTATCCAAGTCTAAGTCTTCTTGGATTGCCCTATCTTGTTGTTCAGAGCGTGGACTTGTCCTCTGAAAGTTAGGTTGAGGAAGTCTGCCTGCAATCCTTTCTGATTTTCTGATTGCACAGGTTCTTTTGGGAGGGGAGGATGGTTCCATGACTTGTGATGGAGGGGTCTGATATATAGTCTGAGGTTGTGTGGTGTCCACATTACGTGTGGGTGTGGTAGGCTGTGGTGGTAATTGAGGAGGTACGATGTCCTCCTGTTCCTCTTCCAGGTCTTCCTCATCTTGAGGAGCCTCAGGAACATGTGTAGCAGTTGCTGGTGGTGGCTGGACTTTGCCACCAGGTAAAGAAAATGAGCCACCTTCACTAGGTTGCTCTATTGGCTTATCTGCTCTGCTGTCCTTACAGAGCGGGATGGGAAGGATCTCTCATCAAAGTAACATCTCATGAAGAGATGAGAGACCGGATACAACTATCCCAAAGTGTATAGCCCTTCGAAGTGGGCTCATATCCGACAAAGACAGCTTCCCTAGCTTTGGGATCTAATTTGTGCCACTTGCCCTCTGGAACATGATAATAGGCTTTGCAACCAAAGACCTTAAAATACAAGACATCTGGCTTGTTCCCAACCAGAAGCTCAAGCAGAGTTTTCCACTTATTAGAACAGATGGGAGTTCTGTTATATATATGACATGCTGTCTCAACAGCACACTCCCAGAAGCCAAGGACAGGCCAGCATCGTGCAGCATGCTAGTGCCTTTTTCCATAATGGTTCTGTTGAACCTCTCAGCCCTTCCATTCTGTTGTGGACTATACGGCATTGTAAGTTTATGCTCTATGCCAAAATCTTCAAGTGTTGCCTTCAGCACCTTGTTCACATACTCACCACCACGATCTGTATGCAGACACTTAATTTTATGATTGAATTTGTTTTCAAGTAGTGTCTTCAGTTTATTAAAAACTGGTGTGAACAGATCTTTCGATTTCATTGGAACGATTAAAGCGTATCTGCTGAAGTTGTCCAAGAAGGTGGCAAAGTATAGATTCCCTTGTATTGAACTGCACTGCAAGGGACCTACAAGATCACTATGAAGGATCTCAAGGGGGGCTGATGTGTGTTTTGAAGATGGGGGAAATGGAAGACGATGGGATTTGCCCATTTCACAGCCATAGCATGGCTTGTCTTCCACTTGGCTATTATTAATTCTGAGGCCTTTTACCACCTCAGGAGCATATCTTTTAGGGCTTCTTTTGACATATGGCCCATTCTTTGATGCCAGATTTCTAGTGAGGCAGATGCAGTTGTATTGATGCTATTAAGGATGTGTTTGCCTAGCACCCAATACAATTTGCCAAACTTCCATGCTTCTGCTATAATGTTATTGCCATATTTAATTGTTGCCTTCTTATTATCAAAGAACACAGTTGCCCCTTTTTCTACCAGGGCACTGGCGGAGAGTATTTTATGTCCTCCAGGCATATGGAGCACATTGCTCAATTCCAAGTCAAAACCTTGATCTGTCCTGATGATCACAGTACCAACTCCACTTGTTTTGACCATAGAGTTGTCACCCAGTGATACTTCATGGGTTGTGTTGACTTTATATGTATCAAAGTCTTCAAGGTTGGACTGAAATGAGCCATTGCTCCACTATCAAGCATCCAATAATCTGAATTGATATCCAGATTATAGGTGTGAACATAAAGGCAAATGTGAGGTGCTTCATGCACCTCCTCTATTTTGCCACTCCCATTAACTACGGTGGCTATAGTATTTACATGTTGGGCCTCAGCCCTCTTCTTGTTCCCTGCCTTGCCCTTTTTGGCATTCTCCAGGTCCTTCTTCTTCTTTGCGCAAGCGTTGGACTTGTGTCCAGGCTTTTGGCAATAGAAGCAGACCACCCCTTGTGAACTAGGGGCAGCAGCAGGAAGTGGTGATAAATTTGTTGTTTTTTTTTGATTTGACAGGTGCAGCCTTAGATAGGACTGCACTACCACTTCCTGAGGGACCTGCCAGGCGACTTTCCTCATTTAGGAACCTCTGCACAAGGTCCTGAGGAGAGAGACGCTCTGGATCACCAGAGGCCAGTATGGAGCCAGTGATGCTACTGTAGGATTCAGGGAGAGACTTCAACAAAATGAAGCTCATCTGGAGGTCATTGACCTCCATCCCATTCTCCCTAAGGGTACTCCTGGCATCTAGAACTTTTGTAATTGAGTTCTAAATGTCTGTCCTTCATCAAGACGGAAGGACACCAGGGCAAGCCACAAATTATAAGTGGCCATGCTACCTACAGAGCCATAAAGCTGCTCCAACTTATTATACTTCTCACTAAGAGAAGGATAATTGGCATCAGAAGCTACTTGTGAGTAGACTTCTTGGGTGACGTTTAGAAAGAGGAGCCCAATAAGCATTTCCTCTTCTCCCATCCATTCCCTAAGGATGGGGTCAATCACTTCCTTCTGCATTTTCTCCTTTTCCTCCTTGTCCTCTGGTAGGAGGGGCATATCAGGGTAAGGCATAATAATGTGCCTCCTGAGCCCGTTCATCCTCAAAAGGGCATTGAAGTTGGCAGACCACACCTGCCAGTTGGAGCCATCAAGACGCTCCATTTTGGAGGAGGGAGGGAAGACGATTGAAGACGGCATTTTTGAGATGTTATAAGATTGTTTCTGGTTCCAAGGAGCAGTTAGAACCAGTGCCCAGGTCTTGCTTAAGAGTGCCACCCCATACTGTGGCGCTATGCTTCAGAACCTAAGAAGGTCCTGCCTTTGTTGTGCGACTTTCTAGGTATAGTAAAGCTGTCTAGCACAATCCTGCAACTAGACATAAGCTCTGGTAGACTAGCTGGAGTGTCTAGTGTAATAAGGACTGGGAGTCATGTCATGGAGAAGCCAACCGCAAGTTCCATTAGAGACAAAGGGTGTATAGCCCTTCCTCTAATGCTGGTGGTGGAGTCCATGATTAAGCCCTAGATGATTGGGGCCATGACTAAGTAGATGTCTAGTCTGTCTCTGGTAGGGCATGGTTACCCTACAAAGGCAATGGATACTTATGCCCAGAGATGAAGACTATATCTACTATGTATAGACTATAGTAGTGCAGCCTACTTGTATTGAGCCCAAGCGTCATGGGAGTGACTACCCATGCCTTGTTCTAGACCCTAAACTCTACCAGCAGGTCACTAAACCTGGCTTACGGATCGAGCCAAGCATTAACTGGACTTAAAGCCACAAGCTTCTGGCTATAGGCCTACTAAAGCTATCTATGGGATGAAGACCCAGCTACAACTATGAAGGTTACTAATACCTAGTGCACACTCAAGGAGCTCAAGGTGTTTCACCCGCTTAGGGTCCCTCATCACCTTTTGCAAGAACCCCGAAGGGCTAGCCAAACAGTTCAGGATGAGCAGTAAACTGTGTCATCCTGTGGGGTGTTAAGGTGCACAGACAGTAAAATAAGAAGCTCACAGGAAGAAAGCGGTGGGAAAGACTTTGAAGCTTTTTGCGAGCTTGGGTGTGCAAGAGTGAGTTGGGCTGTGATGAACAAAGGGAAAAACAGTTCAGTATGAGCAGCAGGGCCCATAACCTGTCAAACAATCATGCTGCTGGTTATACTGACTGTGGTTAGTAGCGGTGAGGCTAAAAGACAAGTAGTGCTTCAGAGGTTAGAAGAACTCTATACAACTATACTACTGACCTAAAAGACAAGTAGTCTACAGAAGATGGTTAGTCAAAGGTAAAATGAAAGTATAGTAAAAGGAACTTACACTTCAGAGGTTAGAAGAACTCTGAAGTGTAAGAGATGAAATAAACACCCTTATATACCCATGGGGGCCAGGGGAAATTGTCTGTGCACACTGGGAATAATTCCACAAGTGCCAGACAATAAACAAAGAGGGATAAAGGCCATTGGCCAAAGAGATATCACGTGCTTACTGCGCATTACTAAGGACATCACTAATCAGCTGAGTAAGGAGAAAAGAAGTGTAATAAAGATATCATAAAAAGTCCGAAACTCCGGAACCTAATCTAATCTTATCTACAGCTAAAGCGATCCTTAGATGCCTGATGCATCTCCAGACACGTCCTGTGTCAACATACACTTCAGAGGTGAAGGAAACTCTGAAGTGTAAGAGACAAAACAGACACCCTTATATACTTCCAAGGGATGGTCTGTGCACACTGGGAATAAGTCCACAAGTGCCGGACTAAGTCCAAACAGTAAACAAGAGGGAATAAGGCCATTGGCCAGTAAGGAATCACATGCTTGTACATCATTACTAAGGTACATCAGTCAGCTACTGTGGAATGTGAGAAAGAAAGTAATAATGATATGGTAAATAGTCCGAAACTCTGATATCTAATCTAGTCCACAAAGTAGCTAATCTAATCTCCTGATGCCTGAAGCATCACCAAACATGTCCTGTGTTCAACAGCCTTTTGAGCCAGTTCTGAGGCTTTGGTGGCATAGCAATGACCAGGATCCTTGTCATTTATGCTCATGGCCCTTATTACTGGATGTCTAGCTGCATAGTCATATCCGAGTGATGTGATTACAACTGGATAAAAATCCTTGTCCATGGTAGTGTCAGTCCAATTGACCTTTGGCTCAAACATGGTGACAAGAAAGTGAATAGCTTTTGTTACTTCTCCAACTTGGACATTGAGGTCAGTGTAATGTGTGATTTTTCCAGTGCAGTTGGCTGTTCCATCAATATTCCAGATATTCTTTTCTTGGGGAAGTGCCAGCATTCCCAAGCCCATGGGTTTTGCCAGTTGTGGGCTAATAAAGTTATCAGTGGCTCCTGAGTCCACCAATATGTCACAGTTGGCCATTTTGTGTGTAGTTTCAAAATGTACTGGTATTTTCAACAACTTGAATCAACTAGTATATACAGAAGTCACATGTAATGCTTGCACCCAGGCCAATGGGGTAGAGCCAATCAAAAATCCTTCTTTGCAAACACCTTTTCAACCAAGATGGTGTGCACTTCTTCACTCTCTTTCAGCATATTTGCCCAGATTTCCTGCGCCTTTTCCTCTTTAGTGGGTGTTTTCTTCTTGACAGTGGGCAGGTTGTTGTGAACTGGTGTGACCATGGCTTCTGCCACCCATGCCCCTTTCTTTGGGCAGTCTTGCAACATATGCCCCTGTGCTTTGCAATGAAAGCACCTTCCTTCTTTCATCAGTGTCTGCTGCTCATCTTTGGTCAGTGTGGCTCTAGCTTGGGTCCTATCTGCAGAGGTGTCCAATGCATTTGGGTCCCTTTGGGTAGTGTGTGCTGGTTTAACTCCAAATGCTGCCTTCCACTGGTCCCTTGTTTTTCCCTTTTTGGTGTTGACACCAAAACATGTCTGGAAGTTGAGGTAATCCTGCTGTTGCCTCCACACAGCATTGACCCATCCATCCCAATCTTGTGGGTGATGAAACCAAATGATATTTTTGACTAGTGGGTAGTGAATAGCAGGGGTAACCCCCAGGTATCTTCATTGGTACCCATACCTGTACCCATACCCATTGCTATGGGTATGGGTAACCTGTGGGTCACCTGTGGGTTACCTGTGTAAATGCATGCAAGTTTTTTGCTTGCATTGTGCATTTTGGATAACTGGCCCGGGCCATCCTGGTCAAGGAGATACACAATGCATTCATTTGTGGCTACTCAGGATCCTTCAAAGATTCCTGTTTTATATTCATAAGATTAAGATAATTCATTATTCTATTGTTGTTTTATTATTCTGGTTTCAATTTTATACAAGTGCAACTAAAATCCACCCCAATATACAAAGATCATTAGATAGATGTTATAGAACATTGATGAAAAGCCTGTCAGATAACTGCATAGAATGCAAAAATAATTGACAAATGCATAGTGATTGGCAGGGGTAACCCCTGGATATTTGTTTTGATACCCAGGTTACCCATAAAATGAAACACATGCAAGTTCTTTACTTGCATTATGCATTTTGGACACTTGGCCCAGTCCATCCCAGTCAAGGAGATACACACTTGGATACAATGCATTCATTTGTGGCTACTCAGGATCCCTCAATAATTGCTGATTTATGTTCAGAAGATTAAGTTTATTCTTTATTTACAGTGCCTCACAAAACTGAGTCAATGTTTTGCACTTTTGCACTGTTTGTTGAATATCACATCAGCCAAAACAAATATAAACAAAGTCTTGGTAGACCATAAAAGGTACAAGATAAGGGTTATGTAATGCAACAATAATTATGTAATTCTGATTACAACTTGTGGAGCTATGGCCATTTCAAATTGGGGACTCATTGACTCAGTTTTGTGAGTGGGTATCAGAAATATCAGAATCTGATGCTCCACCAAATGTACAGCAACCAATCCTTAATATATGGTTACCATAGTTGTCTTAATATTGATGGGACCTGGAATAGAGCTATTTAACCATGGTTTACATTCCCAGAATATTATAATTTCCCAATGCACCCCACCTCCTCTGCTCAGAAAGAAAACATGCTCTCTCTGGCCTCTGAAGGTCATTCCACTCACACTATTGCCTCCAGACTCAGCCTCAGCCAGTCCACAGTCTCTAGGACACTCAGAACCCTCCTTGCCAACCATCAGTCACCTCATTTTGGTCATCTTTCCAAGCTCTCTGCTACCTCTGAACATGCTATCATGATACAAATCATCACAGGAAAGGTTGCCAATGCTGTCCAGGCCACAAAGCACATCAATTCCATCATCCCCAACCATGTCTCTTCACAAACTGTGCATTGGGTTTTTAAACAACATTCATTCAAGGCTGTAACAAAGAAGAAAAGGCCACTACTCTCTGCAGTACATTGCAAGAAGCACTTAGCCTTTGCTTTGAAGTACCAAAAATGGACTATGGAGGACTGGCATCTGACCCAAACCTGTTGATTTTGGTCTCATCTGACCAAATCACCCTCTCCCAGTCCTCCATAGTCCATTTTTGGTACTTCAAAGCAAAGGCTAAGTGCTTCTTGCAATGTACTGCAGAGAGTAGTGGCCTTTTCTTCTTTGTTACAGCCTTGAATGAATGTTGTTTAAAAACCCAATGCACAGTTTGTGAAGAGACATGGTTGGGGATGATGGAATTGATGTGCTTTGTGGCCTGGACAGCATTGGCAACCTTTCCTGTGATGATTTGTATCATGATAGCATGTTCAGAGGTAGCAGAGAGCTTGGAAAGATGACCAAAATGAGGTGACTGATGGTTGGCAAGGAGGGTTCTGAGTGTCCTAGAGACTGTGGACTGGCTGAGGCTGAGTCTGGAGGCAATAGTGTGAGTGGAATGACCTTCAGAGGCCAGAGAGAGCATGTTTTCTTTCTGAGCAGAGGAGGTGGGGTGCATTGGGAAATTATAATATTCTGGGAATGTAAACCATGGTTAAATAGCTCTATTCCAGGTCCCATCAATATTAAGACAACTATGGTAACCATATATTAAGGATTGGTTGCTGTACATTTGGTGGAGCATCAGATTCTGATATTTCTGATACCCACTCACAAAACTGAGTCAATGAGTCCCCAATTTGAAATGGCCATAGCTCCACAAGTTGTAATCAGAATTACATAATTATTGTTGCATTACATAACCCTTATCTTGTACCTTTTATGGTCTACCAAGACTTTGTTTATATTTGTTTTGGCTGATGTGATATTCAACAAACAGTGCAAAAGTGCAAAACATTGACTCAGTTTTGTGAGGCACTGTACATTATTATTTTATTTCATTTTGTGGAACAGGCATGGTGCAGGCTTGTACTTTAGATGTACTATATCAGCTACTAGATTAAATGAACATGTTATCTTGTTATCTTGTTTAATGATGTAATTTGATCATATGTCAGATCTTAGATGTATATTCTATGTATCTAATTAATTTGTGAACATGTTTCTGTTGTATTATCTATGTGTGATCACAATCTTGTCGGACCAATGGAAAATCAAAGCCGTGATTGTTAAGTCAACCTTCCTTAATAGGAAGGAGATCAGACCAATATGCTGGTCCATGCAATGCAATGTAGTCACTGCTCTATGCAGCCTGTAGATACACACAGGCCTTGTTTCAGTAAAATAAATTGATAATTAGATTATAGAATAGTCTAAAGTAGTCTAGAGTGTATTTTAGATAGTGCCAGACTGGCAGAATTGATTGCATGTTAATAAAACAGTTGCATCATGATTTTCAAGAGAGTGGATCACTGATAACACTTTTATTTTACATCGCACTGTTGATCTGCTTTGATATTTCATAGGATAACACTAGAATATATTTACAGAAACCCTGTAGCATACATCAAATTTAATCTTGTCATTTGTTTGCTACAGATGTATTTTATCATTACATTTCTGCTGATCTTGTCAATGACCAATGACCACTTATACCCACCAAACCTGCTGTGCAGGTATGGGTTTCTGGCAGGTTGGGAGTTGTATACCCATACCTGTACCCATCAAAACCCATGGCACTTACCCGCATGGGTATGAAAACCCTTGCTGATCCCTACTAGTGGGTTGGGCAAACCCTGAGAGAAGAGTTCCAGGGTTGCCTCTTCATCTGTGTCATACCCCACTCTGTTTGCCAGACTCCTAAATTTTGCCACATAGGCATCCAAGTCTCCTTTATCCATCTTTAGGGACTTTAGTTCCCAGGCAGCTTTCTGTTTTGCCTGCCCATCCATGAATGCATCTTTGAACCTCTGGGCAATGGTCTCCTACAGGCCTTCACTGGTGGTATGGCATCCACTCTTTACTTGTTCATTCAGCCATTCAAGCTGCTCCATGGTCCAGTCATCCACAGCATCTCCCTTATGAGGGAAAGGAAGAGGTTGGCATGTTGGAAAGGGTTGATGATCTGGGGAACATCATGATTGAAATTCTTGAATGTTGTGAACTTGAGCATGAATTTCTTGCTCTGTGAGTGATCTCCAGTGAAGGTCTGGGGTAACACTCCAGAGAGGCATCCAGATGGTGGGGGAATGTTTGGAGCTGCAGTAGCAGGAGGTGGGGGAACAGGGTCAGGGAGTTGGGCAGCAATTGTTGACATGTTTTGGTAAAATGGGGTGATGGTGTTGGCAGACTGTACTGATATCTGGGGAGTTGTTAAAGCAGGAGCTCTGGTCATAACAACTGCAGGTGCAACTGGGGGCATAGTCAATGCTAATGCCAGTGTGTCTTCACTGTGTTCTTTAATATACTCTTCTGGTTCAGAGTCTGTGATTATCACAGGAGGGTTTTCTCTCCACAGTCCAAGGCCAAAATCAAGTGGGGCAGGACTGGTGGTGACCCAAGAGTGTTGGCTCTCTGAGTATTGGATATGATACCAAACTCTCTTTTTGTCATCATACTCTACCAGTTGGTATCTTCTGTCATGATAGACATAGTATCCAAACTTGGTTTCAAAATATTTCCAGATGGCAGAGCCAAGTGTCTGTTGTGAAAGATTATCTTCTTCTCTGCAGTCAATGAGCTCTTCTGTGAACAGGGTCTGACTGCAGCTGGTAGGAGCCATGATGGGAGGAGACCTGACTTAATGTTACATCCAGTGTGAGACATTCCACATGACTTGTGTGACAGCTTCATTCAAGGGTTTCAGATAAGAAGTCAATATGACTCCTTGGAGTTTAGACAGGATGAGTCAAAGTCAAAGGGGCTGCTCCCTAGGACAATGTTAAGTGGAAAGTGCCAAAAGCACTGAGACAACTAAGTTGAGGTTCAAAGGGGACTGTCCAGAAGACAAACACCAATGTATTCAATAAGTCAAGTCTAAGGTCTACAAGGTGAATACAATGGACTTATATACATAAGAGAGGGTGATTATCTAAGTTGTTATCTTGGAGGAAAGTGGGGCCCAAAGATCCAGAAGCAGAGTGTTACAACCTTTGCATCTGCCCAGCCACCCTATTTTCTTTGATTTACATGATGTGGATCCTGCTGTTCCATCTTCTCTATTCTTTTTGATTATGTCTCCATCCTACATTCCCCCACATGACTCATCCCTGTGACTGACTTTGTGATGGTGTACCATTGTTTACTTATGATGACCCCTTATCTTCTTATCTCTTTATCTTACATACCAGACACTTGCTTAGTTCCCTATCAGAAGCCAAGCATTATGCCCTCCACTTCTGGATATTTGGGCCCCACTCTTCTCCACAATAGCAGCTTAGATAATCCCTTTGTTTACATATATAAGTCCACAGTATCTACTTTGTAGACTCCAGACTCAACTTATTGAATACATCAGTGTTTGTCTTTTGGACAAGTCCCTTGAACTTCAGAACTAGTCATCTCAGTGCTTCTGGCACTCTTCCACTCAACATTGTCTTAGGGTTCAGCCCCTGTGACTTGTCAAACAGGCATGAGGCACAGCATACTGACTGTAAGTGTTAGCGGTTTAGGCTAGAAAGACAAGTTATACTTCAGAGGTGAAGAAAACTCTATTATACTATACTACACACCTAGAAAGACAAGTTATCCACATGAGATGGTTAGTCAAAGGTAAGGTAGCAAGTAAGAGACTGGGACTTACACTTCAGAGGTGAAGAAAACTCTGAAGTGTAGAGGACGAAACAGACACCCTTATATACCCCAAGGGATGGTCTGTGCACACTGGGAATAAGTCCACAGGTGCCAGACAAAGTCCAAACAATAAACATGAGGGAGAAAAGCTATTGGCTATTACAGAAATCACATGTTACATCGTGTATCAGACAGCTACTGCAGAGTGTGAGAAAGAAGGTAATAATGATAATGTAAAAAGTCTGAAACTCCGGTATCTAATCTAATCTACAAAGTAGCTAATCTAATCACCTGATGCCTGAAGCATCACCAAACATCTTCTGTGTTCAACATCCCTCCATGCTGAAGGCATCTGGTCATGGATGGGAAATGAATTGGATGAGCACACTGCCATCACAATTGAATGAGCATATCGCCAGCCAGAGATCCAACTTCTCTAACTCTCAAGTGCAGGTTGTGAGCTTTGCGTACAAGTTGTAGATTCACTTATGCAAGCTGAACGCTTGACATATTTGAATATCTACTTCCTGCATACACACCACTTGCATCACTCTTGAGGTCGAGAATATACTCATATGGCATGGTGGGAAAGTGAAACTGGTATACAAAGTTTCCAGATTCCAGCTCTTTCATTCCAGCATAAGCCCAAGTCCATTGACCATGGTTTCAAACGATGCTCTTGGTAGAGACTTAGTGAAGCCATCTGCCAGCATCTCACCTGTGGGGGTACACACTAACTCAATTATGTGCGATTCAATGTACCCCCTAATGGCATGGTACTTTATGGGTATATGCTTTGACCGCCTTCCTGTGACTGGGTTTAATGCCAGATCTACAGCACCCTTATTGTCACAATGGAGTAGTATAGGGGAGGATACCTCATACCCTAACTCTTCCATAAAAGTCCTATACCATGCTGCCTGATTGGAAGCCTCAGAGAGGCTCATATACTCAGCTTCAGTGGTGGACTGTGCTACTGTTTTCTGCTTTCTGGAACACCAAGATATGGCACCATTTGCTAAGAAAAACATGTAGCCAGAGGTTGAGTGGCAGTCCTCTTGATCTCCCCATGAGGAATCTGCAAAGCCATGAAGGCCACTCTCCCCATTCCCTCCAGAATATCACAATTTGCAGTCCTTTGTACTATTAAGATACTTTAGGACATACTTTGCAAGTCACATATGATCCTGTGAGGGGTTGGAAGCATATTGGCTAAGGCATGCTACAGCAAAACTAATGTCAGGTCTGCTTCCGATCTGCACCCATAGCAGAGACCCCATCAACTGTTGATACTTCTTTATTTCAGAAGTAGATGCCTGGCCATCAAACTTGACCAGATGTACATCAGTGCCAGAGGGAAGAGGAGTATATACTCAGTTGGAATCCCTCATCCCAAACTTCTCAATAATAGATAAAACGTAGGCTGCTTGGTCAATCTCCAGTGTCTTGTTAGGACAATCCCTGGTGATGTTAACTCCAAGGTATGACTGGATTTCTCCCAAGTCAGTCATCTCATATCAATTAGATAGAGAGGACTTTAGCCATGTTATCTTATCATTGGAAGATCCAAGTATAGTGATGTCATCTACATTGTTACAAACCCCACTGCATCGTCTTGTTTTCTTCTCCCCATCATGTGACTCGCTGTTGGGACATGTTGATCCCCTTTGTTGACTGTGTTGTGACTGGCTTTGTCCTTGTTTGTCCCTTATCTCTGACTCATGCTGTGCTTATCTATGACTCGTACCTTACACCAGAACGCTTACGTATTTTCCCACCAGAATCGCGACTATACCAGATTCGTCTAAGTACATTCTCACCTGGCCCACTTGACTCTGTTCCCTCTTTGGATATATTACGACTTTGTTGATACGCCGAGTACGATACTCCGATTCAGACTCCGATCTCTATTACGTATATAAGGCCTGCCTAGATAGCCTGTATGCCTTAGACTCGACTTCTTAATTGACTTGGTGCATTACCTTCTGGGTGATTCCTAAGACCCGACCTTTGAATCGTCTCAGTGCTTTTGGCACTTCTCCGCTCACCGATACTAAGGGATTAGCTCCTTGGTACTGACTTCTCACCCGAACTCCGTGTACTTGAAAGACAGTGCACACCTGACTTTGTAGTTTCGCTACGCAACTTATCGCATGTCGTGACGAACGCCCGCACCAGGCGTTACATTAAGTCGAGTCTCTCCCCACCATGGCTTCATCCAGCTGCAGTCAGACCTTGCACAACGAAGAACTCATTGACCACCAAGACAAGGATAATCTTTCACAACAAGTCCTTGGCTCTGCTGTCTGGAAAGATTTTGAAACCGAGTTTGGATACTACGTCTATCACAACGATCAGTACCAGCCAGTTGAATACGACAAACAGAAAAGGGTCTGGTACCGTATCCGTTACTCTAGAAGCCATCGTTCCTGGGTTACCACAGGACCTGCCCCACCAGAATACGGCTTAGGACCTTGGAGAGAGAATCCTCCAGCCATTGTCACAGATTCAGAACCCGAAGAATATATCGAAGAAAGCAGCGAAGACGCACAAGTCATAGCCACTAGTTTTACGGCTCAGATGGTTGCACCAGAGAGTACTACGTTCAGAACATCTGCTTTAGTCTCTCCCCAGATCACACGACAGACCTCAGACACCCCAACCATTACCTATCCAATGATGTCAACGATTGCTGCACAGTTACCCAACCCCGCTCCAGTTGTCCCTGCCCCGAACCTTCCCCCTCCATCAGGACGCCTTACAGGAGTCCTGCCGACGACATTCACTGGTGATCGATCACAGAGCAAGAAATTCATGCTCGAGTTCGAGACGTTCAAAAATTTCAACCATGACGTCCCGCAGATTGTAAACCCCTTCCAACGAACCAACCTCTTCCTCTCGCTCATCAGAGGAGATTCTGTTGACGATTGGACAATGGAGCAGATCAAATGGCTGAATGACAGAGTTACAGCCGGAACCAGAACCACGGATGAGGATCTGTGGGATGTAGTGGCGCAAAGATTTAAAGACACCTTCACAGATGGGCAGGCCAAACAGAAGGCTGCCAGAGAATTGAAGTCCCTTAAAATGGAGAGAGGGGACTTAGATGGCTATGTAGCCAGATTTCGCAACCTGGCCAAAAGAGCGGGGTATGATGTGAATGAAGAGGCGACGCTCGACCTCTTCTCCCAGGGGTTGCCCAACCCCCTGGTGAAAAATATCATCCAATTCCATCACCCCAAATCATGGAGCCAGTGGACGAGTGCTGCCAGAACACAGCAGCAGGACTATCTAGACTTCCAAACACAATTTTGAGTTGATACGAAGAAGGGTAAAACCCGTGATCGGTGGAAAGCAGCATTTGGGGTAAAGCCTACCCATTCTCGGGACCCCAATGCCATGGACACATCAGCAGATCGCACCAAGGCCCACGCAGCCCTTACCGATGATGAAAAGAAAAATCTTATGAAGGAAGGGCGCTGCTTTCACTGCCGAGCCCAAGGGCACATGTCACAATTCTGCCCAAAGAAGACAGTTCGTGCTGCTGAAGCGACAGTAGCCACCACTACCACGACACCGCCAATACAGAACTTACCCACCCCAGTAAAAGAAAACCCGACAACTGCCCCAAAGACTAAAGAACAGAAAGTGGCAGCCATCTGGGAACATATGATGAACGAAGAAGAGGCAGTACGCGCCTTGATCGTCGATAAGGCCTTTGGCCAGAAGGATTTTTGATTGGCTCGACCCCATCAGCCTGGGCAAGAGCACTCCATGTAACTTCTGTGTACACTAGTCGTTTCAAATCATTAAAAATACCAGTACATTTTGAAACCAAACAGAAGACAGCCAACAGATGAATCTTAATCGACTCTGGAGCTACAGACAACTTCATTAGCCAATGACTCCAGAGGACGCTAGGGTTGGGGACACAATTACTCCCCCAAGAGAAAAACATCTGGAACATAGATGGGACAGCTAACAAAGCTGGGAAAATCACGCATTGCTGTGATTTGGAAGTACAGGTTGGGGAACAAACAAAGCAGCTCCGTTTCCTCATCACGGATCTAGGAGAGGAAGATATGGTTCTAGGATACCCATGGCTGGCAGCATTCGAACCCAAGATCAACTGGGCAGAGGCCACCATGGATAAAGATTTCTATCCAGTCATCATTACGTCCCTTGGATACGATTATGCCGCACGACACCCTCTCACCCATGCTATTGTCATGGGATTGGCCGTCACCTGGAGTGACGTAGAGCCTGTGGATCAGGTATATTGTTATGTTACGAAAGCATCGGAACTGGCCCAGGCAGAGGCACAGAAGAACCCAGAAAGAACATTTGAAGAAGTAGTCCCTGCAGAGTATCATCGACATTGGAAGGTCTTCTCAGAGGAAGAATCACAACGCTTCCCTCCCTCTTGACCCTGGGACCATGCTATTGACTTCGTCCCGGATGCCCCACGATCAGTGGACTGTAAAATTTATCCCCTATCACAGCCAGAGAAGGAGGCGCTTTCTACCTTCCTGGAGGAACACCTGGCAAAAGGATACATACGACCTTCCAACTTGCCTTATGCATCACCCTTCTTTTTCATTAAAAAGAAGGACGGGAAACTGCGACCGGTACAGGATTACAGACGGATTAATGAACTCACGGTGAAAAACAACTACCCGCTTCCTCTAATCTCAGAGATTATCGACAAAATGCGTGATAAAGCCCTGTTCTCAAAGATGGACGTTTGTTGGGGATACAATAACATTCGCATCTGAGAAGGCAACCAGCCCAAAGCCGCTTTCAAGACCAATCAAGGACTCTTTGAACCCAACGTCATGTTCTTTGGCTTAACGAACTCACTGGCAACCTTCCAGGCCATGATGAACCACATTTTCCGAGACCTGATCCTTACAGAAGAGGTCATAGTATATATGGATGATATCCTGGTAGCCACGAAAGATGACATTCACCATCACCGAACCCGAGTTCATGAGGTATTAGAGATCCTAGCAAAACACGATCTCTATTTGAAACCTGCCAAATGTTCCTTTGAACAAAAGACTGTCGAATATCTGGGTGTTATCCTGGAAGGAGGGCAAGTGCGCATGGACCCCATAAAAGTACAAGGCATTCGAGAATGGGCCGCCCCCCAGTGTACCAAGGACATCAGATCATTCATTGGATTTTGCAATTTCTACCGACGTTTCGTCAAAGGATTCTCGGCCATCGCCCAACCGCTCAATGACCTATTGAAAAAGAATGTGCCATGGCACTGGGATGAACTACAGCAGCAGGCATTCGACCAAATAAAAGCAATTATCAGTTCCGAGCCAGTCCTTATCCAACCTGACCTGGCCAACCCCTTTGAACTAGAGGTTGATGCTTCCATGTATGCCAACGGCACAGTCTTATCACAAAGAGATACCAAAGGAATTCTTCATCCTGTTGCATTTTACTCAGAAACGTTCTCATCGGCAGAAAGGAATTATGACATTTGGGACAGAGAACTATTAGCTATCGTAAAAGCATTACGACATTGGCGACCATACTTGGCTGGATCCCCGCACAAAACCATCATCTACACAGACCACTCCAACCTTTTGTACTGGAGAGAACTGCACAAGATCAGCCGATGAATAGCACGAGAAGTCTTAGAGCTCGAAGAGTACAACTTCACACTCAAACACCTACCTGGAGCTCGTAATGCACGAGCTGATGCCCTGTCTAGACCAACTGGACGAGATGAAGGGGAAAACGACAATGATAATATTGTCGTCTTACCAGAAGATGTCTTCACAAAAACCGCTGTTGTTAGCCTCCATGACATGGATCTATGGGCCCAAGTAACGCAGAACATGAACCAGGAACTGTGCAAATCCTGGGCAGAGCCGCATAACATAAAAATGAAAGACGGCCTCTGGTGGAAGGATGGCGATTGATTGGTTGTCACCGGTGGTGACAACATTAAGAGGGGGGTGATTCATTTTCACCATGACCTTCCCTCCGCAGGACACCCCGGCATCACAAATACCTACGCCCTTGCCAAACGAGATTACTGGTGGCCAAACATGAAAAAGGATGTTGAAGCATATGTCAAAGGATGTGCAGAATGCCAGGCAAACAAAGTAAACACTCACCCAAAACTGCCAGCACTTTCACCCATTACACCAATCGCGACAGCTCCCTTCCAGACCATTGCTATGGATTTTATTGTCAAACTGCCACAGTCACAAGGATATGACTCCATACTCACCATCATGGACCATGACTACTCGAAGGCTGCCCTCTTCATCCCCTGTAATGAGACAATATCAGCAGAAGGGGTTGCGAAACTCTACTTAGACCATGTCTACCGACATTATGGACTGCCGCAGAAGATTATTTCTGACCGAGACCCACGATTCGCCTCCATGTTTGCTCGAGCCCTCTGTAAACGCCTCGACATCTGGCAGAACATCTCCACTGCATATCACCCCCAGATGGATGGACAGTCAGAACGGACAAACCAATGGTTAGAACAATACCTTCAGTTCTGGTGTAACGAACGACAGAATGACTGGGCAGAATGGCTAGCGACAGCTGAGTTTGCGCACAATAGTTGGCCAAATGGAACGACGAAGACCACTCCCTTCTCCCTTATTATGGGATGGAACCCCCGCACCACATGGACAGACAAACCCACGAATGTACCATCTGTAACACAACGTATCGGCCAATGGGAGGAAATACGGGAATCGGCCAGTAGAAACCTTCAGAAGGCGCAAAAGACCCTAGCTGAGAAACCTACTAGGTTTACGCCCTACCAGGTTGGAGATCAGGTCTGGTTAGAAGGGCGCAATATCCATACGTCACACCCAATGGCAAAATTAGCTCCCAAGCGCCACGGCCCCTTTGCAATTGAACGGAAGCTCTCAGACGTTACGTACAAGCTCACATTACCCGTCACCTGGAAGATACATCCCGTCTTCCATGCCAGCCTTCTAATGCCGTACAAAGAAACTGCTATTCATGGACAGAACTTTCCCAGACCTCCCCCTGACCTCGTTGACGGGGAACCAGAATGGGAAGTGGAACGTATTGCTGATGCCAAATGGAAGGGTTGCAGACGTAATCGGAAGCTCCATTACTTGATCAAATGGAAGGGATTCCCAGATGCTGACAGCTCGTGGGAGCCTGCTGCAGATGTCTTTGCACCCAGGCTTGTCGAAGACTTCTATAGACACCACCCAGAGGCAGATAAAGAGCCAGAGAAAATACAGGTTGCCGAACATCTCTCCCCCTCACGATCAACCAGAAGCCCACTTACAGTGCCTCACAAAACTGAGTCAATGTTTTGCACTTTTGCACTGTTTGTTGAATATTGCATCAGCCAAAACAAATATAAACAAAGTCTTGGTATACCATAAAAGGTACAAGATAAGGGTTATGTAATGCAACAATGATTATGTAATTATGATCAAAACCTGTGGAGCTATGCCCATTTCAAATTGGGGACTCATTGACTCAGTTTTGTGAGTGGGTATCAGAAATATCAGAATCTGATGTTCCACCAAATGTACAGCAACCAATCCTTAATATATGGTTACCATAGTTATATTAATATTGATGGGACCTGGAATAGAGCTATTTGACCATGGTTTACATTCCCAGAATATTATAATTTCCCAATGCACCCCACCTCCTCTGCTCAGAAAGAAAACATGCTCTCTCTGGCCTCTGAAGGTCATTCCACTCAGTCATCTCATTTAGTCATCCTTCCAAGCTCTCTGCTACCTCTGAACATGCTATCATCATACAAATCACCACAGGAAAGGTTGCCAATGCTGTCCAGGCCACAAAGCACATCAATTCTATCATCCCCAACCATGTCTCTTCACAAACTGTGCACTGGGTTCTTAAACAACATTCATTCAAGGCTGTAACAAAGAAGAAAAGGCCACTACTCTCTGCAGTACATTGCAAGAAGCACTTTGCCTTTGCTTTGAAGTACCAAAACTGGACTATGGAGGACTGGAAGAGGGTCATTTGGTCAGATGAGACCAAAATCAACAGGTTTGGGTCAGATGCCAGTCCTCCATAGTCCAGTTTTGGTACTTCAAAGCAAAGGCAAAGTGCTTCTTGCAATGTACTGCAGAGAGTAGTGGCCTTTTCTTCTTTGTTACAGCCTTGAATGAATGTTGTTTAAAAACCCAGTGCACAGTTTGTGAAGAGACATGGTTGGGGATGATAGAATTGATGTGCTTTGTGGCCTGGACAGCATTGGCAACCTTTCCTGTGGTGATTTGTATGATGATAGCATGTTCAGAGGTAGCAGAGAGCTTGGAAGGATGACTAAATGAGATGACTGATGGTTGGGAAGGAGGGTCCTGAGTGTCCTAGAGACTGTGGACTGGCTGAGGCTGAGTCTGGAGGCAATAGTGTGAGTGGAATGACCTTCAGAGGCCAGAGAGAGCATGTTTTCTTTCTGAGCAGAGGAGGTGGGGTGCATTGGGAAATTATAATATTCTGGGAATGTAAACCATGGTCAAATAGCTCTATTCCAGGTCCCATCAATATTAATATAACTATGGTAACCATATATTAAGGATTGGTTGCTGTACATTTGGTGGAACATCAGATTCTGATATTTCTGATACCCACTCACAAAACTGAGTCAATGAGTCCCCAATTTGAAATGGGCATAGCTCCACAGGTTTTGATCATAATTACATAATCATTGTTGCATTACATAACCCTTATCTTGTACCTTTTATGGTATACCAAGACTTTGTTTATATTTGTTTTGGCTGATGCAATATTCAACAAACAGTGCAAAAGTGCAAAACATTGACTCAGTTTTGTGAGGCACTGTATGTCCTCCTCTAAGATCCATGCCTCAGCCGCCATCGATGCATTTCCTGTACTTACTCCTGTGCATCCTCCTTCTCGCCCACTTTCTCCTGTTGACTACGATGCGACCACCCAAGTGGCCCAAGGGGACAGAATCATTGACATTGACGAAGATTTTAATCTGCCCAAACACCCCCATCCCAACGATCTGATCGATGTTGACTTTGGTGACGAATCCCCTGAATTCCCGTTTTTCCCCAACGACCCCAACTCACAGTTTTACTTTCCACTCATGATCCCATCGACCAAAAACGACGGTACTACGGAGGTGGCCAAGTACATTTACTACACCAACGAAGGTATGGACGTAGCCGGGTGCTTAGAGAAAGGGGGACCCGTCTATGGGGCCCCAGTCTACCTCGAAGAAAAGAACGTCAACCAGCTGCATTACGTCTTAGGACCCGAACACTTGCAACACCTCTCAGCCCATGACCCACGCGCCTTCGCGATCAATGAAGTGCTTCGGGACCTACGGATGCCACGACTGACTGCCGAAATTGCACGACTCCGCAAGTTCCAGGCACTTCGAGACAACTTAGAAATGCAACGCCGCGACTATGAGCGACAAATGGTAAAGATCAATCGAGGGGTTTTTGACATAGAGCATCACTTGGCAAGCATCAGGACAAGGTTGGAGAGAGGAGAGGCATACCAGACTATTTCCGAACAGTACACCGACATTTTTGTGTGACCACTCCCTCGTCACCGCCTCGACCTGGCACCCTGGCTTAACCCTCACTGCTTCGAAATGCCATGCCTTCACGAAAACCCCGATGGCAAGCTTTGCTGGCGCTGCAACAGCAAGTATCACCTCAGCTGGTGTTGCCCCAAGGCCGCGAAACGATGCCGACACTGTCAAAGCACTTCACACTGGAGTCGCCAATGCCTATTCAGACGACTTACGCAGGCCCCCACTATCCAGAACCCCTCAGGGTGGTGCGGCAAATGTCTCTCTCACAACGCCGGGCACCGAGAGATTGACTGTCATGTTTACGACGGCTGCTTTCGCTGTGGGAGACGGGGGCCCTACGGTTTTCTACGAACACACGTTTGCCCTGCAGACGAAGAAAAGGAGAACTACGATGCTGATCACTACACCGTAGCTGACGACTATCTCTCCCTGGTCCAGGATGATGACAGTATGCCAATCTAGCTGGCTCTGCTAGAACTTAGAGAGGGGGTAATGTTACAAACCCCACTGCGTCATCTTGTTTTCTTCTCCCCATCATGTGACTCGCTGTTGGGACATGTTGATCCCCTTTGTTGACTGTGTTGTGACTGGCTTTGTCCTTGTTTGTCCCTTATCTCTGACTCATGCTGTGCTTATCTATGACTCGTACCTTACACCAGAACGCTTACGTATTTTCCCACCAGAATCGCGACTGTACCAGATTCGTCTAAGTACATTCTCACCTGGCCCACTTGACTCCGTTCCCTCTTTGGATATATTACAACTTCGTTGATACACTGAGTATGATACTCCGATTCAGACTCCGATCTCTATTACGTATATAAGGCCTGCCTAGATAGCCTGTATGCCTTAGACTCGACTTCTTAATTGACTTGGTGCATTACCTTCTGGGTGATTCCTAAGACCCGACCTTTGAATCGTCTCAGTGCTTTTGGCACTTCTCCGCTCACCGATACTAAGGGATTAGCTCCTTGGTACCGACTTCTCACCCAAACTCCGTGTACTTGAAAGACAGTGCACACCTGACTTCATAGTTTCGCTATGCAACTTATTGCACGTCGTGATGAACGCCTGCACCAGGCATTACATACATAAAGAATGACATAAAGTGAATCATCCCCCTCCTTTTGATGAAACATGTATACTCCTGCATCAGAGTATGTCCGAGTGAAGCCCAGTTCATTAAGAACTGCATGGAATTGAAGATTCCATGCTCGGGAGGCTTGTTTGAGGCCATATAATGCTTTTTGTAGCCTACAAACTTTGGACTCTTGACCAGCAATGATGAAACCAACCGGTTGCTCCATATATATTTCCTCATCCAGATTGCCATGTAGGAATGCCAATTTGACATCCATTTGGTGGATTTCCCAATCCTCTAGTGTAGCTAGCACTAGTAATAATCTAAGAGATTCATATCTGGCGACTGGGGAAAATGTTTCATCAAAGTCCACCCCTTCTATTTGGGTGAAACCTTTTGCCACAAGCCTAGCACGAAACCGTCCATCTGGTTTCAGCTTAAAAACCCATTTTGACTTGACTGCCTTTCTTCCTTTTGGAAGATCTTCAAGGTGCCACACATTAAGTTTATCTAAGGCATCAATTTCATATTTACATGCCTCAAGCCATTCATTGGCATTGTCAGACTGCATTGCCTCCTGAAAAGTCAGGGGATCTCTGTAAGAGACTCCTGCAGCATTTAGCAACTCCATATGCCCAAGTCTGGACGAACCCTGCACGAACTCAGCATTATCCTCATTATAGATTCAAGGATTCAGGCGTCGTGAACGTTTGGGACAGGCAGTATCAAGATCTATATCTTCCTGCACAGCCCTGTCACATTGCTGAGAGCATGGACTTTCCCTAGTAAAAACTGGTTGGGGAAGTCTGCCAACATTCTTTTTAGACTGTCTTTTGGCACAGATTCTCTGGGGGAGTTCAGATGGTTCCATTATTTGACATGGAGGTGTCTGATAGATAGTTTGATTGTGTGTGTCAAGCTCATTTTCAGGTGTGGTAGGCTCAGGATTTACTTGAGGAGGTTCCACTACCTCCTGTTCCTCAACCTCGGCTTCCTTATCTTCAGGAACCTGAGGAACTGTGGCTATTGCTGGTTGAGGCTGGTGTCACAGCCAGGTGTCTGCTGCATCTGATCGTGTTTCAAGGGGTCAAGAGCTCTCAAGATGCGGAGCGCACTCAAGATTCAAGGGCTACTATAGAAGGCCCAGTCCAGGTCAAAGTTTCAGGTGCCCACGACGTTATGGAGGGGGCGCGTGCAGGAAACGAGTCGAGAGCAGTGGCAATCAGCCCTGCTAAAGTCACTGGGGAAGAAGGCTCTCCAAGCTGCTACTTAGGGAGTTCAAGGGGGGTCTTTGTGAAGTCGAATACACCTGTATTAGGCACAAGAGAACAGACTTAAGGTCTGTCTCAGTAAATCTAGTAGCTTAAGTACATCTTGAGTGAGGCACAATCAGTAAATGTAAGCTAACTAGAAGGTTCCAACATGTATCCAAGTAACCATATGCTCCAGGGGTTATGCCCTGAGCTGAGATGAGAAGTAATAAGAGGGGTTGCACCCTCTGTAGCACAAGCGTGATGTGCACTTAAACAAGCAAATGATAAGTAATGTCAGTCCCTTGTCACATGACTCGAGGGCAGAAATTAGAAACTCGAAACCGAATGCGCGCGCATGTGCAACTCAAAAAATGTCACGTTCTCGTCACAACCTGTGTCACAAAAACATTGCAAACCATCACAGCTGGACAGACCTCTCAACTTCTAAGACAAAAGGCGTAACTTTTTCCTTTTGCTTTCCCTTGCTGTCCTTAGCAAGGTTGGATGGGAAGGACCCTTCATCAAATGTCACATCTCTTGACAATACAAAGGATCGAGTATGCATATCCCAAAGAAGGTATCCTTTTGAGTGGGGTGCATACCCGACAAAGACTGTTTCCCTGGCTTTGTGATCCAGTTTACGTCTTTTGTCCTCTGGGACAGTATAATAGGCTAAGCAGCCAAATATTTTAAAGTACAAGACATCTGGAATGTCCCCATCCAGAAGCTCAAGTGGTGTCCTCCACTTATTAGAGTGGATAGGCGTTCTGTTGTATATGTGACAGGCTGTTCGCACTGCACATTCCCAGAAACCAAGGGAAAGACCAGCATGATGCAACATACTGGTAGCCTTTTCCATAATGGTTCTGTTGAACCTTTCAGCCCTTCCATTCTGTTGTGGGGAATATGGCATTGTCAATTTATGCTCTATGCCAGCCTTCTCAAGTATTGACTTCAGCTCCCTATTGACAAATTTGCCACCTCGGTCTGTATGTAAGGTCTTTATTTTCCTGTCTGTTTTATTTTCCAGGAATGCCTTAATATTACAAAAGACCGATGTAAATTCATTTTTAGCTTTCATAGCAACAACCAGAGCAGTTCTGCTAAAGTTGTCTATGAAAGTGGCGAAGTATAGGTTCCCTTGAATTGAAGTACATTGCAAAGGACCAACTAGGTCACTATGAATGACTTCCAAGGGTGCTGAAGCTCTCTTTTGAGAGGGAGGGAATGGAAGATGGTGTGATTTTCCCATTTCACAGCCATAACACGGCTTGTCTTCCACTTGGCTATTATCTATACTAAGGCCTTTTACAGCCTTAGGAGCATGTCTTTTGAGGGCCTCTTTTGACATATGACCCATGTGTAAATGCCAGGTATCAAGGCTACTTGATGCAGATTTGTGGGAAGCAGTATTTAGATTCTGCATAGTTTTCCCAAAGACCCAATAGAGTCCCATAGCCTTGACACCTTCCACTATAATTGTATTATTGTACTTTATTTTGACCTCAGATGGAGAAAATTCCACTGAGCCGCCCTTGTCTGTGATGCAGCTAGTCAACAGTATTCTTTCACTGCCAGGCATGTAAAAGACATTATTTAACTCTAACTCATAATTGTTTCGAGTTTTGAGTATGACTTTGCCTGTTCCTTCGACTTGGACTATGGATCCATCACCAATTGTCACCTGATGTCCCTAATGTGGGAAATACTCAGAGAAATCTTCTAAGTATGGTGTAAAGTGAGTGGTGGCTCCGCTGTCCATCATCCAAGGATTGCTGCCATCATCGACTTCTTGCGTATGCTCGGTCATCATATAAAGTGAAATACGAGGTGTCTCATGCACCTCCTGTATTCTGCCACTACCATTAACTATGGTAGCTACTTGTGTGGAGTTTGTTTGTACACTGGGGCCTTGCCCCTTCCTCTTGTTGCCCTTTTTGCCTGCATCAGCATTGGCTCTGTCCTGTTTCCTTTGCCGACATTCATTAGCCTTATGGCCCAGCTTCTGGCAATAGAAGCAGGTGACATCATTGGACGATGATGCACCTGCAGGTTGTGGCATGAAAGTTACTTGTTTTTTGTTTTTATTTTTGTTGACATGGGCTGCCTTGTTAAGGGCAGCCCCAACACCACTTCCTGCAGGGCCAGCTAGTTGGCTTTCCTCATTTAGGAACCTTTGTACAAGGTCCTGAGGGGAAAGGCGGTCAGGAGGACCTGACGCCAGGATAGAGCCAGCAATGGCAGAGTAGGATGGAGGCAGGGATTGGAGCAAAATAAAGCTCATCTGGAGATCAGAGATCTCCATCCCATTCTCTTTGAGAGTGCTCCTCACATCCAACACATGCTGCAACTGGGGTCTGAATTGCTTGCCCTCCTCCAAGCAGAAGGAGGACACAGAACACCACAAGTTGTAGGTGGCCATGCTACCTACTGAGCCATAGAGTGATTCCAAACGCTCATACTTGGCATTGTGTTACAATCTCTACCGAGCAACCCCATTTTCTTCCACCTCCCCAACAGCGACCCGTCCCTGCTGCCCTCTCTGCACTTCATGATCATGTCCCCGTCCTGGGACCCATCACATGCTTTACTCCCATCCCCGTGACTTGCTTTGGACTTGTTGACATGCTGTATACTTATGTTTACCTTCTTCTCTCTTATCTTGCTATCTCCTTATCTTTACGTTCGGACACTTACTTAATACCCTATCAGAAGCCCGACTTTATGCCATCTGCTTCCGTATATTTGGGCCCACCTGACTCCGTTATCTTATCTATAGATGCCCATTCGATTACATATATAAGTCCGCTGTAACTACATTGTAGACCTCAGACTCGACTTATTGAATACATCGGTGTTTGTCTTTCAGACTTCCCCTTGCGATCTTGACTCGTCTGTCTCAGTGCTTTTGGCACTTTCCACTCAACATCGTCTTAGGGAACAGCCCCTTTGACTTTGACTTATTCCCTTGAAACTCCAAGAGGTCCTATTGACCTCTTATCTGAAACCCTTGACCAACGCTGTCGCACAAGTTGTGCAGAACGTCCCGCACCGGACATAACATCAAGTCGAGTCTCTCACAGTGGCTTCCAGCCGCAGTCAGACCCTCTTCCGAGAAGAACTCATCGAGCGCAGAGACGAGAATAATCTTTCACAGCAAGTACTTGGCTCTGCTGCCTGGAAAGACTTTGAAACCGAGTTTGGATACTACGTCTATCACGACGGACAATACCAACCAGTAGAATACGACGACGAGAAGAGAGTTTGGTATTGTATCCAATACTCGGACAGTCAAAACTCTTGGGTCACTACAAGACCTGCCCCACCTGAATTTGGACTAGGCCTGTGGAGAGAAAACCCTCCAGCCATTGTCACGGACTCCGAACCAGAGGAGTACATAGAAGAACCCAGTGAAGAAGAAGCACCGGCATTAGCTAAGACTATGTTTCCGGTTGCACCTGAAGTTGTCACAATCAGAGCTCCTGCTTTGACAACTCTGCAGATATTCATACAGTCCACTGACACAATAACCCCATTCTATCAAAACATGTCAACAATCGCCGCCCAACTTCCAGACCCCACCCCGCCAGCTCCTGTGGCACCACCACCAAACATTCCCCCCCTTTGGGACGTCTGTCTGGAGTATTACCCCAAACATTCAGCAGGGATCGCTCGCAGAGCAAGAAGTTCATGTTGGAGTTCACGACGTTCAAGAACTTCAATCATGATGTCCCACAGATTGTCAACCCATTCCAAAGGACCAATCTGTTTCTCTCCCTGATCCGAGGGGATGCAGTGGATGACTGGACAATGGAACAACTGGAGTGGCTAAATGAGCAGGTTGAGAGCGGGCGCCGGACTACAAGCGAGGGTCTTTGGGAGACCATAGCCAAGAGGTTTAAAGACGCCTTTACAGACAGGCAGGCCAAACAGAAAGCCGCCCGAGAGTTAAAATCCCTCAGAATGGAGAAGGGAGAACTTGACGCATACGTAGCCAAGTTCAGAAGTTTGGCCAACAGAGCCGGCTACAACACAGATGAGGAGGCCACACTGGACCTCTTCTCACAAGGACTACCCAACCCCCTAGTCAAAAACATCATCCAATTCCACCATCCTCATGACTGGGATACTTGGGTCGATGCTGCTCGGAGGCAGCAACAGGACTATCTCGACTTCCAGACAAGGTTTGGAGTCGACACCAAGAAAGGAAAGACCTGAGACCAATGGAAGACAGCGTTTGGAGTAAAGCCTGCCCAGCATGGCCAGCGGGATCCAAACGCTATGGATACCTCTGCGGATCGGGCCAGAGCTTGAGCAGCACTCACGGAAGACAAGTGGCAGACTCTAATGAAGGAAGGGCACTGCTTCCGTTGCAGGGCACTGGGACATATGTCCCGAGACTGCCCCAAGAAGGGGGTACGAGTCGCCGTTGCCACCGTCACACCAGAACATCCCATTCAGAATAACCCCCCCGTTGTGGATAAGCGGACAAAAGAAGAGAAGGCTCAGGATATATGGGCTAACATGATGAAGGAGAGTGAGGAAGTGCGCGCCATATTGGTAGAAAAGGCGTTTGCAAAAAAGGATTTTTGTTAGGCTCAAACCCGTCGGCCTGGGCATGAGCACTCCATGTTACCTCTGTGTATGCTAGTCGATTCAAGTCATTAAAAATACCAGTCCATTTTGAAACTACACAGAGGACGGCCGATCGAGACATTCTAGTGGACTCCGGAGCCACGGACAATTTCATTCACCCACGATTAATCAGAACAATGGGATTGGGAAGGCTGGCACTTCCCCAGGAAAAGAACATCTGGAATATTGATGGAACAGCCAATCGCGCTGGAAAGATCACTCACTATACGGACCTAAAAGTCCAGGTTGGAGAAGCTACGAAGAACATTCGTTTCCTTGTTACGGATCTAGGAGACGAAGACCTTATTCTAGGGTACCCATGGCTCGCTGCGTTTGAACCCAAGATCAACTGGGCTGACGCAACAATGAGTAAAGAATCATATCCCACCATCATCACGTCGATAGGCTATGATTATGCAGTCAGACATCCGATAATAAAGGCCACAAGCACAGAGGAAGAAGACCCGGGTCACTGTTATGCCACCAAAGCATCAGAGCTCGCCCAAAAAGCAATACAAGGGCAGACAGAAAAGACATACAGCAATGTAGTGCTGAGTACCTACCATCGGCATTGGAAGGTGTTCTCGGAAGAAGAATCCCAGCGTTTTCCACCCTCCAGACCATGGGACCACGCCATAGACCTACTCCCTGATACGCCGACAGCAATAGATTGCAAAATCTACCCACTGTCCCAGTCCGAGCAGGTGGCACTAACGGAATTCCTTGAAGAACACTTGGCAAAGGGATACATTCGCCCATCCAAGTCACAGTACGCCTCGCCCTTCTTCTTCATCAAAAAGAAGGATGGCAAGCTGCGACCAGTTCAGGATTACCGGAGAATCAATGCATACACTGTGAAAAATGCCTACCCCTTGCCGCTCATCTCTGAGCTCATTGACACCATGAGGGATAAGTCCCTCTTCTCAAAGATGGACGTGCGATGGGGTTACAATAACGTCAGAATCAAGGAAGGTGACCAGTGCAAAGCGGCGTTCAAGACAAATCAAGGGTTGTTCGAGCCCAATGTCATGTTCTTTGGTCTCACAAACTCACCAGCGACATTCCAGTCTATGATGAACCACATCTTCCACAATCTCATTCTCACGGGAGAAGTAGTGGTCTATATGGATGACATCTTAGTAGCCACCCCAGATAACTTGGACCATCACCGAGATCGCGTACATCAGGTATTGGATATATTGCACGAACATGACCTATATCTCAAACCTGCCAAATGCTCCTTCGAACAATGGAGCGTTGAGTACCTAGGAGTTATTTTAGAGGGAGGACGAGTGCGCATGGACCCCATTAAGGTACAGGGAATCCAGGAGTGGCCGGTGCCAACCTGCGTCAAGGATGTCCGGTCATTCATCGGATTCTGCAACTTCTACCGACGATTCGTCAAGGGATTTTCGGGCATAGTGCAACCATTGAACACCCTACTGAAAAAGGATGTACCATGGCATTGGGATGTAGCACAACAACAGGCATTCGAACGAATTAGGGACCTTGTTGGTTCAGAACCAGTACTTATCCAGCCGGATCTAAGTCACCCCTTTGAGTTAGAGGTGGATGCCTCTCACTTTGTGAACGGAGCAGTATTATACCAAAGGGATGCCACACAAATACTTCACCCAGTGGCATACTACTCCGAAACCTTCTCCCCAGCCAAAAGGAACTATGACATCTGGGATAGAGAGCTCTTAGCCATAGTCAAGGCATTGCAACACTGGCGACCCTACCTGGCAGGAACCCCGTACAAGACCATCATCCACACTGACCATTCCAATCTACTATATTGGAAAGAACCCCATAAAATCAGTCGACGCGTGGCACAAGAGGTCCTGGAATTGGAGGAATATAACTTCACGTTAAAGCACATTGTGGGAAGCCAGAACACTAGAGCGGACGCACTATCACGCAGACCGGATATGCATACAGGGGAGGATGACAATAATGACATCACTGTCCTCCCAGAAGAAGTCTTTGCAAAAGCGGCTGTGGTCAGCCTCCACGACATGGACCTTTGGGCACAAGTTTCCCAAAACATGAACCAAGATCTGTGCCTTTCATGGGCCGACGCTCATAATCTGAAGAAAATCAGCGGTCTTTGGTGGAAGGACAGGGATCGACTCGTTGTCACCAGTGGCAACAACATTAAGAGGGGGGTGATCCATTTTCATCATGACCTTCCCTCTGCTGGCCACCCAGGCATCGCCAACACCTATGCCCTGGCCAAGAGAGACTATTGGTGGCCCAACATGAAGAAGGACATCGAAAACTACGTACGAGGGTGTGCATCATGTCAAGCAAACAAGGTGAACACGCACCCGAAAGTCCCACCAATGCACCCCATCACACCCACTGCATCGACTCCCTTCCAGACCATCGCCATGGACTTCATTGTCAAGCTGCCCAAGTCGCAAGGCTTTGACACTATCCTTACAATCACAGACCACGATTGCTCCAAAGCGGCCCTCTTTATTCCTTGTAACGAAACTATCACAGCCGAAGGAGTGGCAAAACTATACCTGGACCATGTATACTGTCACTACGGGCTCCCCAAGAAGATCATCTCTGACAGAGATACCCGTTTTACATCGACATTTGCAAGGGCCCTATGCAAGACATTGGACATCACGCAGAACATCTCTACAGCATACCATCCCCAAACGGACGGGCAGTCGGAACGGACAAACCAGTGGTTAGAACAGTACCTCCGATTTTGGTGCAATGGCAGGCAAGATGACTGGGCAGAATGGCTGTCGACCGCGGAATTTGCCCATAACTCATGGCCCAATGGGATGACAAAAGCCACCCCTTTTTCCCTTATCATGGGCTGGACTCCATGCACCACATGGACAGATAAGCCCGTCAACGTCCCATCAGCAACTGAACGGATAAGCCAATGGGAAGTACTGCGACAATCGGCCAATGAGAATCTGGTAAAGGCACAACAACTTCTGACAGCACAGCCAAGCACATTCACACCTTATCAGACCAATGACTGGGTATGGCTCGAGGGCAGGAACATTCACACATCACACCCCTCGGCCAAACTGGCGCCCCAACGTCACAGACCCTTCCAGATCACAAGGAAGCTGTCAGACGTATCATATGAACTGCAGTTGCCGCCGAAATGGAAGATCCACCCAGTCTTTCATGCCAAGCTTCTGACCCCTTACAAGGAAACCTCCATTCATGGAGAGAACTTCCCGAGACCTCCGCCTGACCTTATCAACGGCGAAGAAGAATGGGAAGTGGAGCGTGTTCTAGACTCCAAGCGACAAGGCCGAGGGCGCAGATTGTATTACCTGATTAAGTGGAAGGGATTCCCAGACTCCGACAGTTCATGGGAACCAGCCGGGGATATCTTTGCTCCGGCCCTTATCTCGGAGTTCCACACCCGACACCCAGAAGCGCCTAAGAATGCTTAAAAGAAACACCCCAGACCCCATTGATTCCCCCAGTACATGCTCTCTCAGCAACGTCCTAACACTATCCAATCCATCATGTCTTTTGTCGCTGCCAACGCCGCCGTCGATGCCTTCACCGCCACCACTGTAGTGGTTGAGAACTTCCCCTCTGCTCATCCCTCCACACGCCCCTCTTCCCCTATTGACTATGAAGCTGCCGAGGCCCGGGTCAAGAACCAGTCCCCAAACCCAAACGACGATTTCAAACACAGCGAAGAGCCGCACCCAAATGATCTGTTGGGCATGGAGCTGGATGATGAGGTGCTGGAATTTCCTTTCTTCACCAACAATCCCAACTCTTCGACCTATTTCCCCCTCGAGATCACCATGGCTGATGGGACTGTCGCCATCGCCAAATACATATTCTACACCAATGGAGGAATGGATGTAGCCGGATGTATGAAGAAAGATGGCCCTGTCTATGGGGCCCCGGTCTATTTAGAAGAAAGGTATACAGGGCAGCTCCACCATATGATGACTGATGAGCAGCTTGGACATCTGGCTGCCGAGGACTCTTGCGCCTTCGCAATTGATGAGGTGCTGAACGATATGTGCCTTCCGCGTCTCAAAGCTGAGGTGATGAGACTGCGGAAGAATCTGACATTGCGCACCACCCTCAACAAACAATATAAAGAACATGCGAAAATGATGGCAAGGCTGACAAACGGGATGTTCCAAGTTGAGCAGGAGTTGGTGGAGATAAGGAAGAGGCTGGAGAAAGGGGACGCCTATCAGACGATCGCTGAATGGTACGCTGACACATATGCATGACCCCTCCCCCCGTGATCATTAGGGGCCACCCTGAGGCTGATACCGAACCGATTCGAAATGCCGCGCATGCATGAGAACCCTCGTGGAGAGACGTGCTGGCAATGTGATAGTAAGTATCACATCAGCTGGAACTGCCCCTTGAACCGCAAGTGGTGCCAGCACTGTCGCAGCAACCTCCACTGGAGCCGGTTCTGCATCTTCCGCTGTGTGGGAGTTGCCCCAACAATCGTCAATCCATCGGGGTGGTGCGGCAAGTGTCTCCACCACAACTCAGGACACCACGAGTTGGACTGCCCGATCCACGACATGTGCCGCCAATGTGGCCAGCGTGGTCCATATGGATTCCTTCATACCCACCAATGTCCACAGGACTCAGACAAGGAGAATTACACGACGGACGATCGTAGTGTAGCCGACGATTACTTGGAGTTGATACAGGATGATGACGGTATGAGTTGTTTCTAGCCAGGTCTGCTAGAACCAGAAGAGGGGGTGATGTTACAATCTCTACCGAGCAACCCCATTTTCTTCCACCTCCCCAACAGCGACCCGTCCCTGCCGCCCTCTCTGCACTTCATGATCATGTCCCTGTCCTGGGACCCATCACATGCTTTACTCCCATCCCTGTGACTTGCTTTGGACTTGTTGACATGCTGTATACTTATGTTTACCTTCTTCTCTCTTATCTTGCTATCTCCTTATCTTTACGTTCGGACACTTACTTAATACCCTATCAGAAGCCCGACTTTACGCCGTCCGCTTCCGTATATTTGGGCCCACCTGACTCCGTTATCTTATCTATAGATGCCCATTCGATTACATATATAAGTCTGCTGTAACTACATTGTAGACCTCAGACTCGACTTATTGAATACATCGGTGTTTGTCTTTCAGACTTCCCCTTGCGATCTTGACTCGTCTGTCTCAGTGCTTTTGGCACTTTCCACTCAACATCATCTTAGGGAACAGCCCCTTTGACTTTGACTTATTCCCTTGAAACTCCAAGAGGTCCTATTGACCTCTTATCTGAAACCCTTGACCAACGCTGTTGCACAAGTTGTGCAGAACGTCCCGCACCAGATGTAACACATTGACAGAAGGGTAAGTTCTGTCAGAGGCAATCTGGGAGTATGTCTCCAGTGATGTGACCATCACCAGAACTCCCATGAGCACTTCCTCTACTCTATTTAGGGCCTAGCACAAGTGCACTCGCGAGTAACCCGGATCCGAACTTGCAGGTATTTAGATAAGAAAATGTCATACTCGGATCCGCGCGAGTATGTTCCCACGGATCACCCGGAGCCGCGAGTCCTATACTCGTGCAGATCCGAGTACTCGCGGGTTTACTCGTACTCTCTTACTCCTTTTTTCCACTCTGGGCCTCCACTTTCTCTCAGATAGCAGACGATGACTTTCTGGCTCTTCTTCAGAGGCAGTTCAACCCAGATATCTCTCCTAGTAATGCCTATAGAATGTCCATGACAATGGTGATCCTTCAAAGACAGTTTATTGGCTCTGGTCCCTCCCCTGCTATTGAGTTATAACAGCTGCCCCGGCCCTCCTATCACCAATGACCTCGTTTCTCTTTCCATCAGTCAACAAACAACATCAATGAGCAAGAATGTCACAAACTCAAGTGCAGGGTTAAGGATGCTTTGGAGGATGGGAATGGCCTCATATAGGTACGTCTTCGTTTGCATCCCTTTCACACAGCTGCCCCGGCCCTCCTATCACCGACGAACTCCTCTCTACCTCTCATTGTCATTCAACAAACAACATCAATGAGCAAGAACATCATAAGCTCAAGCAGCTCAAGCACAAGGTTAACAACAACACTTTGGAGGATGGGAATGGCCATCACTTAGGTACGTCTTCGTTTCACACAGCCGCCCCACCCTTCCTATCACTCACTAACAACATCTTTCTTTCGTTTGTCAGTCAACAAGCAACATCAATGAGCGAGAATGTCACGAGTTCAGGTGCAGGGTCAACGCCAACGCTTTGGAGGATGGGAATGGCCATCACTTAGGTATGTCCCCATTTCACACAGCTGCCCCACCCATCCTATCACTAACGACGTCTTTCTTTTGTCTGTCGGTCAACAAGCAACGTCAATGAGCAAGAACATCACAGGCTCAAGTGCAGGGTCAATGCCAACGCTTTGGAGGATGGGAATGGCCATCACTTAGGTACGTCCCCATTTCACACAGCTGCCCACCCTTCCTATCACTAACGACATCTTTCTTTCGTCTGTCAGTCAACAAGCAACGTCAATGAGCGAGAATGTCACGAGTTCAGGTGCAGGGTCAACGCCAACGCTTTGGAGGATGGGAATGGCCATCACTTAGGTACGTCCCCGTTTCACACAGCTGCCCCACCCGTCCTATCACTAACGACGTCTTTCTTTTGTCTGTTGGACAACAAGCAACGTCAATGAGCAAGAACGTCACAGGCTCAAGTGCAGGGTCAATGCCAACGCTTTGGAGGATGGGAATGGCCATCACTTAGGTACGTCCCCGTTTCACACAGCTGCCCACCCTTCCTATCACTAACGACGTCTTTCTTTCATCTGTCGGTCAACAAGCAACATCAATGAGCGAGAACGTCACGGGCTCAAGTGCAGGGTCAACACCAACGCTTTGGAGGATGGGAATGGCCATCACATGGGTACGTCTTCCTTCGAATCTATTTCATGCAGTTGCTGAGGCTTTCCTCAGCTAAAAAGTGTCTTATCAAAATTCTGTGGGTGATCCTTCTCAGGTGCCATCCAACACTCTTGCGTTACATTCAAGTGCGACTATATAAACTTTACAATATTCTGTAACTAGGTAGAATCACTGTCATCAATAATATCTATTATAGCCTTTGCCTTCCCTGTCCACTTCCCTTTATCCTTAAAAGCAGCTATTATATCATTGTAAGGAATAAGATCAGGAATATCACACCATGACCCAAGTACTGTAGCTGCTCGCATAGACTCATCCAAGAGAGAATGTCGCATTTTTGAGACTGTTAAACCACCTTTTGAAAACGCGCGTTCAACATCAGTTGAGGTTGCTGCCATGTATATTCAGCACCACAAAAATGAAAGTAGTGATTAATAACCCACCTGGAATGGAAAGGAAGTTGATAGCCATTTGTGCAAGTGGATGGCCTGTTGCCTTCATTGCTGTCCAGTATGTGATTGGATCAGTGTTGGTGACAGTGGGCGCATTAGACAGCCATTCATCCAGGGCGTCGACAGGTGTAAACTTGTCATGCAGTGCGCCAAAATATTTTGCCGAAAGGCTAGTCGGTTCCTAATTAAACGCAGAGTGAGCAATTGCCAATTACTCCTTGACATATATTTGAAATCTTACCTTTGATGTGACGCTTGATGCTGCTGTTGATGTCATAGATGTCATAGATAGCACTTCTGGCTTGTATGCTTGCCATTCCTGTCGCGCGAGGTCCTCTGCGGCCTTGATCCACTCATGTTTCCATCCTGCCTTGATGAAGTATGAAGTCTTGTGTCAAGGGTGAAGAACTAAGATGATTAGATAAGAAAAATAAGAAAGCAAATCTTGACTTACTCATAGCAACGTGAAATACCAAGGAATCATCAGTAAGCGCGTAATACTTACTCATTAGCAGTGACCCTCGAAGCGCGGCTCCCCAGACAGTTAGGTGGAGTGACTTATTATCAATGAAGTCATCCATTGCAGTAGTTAGAATGTCAACAATTGGGATGACATCATGTATAAGAGGGGTTTTGTTTTGAGAAATCTTCTTTGTCACGTCGATGAACAGATCTAAGAGAGGGTGCAGCTGCTCGAGTATCTTCCACTCTGCCTCTGACAACTGAAACCTCTTCAAGCGGATGCCACATACTTTGTTGTGCTCGCGCATTACAACGAGCAGTTGAAGCGCTGGCCGAAGTTGAAGCGCGCGGCTGATGAGTTCTGATGTGCTGTTCCATCGAGTAGCTACATCTTGTACCATAACTTTCAGTCTGATTTGGCTTCGCAAACAGCATTCTTCGAGATCTGCCTTGATGGTTGGGCTGTGGACTATCTTTGTTGCAAGCCGCCAAAGCTATGTAAAAAGCGATGTAAATAATCTGACAGTTCTGATTAATGATGTCACTGACCTTGAAGACTGAGAAGCGTCCTAAATTGACCTCCGCACAAGAAAGCGTTGGGATCCTGCCACTATAACCAACATCCTCTACGGCTTCCTGGATCATGGCCTCATCGCTTGCCTTGACCGCGGGGTCCACTTCGTCGTTGTCCAGTTGAAAATCTATATCTTCATTGTCCAGATTGTCCTCCTCAATGACGTCATTGACATCTATGTCTTTGAAGAGGTTGGCGTCATGCCCCTCATCGTGCTCATCCTCCAATGGCTTGGTCTGCTGGCTGAACTGTGAGAGGATGGCCTGTAAACAACCCAATCGAACTCATTAACACAAGACAGAAAGAATAACGAGTTGCGTCGCACCTTCATGACCAAGTTGAGGATGTGCACAAAGCACCGCACATGCATCGTCTGACCCTTGAAGCTTGGAACCAAGTCTTGAAGCTCGTCCACCATTGTATCGTTATTTGATGCATTATCACAGACAATGGCCAGTACCTAGTACAGTAGATAAATGCCTCTGTTTTCACAGTATATAACTTGAAACATACCTTATTGTGGATTCCATATTCATGCAGGCATTCTGAGACGCGTGCAGCGAGATAAACACCAGTATGGGCTTTTGGTGCTCTGTATAATGATTAGCAACTATATTATTTATATGACAACCAGTGATTAACTTACTTGATGAAATCCAGTATCATCGACGTCATCTTGCCCTCCCGAACCCAATGGATAGTAGTGCCAATGAATGAAATAACTTGAGGCGTTGTCCAGCCATCTATACCAATGTGTAGCATTCCTTCATAAGCCTGAGAGAAAGGTAAAGTTAGATGGCAAGACACTGAAAGCGTTGTAAACCTTACCTGTAGCATCTCCATCACCTTTATCTTGCTCATTCGGAAAATCTCCCTAACATCGCGGGATACACTGCTTGCGGAAGGGGTGACGCACTTGTTATTAAGGTCATAAAAGATCTCTAAAAGGTCTTGATCCTCAATGATTGAAAACGGCCGATTATGGCGCACGACCCAAAGTGCCACTTTCATTTGATGTGTAGCAGGATTGTACTTTGATCCTTGAGCAAATGCAGAGAATGCTTGACTCTGTGCTGTATTTTTCGGATTGCATTGGTCCACATGCCGCACCAGATTGCTAGTACTTTCATCATGTCGAGCTCGGGAGATGTATATTAAAGGGTGACTGAATGATTAGTATAATTAGTGCATCAGGCTTTAAATCGTGATGTAGACTTACTTGCAACAATGAAATGCATACCGCACGATGCCGCCTTTGGAAACAATCTTCAGCGCAGAGAAATGCTCATAGACTCTAGAGGTCCACATCACCATCTGTGCTTCTGTTCGGACATAAATCTCAACTCACATAAGATAAATGTACAACACTTACTGAGCACTTCTTCGTCAGATCTCTCGTCTGCCTTGTATCGTTTGTTGAATTTCTCGTGTTTGGTCAGTGCTGGTGGTGAAGATGCACGCGAAGATGGTGCAGCAGATGTACCGGGTTGTTCTGCACCTGAGTCTCCACCTTCAGAGGAAGCCACCCATAACCTTTGGCGCTTGCGTCGAGAGTGAACCATGGCATATGACTGTGAGATTGTGTTCGTCCAAAGAAGCAAGAGGCGGCTCCACAAGAGACAAGAGATAATGTATTGAAGACTTTTTCTGACTTGCTGCTGCTGGTTCTGTTTGACCTTGGGCTTGTTGTTGTAGAGAAATTGCTTAGTACTCAAGATAAGACAAAGAGAGAGAACGGCGCTTTGATTATGCTTCTGCTGGTTGGTCCTACTACAAGCGTTGTATGATGTACCTTTATATACTTAGAGAGGCCTAGTAGAATGTGTGCTAATGTGTTTTGAAGAGCGAAGCTGTGCAAGCAAGACAAAAGTGGATGAAACCAAGCAATAAGGATGAAACCGGATGTAAAGTAATGAACAGGCAAGCGGCCCGGAATGCATGCAGTCTAAAAGATGCTAAGTAAATTGCTTGTGCTATGCATCAATCGCATTTGTACCATATCAGAGGCTGTCCGGCACTTAAGTCAAATTAATGTCAGAGTCTATATTATTTTTATGAAGGAGTGTACCACAAGATTGATGAGCAGGGTGTAAATCGACCGACCGAAAGCCACCGGATCAGCGGATCAACGGGAGTGGCACTGGCACTACTGCCCGAGCGTGCTAACGACAATCCACACAAATGTTCTCTACATTCCCTTGTTACTCTATTTTGACCAACTAAACTGGAATGAGCATTACTTGTCTTATCTTTTACCTTATTTAGTTGATGTACTACATCACACAGCACTCGCTACTAAACTAGGCAGCTCATTTATCTTTTATTAGTTATCATTTTTGATTTTTGCATCCGCATGAAGGCAGCATTGTCAGTCTTTCATGCACGCAGATTCACTTATGATCTTTTTTTATTGATTTTCAGTACACATTTTCAGGGTGGTATTTAAATTGCACAGCTATATCTAGGGACAATGTAACTACTGTGAGGATAATGTAACTATTGTGAGGACAAAGGAGTCGACATGAGAGCCATAGTGTAAAATTTCTGAGGGAAAAACAACCCATCAACCCATTGGACCGACACGACCTAATCCAGTTCCTGCAGTCCAGGGAGGAAATGGGCTTGAAAAGCCCACGTGTCTTGCAGGAACCCCAGAAGGGATTCGACATGGTGTTTGTGGTTGAAGACCTGGGGCCAGGTGTGAGCTGAGGCAGGAAGTGTGGGGTGGAAGCGTTTGGTGTAGTCGGCCATGAAGGCGTGCCCGGTAGCAAGGCGCATGGCTGTCGAGGTAGTATGTCAGTTGAAAGGAGTGGGCCAGGGATTAGTTGCAGCAGACCAGAGTGGGTGGTTAGAACCATTGGGGGGGCGGGTGATGGAGAGTGTATGGGCTTTGTAATCGCGCCCGGAGGGGTGATCGGCAGTGGGAGTGGCACAAGCGCGGTCACGCAGCCATTCTTCGCGCCAATTGTCATATGCGCAAGGGCGAGAGGGAGCGCCACTTGAGTGAGGAGAGTCGCTCGTCAAGCGCACCCAAGGGGGTCGACACGCGGGCGTGGTTTGCGGACTTGGAAGCGATTGCGATCGCCTGGTAGGTCATCATCCCGGGACCCACATGAACGTGAGTCAGGTGTCTGGAAAGGAAGCAAGAAATTTAGTAAGGGAGCATTGGAATGATACAAAGTCACCCATGAATTGTTTGTGATCACGCGAGTGGAGGCGAGCTAGCACAGAAGAGGAGAAGGCAGTAAGGTAAATGTGAGAAGAAATAGAGAGCGCACGAAAGAAGTCACATCCAGCGCATGGTGCGCGCCAACCCAAATATCTCGACATCGGCCCATGTCACCCTGCTCCACAGCACCATTCCATCGTTTATTTCCCCGGGAGTCCATGATGGTGGAGGCAGATGCACCAACCACCTTGCTATCGCATCGGCCCACCTTGGAGAGGGCCACTGTGTTGTGGATAAGCACAGTGGAGGCACGTGGGAGCAGCAGGAGGTCAGCCAGTTCAGTCCTTTGAGTGAAAGGGGCACCATGCCTGCGAGGTGAATGACAAATGTTAGTCCTGTGATATTGAAAGCCTTTAGAAAGGTGAGTACATACCCAAAGCCACTCATCTCCATGTCTCGCATCCAGGTGCCGCCGTTGTCGATGTCCAAGTTGTCAAAAGTATCCTCCATAACACTGCACAGTCGATTGAGGTCTATCATTGTGTCTCACACGCTTTGATACCTGGTCCAGCACAGCACACCAGCACCACAGGCACCAAGGAAGGGCATGAAGAAGGTGACCCAACGGCTGGCACAGGTGCGCCTGTCTGGTCGTTGGTTGAGCCACGGTTTATCTTCCTTTGTCAGTTTTTCGGAAAGTAGCATGGATGGAAGTGGGGCCTTTGGAGGAAGGTCAGATGGGAGGTAAGAAGGAAAAGTATGAAGAGCGGTGTGAATGGGTCACATGAGAGGGAGGGACCATAGGGATGAGGGGGTCAAGGTCATGGTCTACCCAGGCGCCAGCTTTGGGTGGGCAGGCCAGGGGAGGTGTGCACGCGGCGATGGCACCGTAAGATTTACTTATGACAAAATAAAAGAGGGTTATAATAGAAATAGAGGATAATTAAAACTGGGATTAAGTGTGGCAAAAATAATTTAATAAATAATAATATCTGTGCGGGTATTCCACGAGTACCCGCCCGGGTACCTGGGGTGCCAAAATCAATACCCGGATCCGCACGAGTATGTTCCCATGGATCACCCAGATCCGCGAGTATCAATACCCGCGAGTTTTCCCACAGCTCTACTCAAAAAACTCGCGAGTTACCCAGACTCGTGCTATGCCCTAACTCTATTCCACTCCACATACATGGGCTCCGACCAAAGTGTGAAGCGCTTGGCATATTCGTCATCCTTTTCTCCATCCTCTGGCTTGGGAGTATTAAGGAATTCAGGGGCATCATGCATGATGTGCCTCTTCATCCCATTAATCCTCAACAGGGCAGTGAAAGACACTGACCACTGCTGCCAGTTGGAGCCATCAAGTTTATCGAACTTGAAAGTGGGGGGGAAGACAATAGAAGACATTGAGATGATTAAAAAAGGTTGATCCTGGTTCCAAGGAGCAGTTAGAACCAGTTGTCCAGGTCTCATTTAAGAGGGCCCGTCCATTCTGTGGCACTATGCTTCAGAACTTAAAAAAGTCCTGCCTCTGATGTGCAACTTCTAAGTAGTATAGTAGACTGTCTAGCACCATCTACAACAAGTCCTAAGCCCACATCAGGGGGACGTTGTGTAAATAGATGGGGAGTCATGTCATGGAGGAGCCAACCGCAAGTTCCACTAGAGACAAAGGGTATAGAGCCCTTCCTCTAGTGCTGGTGGTGGAGTCCATGATTAAGCCCTAGATGATTGGGGCCATGACTATAGTAGACTATTAGGTTTCCTCTGGTTGGGGCAAACCCCCAATGAAAGCAGCAGGTACTTCTGCCCAGAGACAAAACCCTCTAGCTACTGTGTAAATACTATAGTAGTTCAAGCCTACTTGTATCGAGCCCAAGCGTCATGGGAGTGACTACCCATGCCTTGTTCTAGACCCTAAACTCTACCAGCAGGTCACTAAACCTGGCTTATGGATCGAGCCAAGCATTGACTGAACCTATAGCTCCAAGCCTTCTGGGCAAGGGGCCTACTAAGACTATGGATGGGACGAAAACCCAGCTACAACTAAGAATACTATTTACTTAGAGCGCACATGAGGAACTTAAGGTGTTTCACCCGCTTAGGGTCCCTCATCACCTCTTGCAAGAATCCCCTGAGGGACTAGCCAGACAGATCAAGGTGGGCACATAAAGCGCACCACCTTGTGGACAGTTAAGGGCAAGAGACAGAAGAAATTGAAGCTCACTGTGACGGTGATTGGAAAAAGTGGTCTTGAAGCAGTGAGCTTGAAGAAAGGTTGGACTGATCAAATGAAAGAACAGATCAGTAAAGTGTGCCCAGGGCCCATAACCTGTCAAACAGGCATGAGGCGCAGCATACTGACTGTAAGTGTTAGCGGTTTAGGCTAGAAAGACAAGTTATACTTCAGAGGTGAAGAAAACTCTATTATACTATACTACACACCTAGAAAGACAAGTTATCTACATGAGACAGTTAGTCAAAGGTAAGGTAGCAAGTAAGAGACTGGGACTTACACTTCAGAGGTGAAGAAAACTCTGAAGTGTAGAGGATGAAACAGACACCCTTATATACCCAAGGGATGGTCTGTGCACACTGGGAATAAGTCCACAGGTGCCGGACAAAGTCCAAACAATAAACATGAGGGAGAAAAGCTATTGGCTATTACAGAAATCACATGTTACATCATGTATCAGACAGCTACTGCAGAGTGTGAGAAAGAAGGTAATAATGATAATGTAAAAAGTCTGAAACTCCGGTATCTAATCTAATCTATAAAGTAGCTAATCTAATCACCTGATGCCTGAAGCATCACCAAACATCTTCTGTGTTCAACATGACTTTGACTCATCCTGATTACCTCCAAAGGGCCTATTGACAGTCCTTTTCCTGACCCACCTGAAACACACTGAAGCACATGTTGTGCAGAATGTCTCACACCAGATGTAACATGGAGGGTGTAAAGCCTGGCTGCTGATAGGGAATTAAGTAAGTGTCTGGTTGTAGAGATAAAGAGATAAGGGTCAAGCATAGGTAAACAGGATATCAACAAGTACAAAGTGAATCATGGGGAGGGACCATGAGGAGGAACATAGGACAGTGATGTGATCAAGAAGGAAAGTCCAGGCAGCACAGAAGGATCTGCATCATGTAAATTAAAGAAAAATGGATTGCTAGGCAGGGGTTGTAACATATGGGGTGGGCTCAGGAGAAGTGAGGCATGTTAGGATGGGCATTGATAGCTGGGATCAATTGATCTAACTGAGTATCAGAACATCTGCCAAAACAATCAACAATGTATTGTTTGTCTCTGTATGTACATCACATGTGGAACAGGCATAGCACAGCTTGCTACATCACTGCTAGCTATCTCACCTTCATTAGACTTAGAGGCTTAGATGCAGTCAATAATGTGATAGCAACTGCTTTATCTATAGCAGATCTATGTACTATATTGGCCACTAGATTAAATGAATGTGTTATCAAGTTATCTCATTTAATGATATGATTTGATCACATGTCAGATCTTAGATGAGTGCATTTTGAATTGTGTTATCTACATGTGATTGTAATCATGTTGAACTGCTATCCCAGAACCTCTGTAACACTATCAACAGAATTTGCTGTTATTTACTTTACATCACATGATTCATCAAAGTGCTGAGCAAATTGCATTCACTGCTGTAGACAGGCCCATCCTTTTTCATGCACCCTGCAATGTTCATGCCTCCATTGGTATAGAAAATGTACTTAGCAAGAACCTCTTCACCATCTTGGGTCAGGATCATGAGGGGGAAAAACATTGACAAGTTGGGGTTGTTAGGGAAGAAGGAAAACTTGGGTGCCTCTTTGTTGTCATCCATGTCAAGGAGGTCATTGGGGTGTGGGTTCTCAGAGTGGGTGAAGTTGTCATTTGGGTTTGGAGATTGGTTTTTAACATGGTCTGCTGTTTCATAGTCAATAGGAGAGAGAGGTCAGGATGAAGGATGGGCAGTGGGGAAGGTGTTAATGGCAGTAGAGGGGTGGTTGTTCAGGGAAGCAAAAGACATTCCATGAGAGACTATTGTGTTCTGGGGTGAAAGCAGTAAGGAGAATGGGTTCAAGTCATCAGCTCTTTTATTTGTTCTTTGGCACCTGGGGATATTGTAAGTGGAATTCTTGGATTAATTCTGGTGCAAGGACATTCTCTGCAGGCTCCCATTGTTACAACCCTTACCGAGCAACCCCATTTTCTTCACCCTCCCTAACCCGGACCCTACCCTCCCACCTATGCTACACTTCATGATTATGTCTCCTTCCTGGGATCCATCATGTGCTCTGCTCCCCTCCCTGTGATCCTGTTTGTTTACATTTATATGCTTGACTTGTTATCTCCTTATCTCTATGACTGGACACTTACTTAATTCCCTATCAGAAGCTAGGCTTTACACCCTCCACTTTCATATATTTGGGCCCACTTGACTCCATGATTCTTATCTTATAGGCACCCACTGGATTATGTATATAAGTCTGCTGTAGCTACATTGTAGACCTCAGACTCGAATTATTGAATACATCAGTGTTTGTCTTCTGGACATCCCTTTGAAACCTTGACTCATTCATCTCAGTGCTTTCAGCACTCTTCCATTCAACAAGGACCTTGGGGAACAGCCCCCTTGACCTTGACTCATCCCTATTGACTCCAAGAAGCCCCATTGGCTTCTTATCTGAATACCATGTATAACACTGTCACACAAGTCATGTGGAATGTCCCACACTGGACGTAACATCAAGTTGAGTCTCTCACAGTGGCTTCCAGTCACAGTCAGACACTCTTCAGAGAAGAACTTATTGAATGCAGAGACAAGAATAATCTTTCACAGCAAGTACTTGGCTCTGCCACCTAGAAAGATTTTGAGTCTGAGTTTGGATACTACATCTATCACGACAGAAGATACCAACCGGTAGAATACGACAACGAGAAAAGAGTTTGGTATTGCATCTGATACTCAGACAGCCAACACTCTTGGGTCACTACAGGACCTGCCCCACCTGAATTTGGACTAGGCCCATGGAGAGAAAATCCCCTGGCCATTGTCATGGACTCTGAACCAGAAGAGTACATAGAAGAAAGTAGTGAAGAAGCACCGGTATTAGCATTGACTACAGCCCTGGTTGCACCTGAAGTTGTCATGATCAGAGCCCCTGCTTTGACAACTCCCCAGATATCCATATAATCCACCGATACCATCATCCTGTTTTACCAAAAGATGTCAACCATTGCTGCCCAACTCCCAGACCCAGCTCCCCCAGCTCCATCAATTGCACCACCAAACATCCCCCCCCCTTCAGGATGCTTGTCAGGAGTGCTGCCCCAAACATTCACAGGGGATTGCTTGCAAAGCAAAAAGTTTATGCTGGAGTTCACAACATTTAAAAACTTCAACCATGATGTCCCCCAAATAATAAACCCCTTCCAATGAGCCAATCTCTTCTTATCTCTGATTCAAGGGGAGGTGGTGGATGATTGGACCATGGAACAGCTGGAGTGGCTGAATGAACAAATTGAAAGTGGGCATTGTACCACTAGTGAAAATCTCTGGGAAACCATTGCCCAGCGATTTAAAGATGTCTTTACAGACAGGCAAGCCAAGCAGAAGGCTGCTCATGAACTGAAAACCCTGAAGATGGAGAAGGGAGAACTTGATGCCTATGTGGCAAAATTCAGAAGCCTGGCCAACAGAGCAGGATATGACACTGATGAAGAAGTGACCTTAGATCTCTTCTCACAAGGGCTGCCCAATCCCCTGGTCAAAAACATCATTCAGTTCCACCACCCTCAGGACTGGGATGGATGGGTTGATGCTGCTCACCAACAGCAGCAAGACTACCTCAACTTCCAAACACACTTTGGGGTCGATACCAAAAAAGGAAAGACTCGAGACCAGTGGAAAGCAGCCTTTGGGGTCAAACCAATACAAAGAGACCCAAACGCTATGGATACCTCAGCAGATAGGACCAAAGCTCAAGCCACACTTACAGAGGATGAGCAGCAGACATTGATGAAGGAGGGCAGATGTTTCCACTGCAAAGTGCAAGGACATATGTCCCACAACTGTCCCAAGAAAGGAGCACGTGTCACCAGTATGACCACCACGTCCACCACCCCTGTCCAAAACAACCCACCCACCATAGATAAGCAGACCAAAGAAGAAAAAGCCCAAGACATATGGGCAAATATGATGAAGGAAAGCAAGGAAGTGTGCACCATCCTGGTCGAAAAGGCATTTGCAAAGAAGGATTTTTGATAGGCTCAAACCCATTGGCCTGGGCAAGAGCGCTTCATGTTACATTTGTGTATACTAGTCATTTCAAATTGTTGAAAATACCAGTACATTTCAAGACTACACAGAAAACAGCTGATTGAGACATTCTGGTAGATTCAGGAGCCACCAACAACTTCATTAGCCCACAGCTGGTAAAAACTATGGGCTTAGGAATGCTGGCACTCCCCCAGGAAAAGAACATCTGGAATATTGACAGAACCGCCAACTGTGCAGGAAAGATCACTCATTACACTGATCTTAACGTTCAAGTGGGGGAAGTGATGAAAGTCATCCATTTCCTTATCACGAACTTAGGGGATGAGGATCTTGTCCTTGGATACCCATGGCTTGCCACATTTGAACCAAAGATCAACTGGGCAGATGCCACCATGGATAAAGACTCCTACCCAATCATTATTACCTCACTTGGGTATGACTACACCATCTGGCACCCAACAATCAGGAGAGCCAATGAGGAGGAGGAGGTGACAGTGGAGGATGCAGGATGATGTTATGTCACCAAAGCATCAGAACTGGTGCAGAAAGCATTACAAGGACAGACAGAAAAGACATTTGAAGAGGTAGTGCCAGAAGCATACCACCAGCATTGGAAGGTGTTTTCAGAAGAAGAGTCACAGCAATTCCCACCCACACACCCTTGGGATCATGCTTGTCACAGCCAGGTGCGTGCTGTGTCAAAGGTCAAGTAGTGGTTCAGATAACAAGTCAATGTCGAGGTTCCAAGGTCAAGACAAGGTCGATTCAAAGCCCTTCGAAGTCAAAGCGGGCGCGTGCGAGAGGCGAGTTCGAACAGAGACACTAAGTCTTGTCACAAGATACTGGGGTGAAGACTCCCAAGTCGCGTCTTGGAGAGCTCAAGTGGATTCAGTCAGTGAGTTCTGAACACCTGTATTGAATACAAGAGAACAGACTTAAAGTCTGTTCGTCTCAGAACTACATAGGTTAAATACAGTCCAGTCGCTATCAGAGATCAAGGTCTAGCCAGTAAGATAGGGTGATGTAGATATAGTAGAATGATATCATAACTATGTCATAGTGATCTCATGGCTACGTCAAACTACGTCATGTAAGTACAAAGGATGGGCTAGACCAAGACACAAACAAGCAACAGAGGGGTTGCGCCCTCTGTGATATACAGTCAGTTAACCTAGTTAGATAGATCAGCTGATACAGCCCATGCAGTCGTTCCAGACAGTCAAGACGAAAAGAAAGGAAAATCAAACTGTCACATCACCCCTCTGTTACAGTGGTGCTTGCCTCAAGCACACTCAGTCATCACCAGTGAGGTCTATGATACGAGGTGGGGCAATGCGAAGACGACGTCGACGAGGCAGATGGGAGCTGCCTATACCCCCAGCCTGGAGGACAGCACGCAGTTCTGGGTGGGGTGCAAAGTGAGAGGCAACTGCTGGCGTCATGCGAGGGTTGTTGGAGTATGCATAGGTTAAATAGGGATAGAGTCGATGATAAACATCACCACAAGACATAGCATGAACAGCAAGGCGGATATCCTGGTTGGCCCTCTCAGCCATTCGCCTCCAGTGTGCAAGGTTTCGGTGGGCTTCATCCAAACGCCGAGCACCATAACGGTAGCGAGACACCTCTGCCCAGGCCCCAGGGTCGTCCATGTCATCCAGAGCACCATTGACAATGGTGGTGAAGTTTTGATCAGCTTCAAAGAGTCGCTGTTGCATAGATGTGAGGATAGGATTGGGGCCGCGGTCAAAGCGTGGGTGTGGAGTGATGTAGAGGGGAATGTAGTATATTGGTTGATGAGCCCCCATAGTGAAGGCTATGCGTGGGTCAGGACGTCGATAATCATAGGCCAACCAACGAGCAACATTGATGCGACCAGCGTTGTCTGAGATGCGGTGATCGAAATAGTGGTGCGAATGTTCGTGATTGCGCATGAAGGGGAGAGGGGGTGGGTCATACTGAGCAGCATGTTCTTGTTCTTCTTCGAGCTCCTGTTGGGTCTGTTGTACTATGGCGTCATCAGGGAGTTGACCAGACTCGGGCTCCAGAGAAGTGGGTCGATAGGTCGTGGCAGGGTCAACGGTCGGGGAATCATCAGCCTCCAGTCGCGCTCTGACTTCCTGCAGCAAAGTCAGCACCCTAGAACGAATCTCCTGGTCTATCGTTTGGTCCTGCGAGGCCAGAGTGATTGCCTGAGTTATATTTTCTACTGGGATGTCAGTCATGGTGAAGGAAAAGTGAGAAGGTGGTGTGGAGTTGGCGGAAGTCGATTCTGGTGAAGGAGGGAGAGTGGGAGCGTCAGAAGGTCGTAAAAGGGCACCCAGAGTGGCCGCATCATTGGCAGCCGCAATAGTTCGATCCAGGAAAGCAATGTCGATGATGGGAACTGGTGGGGTGTCGGTCTGGGATGGCAAAGCGGGGCGGGACGTTGTCATTCTTGGGGTAGGTTTGAGAGATCGGCGTGGGGCAGAGAGACGAGTGAGGTTCTTGATACGAGCCAGAGTGGACACAACTTGTGGGACTAGAAAAGAAAACGCGAAAAGTCGATGAAAAACGCGAAAACCAACGAAAATCACCCCCCCCTTAAGGGAGGCGACGACCCTGGCGCCTAGATAACGAAGAATGGTACCTCGTGAGAAGGTCTGGGGCGTGACAGTCGTCCTTATCTACCCAAGAGTTTTCACTGGTCGGATAACCAACCCAGCTGACTAGATACTGAAGCTTCTTCTGACGTCCAAAGAACCGGTGAGCTAAGATGGCGGCAACTTCATATTGTTCTTCCTCGTTGACAAGGTCTGGCGGGGGACGTAAATAGTTGGGGCCATGAGCCGTTGTTTCACGATAAGGAGATAACAGGTTAGCATGGAATACATTGTGGATGTGCATGTGAGTGGGCAAGGACAAACGAAAAGCGAGAGGAGATATTTGTGCAGTAATTGTAAACGGGCCATAACGCCGAGGAGCGAGCTTGGTCGAGGGGAAGTATGTTTTTAAATGCTTTCCCTCGAGCCATACTTGCGCGCCGACGACGAAGTCGGGGTTGGGCGGTGGAACCGAAGCGGATGTTCGAAACGCACGCTCTGCGTGAGAGCGCGCAGTTTGTAAGTTCTGTAATCGTTCGTTGACCTGAGGGACGTGCGTCTCGTGTATTTGCGCATTCCAATCGAAAGTGACGCCGTGGAGAAGTTCATGTGGAGAGAGTTTTGTTCGATCGTGTGACCAGGTATTATGGACATACTCAGCTAAAGGGAGATAATCGGGCCACCGATATTGGTCATCGCCCAGCCAAAGGCGTAAGTATTGCTCTAGCCACAGGTTCATGCGCTCGCTAGCTCCGTCGGTTTGTGGGTGAAAGGCCGTCGATAGGTTTTGTTGAATTTGCAGAACATCAGCGAGCGCGCGGGTAAAATGGGAAGTGAAACAGGGGTCTCTGTCGGAAAGAATGCGCCTTGGGACTCCAAAGAATGGAAATAGATGTCTATAGTATAATATGGCGATTCCTTCACCAGTGATATCTTTAGAACATGGTATAAATTTTGCTGCTTTCGTACATCCTTGGTCGACGATCGTTAACACAGCATCGTACCGACCTGATGATGGGAGATCTGTAATGAGGTCCATAGCCACGTACTGGAATGGACCAGCGGTGGCGGGTACGTCCAAGGGATACGATGGTGTTTTCCCCACCAGTCGAGGTTTATTCTCCTGACATGTGGCGCATCCACGTATGTATTCGCGTACGAACGGCTTTAGATCCGGCCCTTCGTACTCTTGTTGGATCCTTCGTGTCGTTTTGTCAACGCCTGGATGTCCCGCCAGTAAGTGATCGTGATACCGCTGAAGAATTTCGCGGCGTTCGGAGAGCGTCCGGGGAAACGGGAGTTTGTCGTCAGTCACTGTCTTGATAAATAATTTATCGGGGAGGACTGTAACCTCTTGGTTGTCGTCCTCGCCATGATCTGCATCGGGTCGACGAGATAACATATCGGCAATGGTGTGTAATTTTCCTGGGACGTGCTCAAGCGAGAAATCAAAGTCTGCAAGCTCCTGGAGCCAACGAGCTTGTCTACGATTCAATTTTTGTGGTTCTTTAAAGTACTGAAGGTTATTGTGATCAGTACGAATTAGGACTTTATGTCTAGCACCCATGAGATATTGTCGCCAGGAGCGGAGTGCGACGATGACTGCAAACAACTCGCGATCATAGATATCCCAGTTCCTTTGTGTCGCATCCAGTGTTTTTGATAGATAAGCGATTGGGTGAAGGCGTCCTTCGGAATCCTCTTGACTGAGGGTGGCGCCCAGTGCGTATCCTGACGCGTCGGTATCTACGATGAAAGGTTTACCGAAGTCGGGTTGGGCTAAGACTGGCTGAGATGTGACTCGTCGTTTTAGAGTATCGAAAGCGTTTTGTTCTTCTGTCGTCCAGCGCCAAGTTTTCTTTATACTAGTCAGAGCGTTTAGTGGGGCTGCGATTTTACTGAATCCCTGAATGAATCGTCGATAGAACTGGCAGAACCCCAGAAAGGATCGGACCTCTTTGACATTTGTGGGCGTTTTCCAGGTGGCGACGCCTTCTACTTTTACAGGATCCATATGTACGCGGTCAGCCTCCAAAATGAGACCTAAGTATTCGATACGTGTTTGTTCAAATGAGCATTTCTCCGGTTTAAGATAGAGGTCCAAATTACTAAGTTTATTCAAGATGTGATGTACTTTTGCGCGATGATTGACCAGATCGTGATCAGTATGGATGAGGATATCATCCATGTAAACGGTGAACCAAGCCCTTCCGTTAGCGTCGCACTCGTCCAGTTCCTTTCGGAATTCAGCATTCATCATAGTTTGAAAGGTTGCTGGAGAGTTAGTCAACCCAAAGAACATCACATTTGGTTCAAAGAGACCGCGGTTCGTTTTGAATGCCGCCTTCCAGCGATCTTCTGGGACGATGCGTATATTGTTATAGCCCCAGCGTATGTCCATCTTTGTGAATAAGGTACTACCGCGGACGCGGTCTATTAATTCTGGGATCAGCGGAAGAGGATACGTATTACGGATCGTCCAGTCATTTAGCTTTCGATAATCTTGTACGGGTCGGAGCTTGCCGTCTTTCTTCTTAATGAAAAAGAAGGGGGACGCGTAGGGTGATTTCGACTCCTGAATATACCCCTTTTGTAAATGTTCCTCCAGAAATTTGTTTAATGCATCTTGCTCTCCTGGTCCGAGAGGGTAGATCTTGCAATCTAGAGTGGCTGGTGCATCGGGTTTTAATTCGATTCGATGATCCCAGGGGCGCGGCGCTGGGAAGCGCTGTGCCTCCTCGTTGCTAAAGACTTTGTGATGTTCATGATATTCAGGAGGTACGACCTGGTCCCACGATCTGTCTATTTTATCTTGCGCCTTGATGGCAAGTTCTTGTGCAATATTGAGACGTCGGATCCTGTCGCTAGGGAGGGCGAAGTGGATCTGTTGATTTAGTCGTCCGTTCTGCCAGTCGATTTGTGGATTTGTTGCAGCAAACCAAGGGTACCCTAGGATCATATCGTCAGTGCCGATGGATGCGATGTAGAAGCGATGCCGTTGGAGTCTGTCGTCAGTAGATACTAGTAGATCAACACATTGGGTGATTTTATTAGTGGCGTTAGGGGATCCATCTGCGTTTTGGAGTTGTTTTGGAATCGTCAAACGTTTAACTGGGAATCTGTTTCTGATAACCGTCCGATAACTGATGAAATTTTCCGTGGCTCCACTGTCCACAAGTGCTTGTATATGGGCCTCTTTTTTTGTCACTCCATGTAGGGGAACAGATATTTTCATTGCTCTGAGTGGTGATCTGAATACATGATGTGATACTAGTGCTCGAATGAAGGCCGCGCCATTCAAGCGATATAAAAATCCTCATCTCCTTTGAATTGATTCTGTAGCTCCAATCGTTGTTCATCAGTCATGGTCTTTAGCGCAGCCGCCAACGCGGGAATGCTAATTGCAGAGACGGAGGGTGCCGTGAGCGCTGGGGAGGGGCCTGCAGGCGCAGCGGGTACTGCTGCGGTTGTAGGTGTCACCTCCGAGATGGTGGCAGTTCGAGCCGGCGCGTTTGCACTAGATCTAGGTTTTTTGTTTGGGCAGTCACGAACTAGGTGACCTCGTCGGCCGCATTCAAAACAACGTCCTTCTTTCTTATATTGCTCCTTTTCTTCAGCAGTGACAGCCTTCTTTATAGTGTCTACATCCATGGCGTTAGGATCGCGTTTCCTGTAAAAGGTGAACTTGTTTCCACGCGGAGACGGATCTGTGTTCTTTTTCTTGCCAACGATGCCTCGGAGAAAGACCCAGTTAGCTTGGTGTCGTCTAGCTGAGTCAGTGGCCTCTTCTAGCGTTTGCGGCTGGTCCTGGGTCAGGATTGTGGTAGCGAGTCCAGTGGGTAGTCCGCGATAGAAGTACTGTCGCACACTGGCGTCATCCAGATGTAGCTCGGCCCGAACGGCTAGATCGCGGAACTCTGCGATATAATCATCAATGTTGCCATCTTTCATTTGTAACTTCTCGAGCGCTTGTAGCGCTCTTTGTCCGGCTGCTATGTCGGACCAGGCGGCAATGAAGGTCTGCCGGAAGACATCCCACGGCCGTTGAACTCTAATTCTATTTTGAGCGATGTCGACTAGCCAACTGGTCTGCTCTTCGACCCATCGATCGACTTTCGGTCCTCTCATCAACGCCAATACGTACGCTATGCGGCTCTGCTCATCTAGGATGGTGGCCGCATATTTGTTCAAAAACAAATGCAATTCAAGCTGAGCAAACCATCGTTTTGCCGTGGAGCGATCTCCCTCGAAGAAAGGTGGGGGTGCTCCCTCAATTCGTCCCGCTACTGGGATGTTTGGCGCTAACCCTGGTGCAGGACCGAGTGGGCCTCCTCCTGGTGGGCCTCCTCCTGGTGGGCCTCCTCCTGGTGGGCCTCCTCCTCCTCCTGGGCCACTTCCTCCACCTCCTGGTGGGCCACCTCCTGACAAGGTTTGTCCCGTTCCTGTAAATTGGGGAGGGATCGTCGTTTGGATGGACGCTCCGAAGGAAAGCCTTCGGGGTCGTCCCGGGGTTGTACTGACTGTGGTAGGGAATGCTGTCGTCATCGACGTCGTCGGGTTGCTCAGGAGTGAGGCTGTTGGTGGTAACGTGGGGAGCGCAATGGGTGTGAGGAAAGGTTCCTCAGGTAAGTTCAGTCCAGTTTCTTCGGGTGCTACGCGTACTGCTTCAATCTGACTCAAGTTATTAGGGTGTATGTGGTACCAAACGCCTCGGTACCAGTCAATGGCAAGATTGGTTTGTCGATACGGAACCCAGTAACCGCGGAAGGGAACGTCTTGTTCGCGCGCTTCAAGCCAACGCGCGGATCGCTTCAGATGCTGAGGAAGGTTGTCACTGGTCCTAGGAGGGAGTACAAAAGGAAATCGAATAGAAGTCGTGGTGTCGGGAGTCGGGGCAAGGGACGCGTCGTCGTCTCCTTGCGATTCGGGTGCGTTTCTCTGGTTTCTATGAAGTCTGTAAGTCTGTTCTAATGTCACAGCCAGGTGCGTGCTGTGTCAAAGGTCAAGTAGTGGTTCAGATAACAAGTCAATGTCGAGGTTCCAAGGTCAAGACAAGGTCGATTCAAAGCCCTTCGAAGTCAAAGCGGGCGCGTGCGAGAGGCGAGTTCGAACAGAGACACTAAGTCTTGTCACAAGATACTGGGGTGAAGACTCCCAAGTCGCGTCTTGGAGAGCTCAAGTGGATTCAGTCAGTGAGTTCTGAACACCTGTATTGAATACAAGAGAACAGACTTAAAGTCTGTTCGTCTCAGAACTACATAGGTTAAATACAGTCCAGTCGCTATCAGAGATCAAGGTCTAGCCAGTAAGATAGGGTGATGTAGATATAGTAGAATGATATCATAACTATGTCATAGTGATCTCATGGCTACGTCAAACTACGTCATGTAAGTACAAAGGATGGGCTAGACCAAGACACAAACAAGCAACAGAGGGGTTGCGCCCTCTGTGATATACAGTCAGTTAACCTAGTTAGATAGATCAGCTGATACAGCCCATGCAGTCGTTCCAGATAGTCAAGACGAAAAGAAAGGAAAATCAAACTGTCACAATGCTATTGACTTTGTACCAGACATACCTGCAGCAATAGATTGCAAAATCTATCCTCTGTCCCAACAGGAACAGGTTGCACTTACTACCTTCCTTGAAGAACAATTGGCAAAGGGATACATCTGACCATTGAAGTCACAATATGCCTCTCCCTTCTTCTTTATTAAGAAAAAGGATGGCAAACTTAGACCAGTCCAAGACTATCAACAGATTAATACCTACACTGTGAAGAATACCTATCCATTGCCCCTGATCTCTGAACTCATTGACACTATGAGAGACAAATCACTCTTCTCAAAGATGGACATACACTGGGGTTATAACAATGTCAGAATAAGAGAGGGGGATCAGGGCAAAGCTGCCTTTAAGACTAACCAAGGGTTGTTTGAACCCAATGTCATGTTCTTCAGCCTTACCAACTCGCCAGCCATGTTCCAGTCCATGATGAATCATATCTTCTGTGACCTCATCCTCACTGGCAAAGTGGTGGTATATATGGATGACATTCTAGTTGCAACTACAAACAACCTGGACCATCATTGGGAACAAGTACATCAAGTATTGGACATTCTACATGAACATGATTTATATCTCAAACCAGCCAAATGTTCCTTTGAACAATGAAGTGTCGAATACCTAGGAGTCATCCTTGAAGGAGGACAGGTACAAATGGACCTGATAAAAGTACAAGGAATCTGAGAATGGCCCACCCCCACATGTGTAAAGGATGTATGATCCTTCATTGGGTTCTGCAATTTCTATTGACGTTTTGTACAATGGTTTTCAGGCATTGCCCAGCCTCTGAATGGATTGTTGAAAAAGGATGTACCCTGGCATTGGGGAGTGGACCAACAATGAGCCTTCAAACAGATCCAAGACATTGTGGGGTCTGAACCTGTCCTCCTGCAACCAGATCTGCAAAAGCCATTTGAACTGGAAGTTGATGTGTCCCACTTTGCCAATGGAGCAGTACTAAACCAGAGGGATGTCACAGGAGCCCTGCATCCAGTAGCCTTCTACTCCAAAACCTTCTCCCCAGCTGAACAAAATTACAACATTTGGGATAGAGAGCTGTTAGCCATCATAAAAGCCCTATGCCATTGGCAACCTTATCTGGTGGGAACCCTCACAAAACCATCATCCATACAGACCACTCTAATCTGCTGTATTGGAAGGAGCCACATAAAATCAGTCAATGAGTGGCCCGGGAAGTGCTAGAACTGGAAGAGTACAACTTCACATTAAAGCACATTGCCGGAAGTCATAATGCATGTGCAGATGCTCTGTCATGATGATCTGACTTGAATAGCAGCAAGAAAGACAACGATGATACCGTGGTACTCCCCAAGGCAGTATTCGTGAAGACAGCAGTTGTCAGTCTTCACAAAATGGATCTGTGGGCTCAAGTGTCACAGAATATGGACCAACAACTATGCCAGTTGTGGGCAGATGCACATAATCTGAAGAAGAATAATGGCTTATGGTGGAAGGATGGGGATTGTCTCATTGTCACTGGTGGCAACAACATTAAGAGGGGGGTGATCCATTTTCACCATGATCTCCCCTCTGCAGGCCACCCCAGCATTGCTAACACATATGCCCTGGCCAAACAAGATTATTGGTGGCCAAACATGAAGAAGGACATGGAGAGCTACATGAAAGGATGTGCAGATTGTCAAGCCAACAAAGTAAACACACATCCACACCCACCAGCAATATTCCCAATCACTCCGACAACCTCGCTACCATTCCAAACCATTGCCATGGACTTCATTGTCAAACTGCCAAACTCCAAAGGTTTCAACTCCATCCTGACCATCACAGACCATGACTACTCCAAGGCAGCACTGTTCATACCCTGCAACAAGTCCATTACAGCCGAAGGGGTAGCCAAACTTTACCTGGACCACATCTACAGACACTATGGCCTACCTGAAAAGATCATCTCAGATCAGGACCCACACTTCACTTCAGCATTTGCCAGAGCCCTCTGTAAAACTCTGGACATAACCCAGAACATTTCAACAGCCTACCACCCACAGACTGATGGACAATTGGAAAGGACAAATCAATGGTTGGAGCAGTACCTTCAGTTCTGGTGCAATGGACAACAAGACAACTGGGCTGACTGGCTGGCAACAGCAGAGTTTGCACATAATTCTTAGCCCAATGGCACCACTAAAACCTCCCCATTCTCACTTATCATGGGATGGACACCGCGAACCACATGGAATAACAAACCCATGAACGTCCCATCAGCTGCGCAACGTATCAGCCAATGGGAAGAGATCAGGAAATCTGCCAATGAAAACCTGTTGAAGGCACAAAAGACCCTGTTGGAAAAACCCTCAAGTTTCACACCTTATCAAGTCAATGATCTCATATGGTTGGAAGGAAAGAATATTCACATGTCACATCCAACAGCCAAGTTAGCACCCCAACATCACAGACCCTTCATGATAACAAAGAAGCTGTCAGATGTGTCATACGAACTCGAACTTCCACCCACATGGAAAATTCATCTGGTCTTCCACACCCAACTTCTGACACCTTACAAAGAAACATCCCTACATGGGGAAAACTTCCCAAGACCCCCTCCTGAATTAGTCAATGGAGAAGCAGAATGGGAAGTGGAACAGATTCTAGACTCCTTATGTAAAGGCTGAGGGCACAAATTGCATTACCTAGTCAAGTGGAAGGGATTCCCAGACTCCAACAACTCATGGGAACTGGCCAGGAATATCTTTGCCCTGGTCCTTATCTCGGAGTTTCACAACCAACACCCAGAAGTGCCTAGAGACAGTTAAAAGGAATGGCTTTCAGACCCTGACCAAACCCCCCAGTACATGCTCTCCCAGCAACATTCTAACACCATACAATCCATCATGTCTTTTGTCACTGCCAATGCCACTGTCAATGCTTTCACCTCCTCCATCATAGTTGTCGAGAACTTCCCCGCTGCTCACCCTTCCACACATCCTTCCTCTCCTATTGATTTTGAAGCCACAGAGGTGCAGGTCAAGAACCAGTCTCCTAACCCCAACAACGACTTCAATCACTGTGAGGAGCCACACCCAAACAATCTATTGGGTATGGAGTTGGACAATGAAGTCCCTGAGTTCCCATTCTTCACAAACAACCCGAACTCGTCAATGTACTTCCCGCTTGAGATCACCATGGTGGATGGGACCACTGCCATAGCTAAGTACATCTTCTATACCAATGGAGGGATGGATGTCATGGGATGTATGAAGAAGAATGGCCCTGTCTATGGGGCACCAGTTTACTTGGAGGAAAGGCACACAGGCCACCTCCACCATACAATGAGTGATGAGCAGCTCAGGCATCTGGCTGCCAAGGACTCCTGAGCTTTCATGATCAATGAAGTAATGAATGACATGCGCCTTCTGCATCTCAAAGCTGAGGTAATGAGACTGTGGAAGAACCTGACATTGTGCACCATGCTCAACAGACAGTACCGGGAGTATGCAAAGCAGATGTCAAGGCTGACCAGTGGGATGTTCCAGGTGGAACAAGAGTTGACAGAGATCAGGAAGAGGTTAGAGAAGGGGGATGCATATCAGACCATCACAGAAAGGTACACCAACACCTATGCATGACCCCTCCCTCTGTGATCATTGGGGGCCACCCTGACATTGTTACCAAATCAATTCAAAATGCCATGCATGCATGAGAATCCTTGCGGAGAAACATGTTGGTGGTGTGACAGTAAGTACCATATCAGCTGGAACTGTCCCCTCAACCGCAAGTGGTGTTGCCACTGCTGCAGCAATTTACATTGGAGTCAGTTCTGTATTTTCCACCAAGTGGGAGTAGCCCCAATGATCATCAACCCATCAGGATGGTGTGGCAAGTGTCTCTGTCACAATGCGGGACACTGCAAGCTAGACTGCCCCATCCATGATCTGTGTCACCCATGTGGTCAGTGTGGCCCTTACGGGTTCCTCTGGACCCATCAATGCCCTCAAGAGTTGGAGGATGAGACCTTGGACGATCATAATGTAGCTGATGATTACTTGGAGTTGGTACAGGATGATGACAGTACGAGTCATTTCTAGCTGGGTCTGCTAGAACCAGAAGAGGGGGTGATGTTACAACCCTTACTGAGCAACCCCATTTTCTTCACCCTCCCTAACCTGGACCCTACCCTCCCACCTATGCTACACTTCATGATTACATCTCCTTCCTGGGATCCATCACATGCTCTGCTCCCCTCCCTGTGATCCTGTTTGTTTATGTTTATATGCTTGACTTGTTATCTCCTTATCTCTACGACCAGACACTTACTTAATTCCCTATCAGAAGCTAGGCTTTATGCCCTCTGCTTTCGTATATTCAGGCCCACTTGACTCCATGATTCTTATCTTATAGGCACCCACCAGATTACGTATATAAGTCCACTGTAGCTACATTGTAGACCTCAGACTTGACTTATTGAATACATCGGTGTTTGTCTTCTGGACATCCCTTTGAAACCTTGACTCATTCATCTCAGTGCTTTCAGCACTCTTCCATTCAACAAGGACCTTGGGGAACAGCCCCCTTGACCTTGACTCATCCCTATTGACTCCAAGAAGCCCCATTGGCTTCTTATCCAAATACCACATATAACACTGTCACACAAGTCATGTGGAACATCCCGCACCAGACATAACACCCATGAGCTGTCAGCCTCTGGAATCCCTTCCACTTGTTTAGGTAGTTCAGTTTGCACCTTCATCCTTTGATGGCAGAGTCAAGAATTCACTCCACTTCCCATTCTGCTTCTCCATCTACCAGATCTGGTGGGGGTCATGGGAAATTTTGCCCATGTAAGGCTGTTTCTTTGTATGGCATGAGAAGTATTGTGTTACACTCAGAGGGGTGTACACAGTCAAGTGCAGGCAGCTAGGTCACAGGGACAAGGTTGGGATGATCTTGGGTCAATGCAGAATGATAAGTCCAACAATGGAGTCAACCAAGGTCACAAGCACAGAGGCAAGTTCATGTGGTGAGATGCAAGGAAGGAGGTAAAGTCCACAAGGCTTCTGATAGACACAAAAGCTCAAGATGGGGAACCATCTGAGCAAGACTAGCTAAGGTATATATACATGCAGAGACTTAGCTGAGTCATCAGGTACTATCTTCTCATCTAGACACTTCATGGTTCTAGACATGTGACTATGGAACCGTCCATCAGAACCAATGCCACTGTCTTCCCACATCAACTAAGGTTCAGGACCCTACATACACAAGGCATCAAACCTTACAGTCATGTGATCCACTTCCATACCTCATGCTGCACTGTGAACCTAGCATGGTAGTGATTTCAGCCATCTAAGTGCCAAAATGTGAATTTCCTATTTAAGTGGCTGAATTCATGGTAGATGAATTTGGGATGAATTTCATCCCACATATTTAAGCCATTTTAGGGTATGGAATTCATTCATATTATTTTACAAAATCTTCATATGTTAATGGGATGAAATTTCATCTCACAAAAGAATGAAATATAGGGGGTGTTTTTAATCCAACAGGAAGGGATGAACTTCATCTGAAAGACAGGATGTTTTTGTATGCAAATTTCTGACATCTAGGGGATGTTTTTAATCTTAAAGGGGAGTATGAACTTCATCCAAAAGATGGGATATTTCTGCTTGTGATTTTCTGACATCTAGGGTGTAACAGGTGCTACTATCCTATGAAATACCACAGCCAATTGAGGGTGTGATGTAAATCTAATTAGTTATCAGTGGCTCACTCTCCTGAGTGCCCTGACACATCTTATTTACTAATGTGTGATTGTTTCTGCTGATCTGGCATTATCTTAAATACATACTAGACTACTTTAGACTATGCTATAATCAGATTATCAATTTGTATTATTCAAACAGAGCCCACATAGGACATGGGGGATCTGTGAATGAGTGGGGGTTGGTTTTTTCATCAGCTCTTCATACAAAACTGTTCCAATGTTTGGCCATCCTGAAGAGATTGACCTACCACACAATGAGAATGATTTCCAAAATTAGTAGAAATTGGTAGAGGATAGTGTAGCATCTATGCTTCAATTAGAGCCTATAATAACATCAATTGGATCTGTGGTGCATGATATATAAAATGTTTTGTGAGGCATTATCATTGGAATGGTTTTGTGGCCAACATGTGAGATGACAAAACCAGTATCTGGTGGTCATGCAAATGCATTGACAGTCATGTGACAATGTTTAATAAGTTAAACATACACCAAATAATCATCAACAACACTTGCTTCTTACCATGCATGCCCTCTCTGCTGCCAAAAGGACTCACATCATCTCCCTCCTCACTTCAGGCAAATCTGCCCATGAAGTGTCAACTATGACTGGCCATGGCACTGTTATCATCTCCAAATGTGTCATAAATACTGCCCTTACCATCCCAAGTCAAATGGAGGGAGACCAAGGAGGCTGACAGAGAGAAATGCTCAGCATGCTGTTTGCCTTATCTCCTCTGGCAGGGCAGACACAGATGTGGAAGTGACTAGAGCACTTCAGAAGTTGTTAATGGGTTCCTCTATCAACATACAATGCCTGTCTAGGGCATAGCATGAGTCTGGGTAACTTGCAAGTTTTTTGAGTAGAGCTGTGGGAAAACTCATGGGTATTGATACTCACAGATCCAGGTGATCTGTGGGAAAATACTTGTGCAGATCTGGGTATTGATTTTGGCACCCCAGGTACCTGGGTGGGTACTCATGGAATACCCGCACAGATATTATTATTTATTAAATTATTTTTGCCACACTTAATCCCAGTTTTAATTATCCTCTATTTCTATTATAACCCTCTTTTATTTTGTCATAAGTAAATCTTATGGTGCCATCACTGCATGCACACCTCCCCTGGCCTGCCCACCCAAAGCTGGTGCCTGGGTAGACCATGACCTTGACCCCCCTCATCCCTATGGTCCCTCCCTCTCATGTGACCCATTCACACTGCTCTTCATACTATTCCTTCTTACCCCCCATCTGACCTTCCTCCAAAGGCCCCACTTCCATCCATGCTACTTTCTGAAAAACTGACAAAGGAAGATAAACCATGGCTCAACCAATGACCAGACAGTTGCACCTGTGCCAGCTGTTGGGTCACCTTCTTCATGCCCTTCCTTGGTGCCTGTGGTGCTGGTGTGCTGTGCTGGACTGGGTATCAAAGTGCATGAGACACAATGATAGACCTCAATCAACTGTGCAGTGTTATGGAGGATACTTTTGACAACTTGGACATTGACAATGGCAGCACCTGGATGTGAGATGTGGAGATGAGTGGCTTTGGGTATGTACTCACCTTTCTAAAGGCTTTCAATATCACAGGACTAACATTTGTCATTCACCTCACAGGTGTGGTGCCCCTTTCACTTGAAAGACTGAACTGGCTGACCTCCTGCCACTCCCACATGCCTCCACCATCATGGACTCCTGGGGGGAATAAATGATGGAATGGTGCTGTGGAGCAGGGGTGACATGGGCCAATGTCAAGATGTTTTGGTTGGCACACACCATGTGCTGGATGTGACTTCTTTTGTGTGCTCTCTATTTCTTCTCACATTTACCTTACTGCCTTCTCCTCTTCTGTGCTAGCTCACCTCCACTCACATGATCACAAACAATTCATGGGTGACTTTGTATCATTCCAATGCTCCTTACTAATTTTCTTGCTTCCTTTCCAGACACCTGACTCATGTTCATGTGGGTCCCAGGGATGACAACCTACCAGGCAATCACGATCACTTCCAAGTCCACAAACCACACCTGTGTGTCAACCCCTTGGGTGCACTGATGAGTGACTCTCCTCACTCAAGTGGCACTCCTCTCACCCTTGTGCATATGACAATTGGTGTGAAGAATGGCTGTGTGACCATGCTTGTGCCACTCCCACTGCCGATCACCCCTCCAGGTGTGATTACAAAGCCCATACACTCTCCATCACCCGCCCCCCAATGGTTCTAACCACCAACTCTGGTCTGCTGCAACTAATCCCTGGCCCACTCCTTTCAACTGACATACTCCCTTGACAGCCATGTGCCTTGCTACTGGGCACACCTTCATGGCTGACTACACCAAATGCTTCCACCCACACTTCCTGCCTCAGCTCACACCTGGCCCCAGGTCTTCAACCACAAACACCATGTCAAATCCCTTCTGGGGTTCCTGCAAGACACACAGGCTTTCTTCAAGCCCAATTCCTCCTGTGAAACCAGATTAGGTTGCATCGGTCCAATGGGTTGATGGGTTGTTTTTCCCTCAGAAATTTTACACCATGGCTCTCATGTCAACTCCTTTGTCCTCACAATAGTTACATTGTCCTCACAGTAGTTACATTGTCCCTAGATATAGCTGCACATTTAATCCACCTGAAATGTGTACTGAAAATCAATAAAAAAAGATCATAAGTGAATCTGCATGCATGAAAGACTGACAATGCTGCCTTCATGTGGATGCAAAAATCAAAATGATAACTAACTTATAAAAGATAAATGAGCTGCCTAGTTTAGTAGTGAGTGCTGTGTGATGTAGTACATCAACTAAATAAGGTAAAGATAAGATAAGTAATGCTCATTCCAGTTTAGTTGGTCAAAACTGAAGTGAATGCTACACAAAGCAGTGTCCTTAAATATTAGATGAGAGTGTAATCATAGTTTGTAGAGTAATAGAGTAACAAGGAATGTGAGAACATTTGTGTGGATTGTTATTAGCACTCTAGGGCAGTAGTGCCAGTGCACTCCTGTGATCTACTGATCCAGTGGCTTTTGGTGTCAATTTACACCCTGCTCATATCTTGTGGTACACTCCTTCATAAAATAATATAGACTCTGACATTAATTTGACTAAGTGCCAGACAGCTCTGATATGGTACAAATGCATTGATGCATAGCACAAGCAATTTACTTAGCATCTTTTAGACTGCATGCATTCCAGGCTTGCTGTTCATTACTTTACATCCAGTTTCATCCTTATTGCTCGTTTCATCCACTTTTGTCTCTTGCACAGCTCACTCTTCAAAACACATTAGCACACATTCTACTAGGCTCTCTAAGTATATAAAGGTACATCATACAATGCTTGTAGTAGGACCAACCAGCAGAAGCAGAATCAAGGCCATTCTCTCTTTGTCTTATCTTGAGTACTAAGATTCTCTACAACAACAAGCCCAAGGTCAACAGAACCAGCAGCAGCAGTCAGAAAAGCTTCAATACATTATCTCTTGTCTCTTGTGGACGCACTCTTGCTTCTTTGGACGAACACAATCTCACAGTCATACGCCATGGTTCACTCTCGACGCAAGCGCCAAAGGTTATGGGTGGCTTCCTCTGAAGGTGGAGACTCAGGTGCAGAACAACCCGGTACATCTGCTGCACCATCTTCGCGTGCATCTTCACCACCAGCACTGACCAAACACGAGAAATTCAACAAACGATACAAGGCGACGAGAGATCTGACGAAGAAGTGCTCAGTAAGTGTTGTACATTTATCTTATGTGAGTTGAGATTTATGTCCGAACAGAAGCACAGATGGTGATGTGGACCTCTAGAGTCTACGAGCATTTCTCTGCGCCAAGATTGTTTCCAAAGGCGGCTCGTGCGGTATGCATTTCATTGTCGCAAGTAAGTCTACATCACGATTTAAAGCCTGATGCACTAATTATACTAATCATTCAGTCACCCTTTAATATACATCTCCCGAGCTCGACATGATGAAAGTACTAGCAATCTGGTGCGGCATGTGGACCGATGCGATCCGAAAAATACAGCACAGAGTCAAGCATTCTCTGCATTTGCTCAAGGATCAAAGTACAATCCTGCTACACATCGAATGAAAGTGGCGCTTTGGGTCGTGCCCATAATCGGCCGTTTTCAATCATTGAGGATCAAGACCTTTTAGAGATCTTTTATGACCTTAATAACAAGTGCGTCACCCCTTCCGCGAGCAGTGTATCCCGCGATGTTAGGGAGATTTTCCGAATGAGCAAGATAAAGGTGATGGAGATGCTACAGGTAAGGTTTACAACGCTTTCAGTGTCTTGCCATCTAACTTTACCTTTCTCTCAGGCTTATGAAGGAATGCTACACATCGGTATAGATGGCTGGACAACGCCTCAAGTTATTTCATTCATTGGCACTACTATCCATTGGGTTCGGGAGGGCAAGATGACGTCGATGATACTGGATTTCATCAAGTAAGTTAATCACTGGTTGTCATATAAATAATATAGTTGCTAATCATTATACAGAGCACCAAAAGCCCATACTGGTGTTTATCTCGCTGCACGCGTCTCAGAATGCCTGCATGAATATGGAATCCACAATAAGGTATGTTTCAAGTTATATACTGTGAAAACAGAGGCATTTATCTACTGTACTAGGTACTGGCCATTGTCTGTGATAATGCATCAAATAACGATACAATGGTGGACGAGCTTCAAGACTTGGTTCCAAGCTTCAAGGGTCAGACGATGCGCGTGCGGTGCTTTGCGCACATCCTCAACTTGGTCGTGAAGGTGCGACGCAACTCGTTATTCTTTCTGTCTTGTGTTAATGAGTTCGATTGGGTTGTTTACAGGCCATCCTCTCACAGTTCAGCCAGCAGACCAAGCCATTGGAGGATGAGCACGACGAGGGGCATGACGCCAACCTCTTCAAAGACATAGATGTCAATGACGTCATTGAGGAGGACAATCTGGACAACGAAGATATAGATTTTCAACTGGACAACGACGAAGTGGACCCCGTCAAGGCAAGCGATGAGGCCATGATCCAGGAAGCCGTAGAGGATGTTGGTTATAGTGGCAGGATCCCAACGCTTTCTTGCGCGGAGGTCAATTTAGGACGCTTCTCAGTCTTCAAGGTCAGTGACATCATTAATCAGAACTGTCAGATTATTTACATCGCTTTTTACATAGCTTCGGCGGCTTGCAACAAAGATAGTCCACAGCCCAACCATCAAGGCAGATCTCGAAGAATGCTGTTTGCGAAGCCAAATCAGACCGAAAGTTATGGTACAAGATGTAGCTACTCGATGGAACAGCACATCAGAACTCATCGGCCGCGCTTCAACTTCGGCCAGCGCTTCAACTGCTCGTTGTAATGCGCAGCACAACAAAGTACGTGGCGTCCGCTTGAAGAGGTTTCAGTTGTCAGAGGCAGAGTGGAAGATACTCGAGCAGCTGCACCCTCTCTTAGATCTGTTCATCGACGCGACAAAGAAGATTTCTCAAAACAAAACCCCTCTTATACATGATGTCATCCCAATTGTTGACATTCTAACTACTGCAATGGATGACTTCATTGATAATAAGTCACTCCACCTAACTGTCCGGGGAGCCGCGCTTCGAGGGTCACTGCTAATGAGTAAGTATTACGCTTACTGACGATTCCTTGGTATTTCGCGTTGCTATGAGTAAGTCAAGATTTGCTTTCTTATTTTTCTTATCTAATCATCTTAGTTCTTCACCCTCGACACAAGACTTCATACTTCATCAAGGCAGGATGGAAACATGAGTGGATCAAGGCCGCAGAGGACCTCGCGCGACAGGAATGGCAAGCATACAAGCCAGAAGTGCTATCTATGACATCTATGACATCAACAGCAGCATCAAGCGTCACATCAAAGGTAAGATTTCAAATATATGTCAAGGAGTAATTGGCAATTGCTCACTCTGCGTTTAATTAGGAACCGACTAGCCTTTCGGCAAAATATTTTGGCGCACTGCATGACAAGTTTACACCTGTCGACGCCCTGGATGAATGGCTGTCTAATGCCCCACTCCACTGTCACCAACACTGATCCGATCACATACTGGACAGCAATGAAGGCAACAGGCCATCCACTTGCACAAATGGCTATCAACTTCCTTTCCATTCCAGGTGGGTTATTAATCACTACTTTCATTTTTGTGGTGCTGAATATACATGGCAGCAACCTCAACTGATGTTGAACGCGCGTTTTCAAAAGGTGGTTTAACAGTCTCAAAAATGCGACATTCTCTCTTGGATGAGTCTATGCGAGCAGCTACAGTACTTGGGTCATGGTGTGATATTCCTGATCTTATTCCTTACAATGATATAATAGCTGCTTTTAAGGATAAAGGGAAGCGGACAGGGAAGGCAAAGGCTATAATAGATATTATTGATGACAGTGATTCTACCTAGTTACAGAATATTGTAAAGTTTATATAGTCGCACTTGAATGTAACGCAAGAGTGTTGGATGGCACCTGAGAAGGATCACCCACAGAATTTTGATAAGACACTTTTTAGCTGAGGAAAGCCTCAGCAACTGCATGAAATAGATTCGAAGGAAGACGTACCCATGTGATGGCCATTCCCATCCTCCAAAGCGTTGGCGTTGACCCTGCACTTGAGCCCGTGACGTTCTCGCTCATTGACGTTGCTTGTTGACCGACAGATGAAAGAAAGACGTCGTTAGTGATAGGAAGGGTGGGCAGCTGTGTGAAATGGGACGTACCTAAGTGATGGCCATTCCCATCCTCCAAAGCGTTGGCATTGACCCTGCACTTGAGCCCGTGACGTTCTTGCTCATTGACGTTGCTTGTTGACCACAGAAAAGAAAGACGTCGTTAGTGATAGGACGGGTGGGGCAGCTGTGTGAAACGGGGACGTACCTAAGTGATGGCCATTCCCATCCTCCAAAGCGTTGGCGTTGACCCTGCACCTGAACTCGTGACATTCTTGCTCATTGACGTTGCTTGTTGACTGACAGACGAAAGAAAGATCGTTAGTGATGATAGGAAGGGTGGGCAGCTGTGTGAAACGGACGTACCTAAGTGATGGCCATTCCCATCCTCCAAAGTGTTGTTGTTAACCTTGTGCTTGAGCTGCTTGAGCTTATGATGTTCTTGCTCATTGATGTTGTTTGTTGAATGACAATGAGAGGTAGAGAGGAGATTGTCAGTGATAGGAGGGCTGGGGCAGCTGTGTGAAAGGGATGCAAATGAAGACATACCTATATGAGGCCATTCCCATCCTCCATTCCCATCCTCCAAAGCATCCTTAACCCTGCACTTGAGTTTGTGACATTCTTGCTCATTGATGTTGTTTGTTGACTGATGGAAAGAGAAATGAGGTCATGGTGATAGGAGGGCCGGGGCAGCTGTTATAACTCAATAGCAGGGGAGGGACCAGAGCCAATAAACTGTCTTTGAAGGATCACCATTGTCATGGACATTCTATAGGCATTACTAGGAGAGATATCTGGGTTGAACTGCCTCTGAAGAAGAGCCAGAAAGTCATCGTCTGCTATCTGAGAGAAAGTGGAGGCCCAGAGTGGAAAAAAGGAGTAAGAGTACAAGTAAACCTGCAAGTACTCAGATCCACGCAAGTATAGGACTCACAGCTCGGGTGATCTGTGGGAACATACTTGCACAGATCTGAGTATGACATTTTCTTATCTAAATACCCACAAGTTTGGATCCAGGTAACTCATGAGTGCACTTGTGCTAGGCCCTATGCCTGTCCATCCTCCCATCAAATTTTCAAGCCATACCTGGCCTCTCCATATCATACACCCCATTCCATCATAAGTGCAATAGGCCACAAACCATTCTAATGACATTGCTACACAAAACATTTTATATATCATGCACCACTGACTCAATTGACATTAGTATAGGCTCTAATTGAAGCTTAGATGCTACACTATCATCTATCAATTTCTACTAATTTTGGAAATTATTCTCATTGTGTGGTAGGTCAATCTCTTCAGGATGGCCAAACATTGGAATGGTTTTGTGGGTTACTGTACTTTACAAGGCACCAATTTCACAACTATTTAAATGGCCTTCTTTGTGCACTCTTGCCTCAAGACAGAACATAAATTTAATTGCATTCAGCTACAGCCTGTGCTAGTAATCTACTTTGGTCGATAATGGACCACTTTCCACAGTCCTTAATGCACCCAACTACACATTTTATCTGATTGAGACCAACAAATTCTGTAGGCCCAAGTCTTTGTAGTAGTTGATCCCACATTGATTAGTGGCTGGCTCTGAAATTTTGACCTGACTGATGAATGCATAGATAAAAGAATCAGCCTTGATGTTATGTATAGGGGAGTGAGGGATATCAACAATGACAAAGCAAAGGATTTTCCAAAGAAATCTTGCAGATGAAACTCTGGTGTCTCTATGTGGTAGATGAGCAAATTTGTCAACAGCAAGTTGATACTGGAGTATGAGTAAGTTAATATGCACAAAAGTTTAGTGGAGGCTTACCTGGACAAATGACTTATCTTGACTGTCAGATCTGAGTGGAACAAAGTCATGAGCATGCATAACATCACCACCCTCCAGCTGGCATGCATGGCCATATTGGGCAAATTGAGTATTCTGGGGTATAAGCTCCTGAATGACTGATGCAGGCTTGTTAAAGCAAGTGGCTAGGGTGGCAATGAGCTTCATCCTCAGAGGAGTGGAGAGGGTTTCCATAGGTCCCTTGGGGGGAGTAAGAATAAATAATGGGTCTGGCTCACTATGATAAGCATTGGGCTCATCAACATGACTGAAGACTTACATGAAGGCAATTTGACATCTGTATCATGATGGACAGGAGGTGAGAGTCTAAGTTTTTCATGCAAGCCATAGAGGAGGGTTATGTGCATCAACTGTGCACAGGAGGTAACATACTTGTTGATGTTTGCATAGGGAAACTGTTGGCTCCTGACATTATGGAGGATGTCACCACAATGGTGCTCCATTGGAAATGCCCAATAAGCCCAGACTGGACCCATAGCCCTGATAGTTGGTGCAATTTGAAGCAGCACATGGACAGTGATGGGACAACAAGCTACACATAGTGGATCATGTTGGTAGTATAGACTGTTAATCTATCAGATGGCATCCTGTTGGCAACAAGAAACACATACCATTTGTACTTCTGTACCCAACTCTGGAAACCTCTCTCAAGGTCATTAACTTGATTTGGGTGATTTTGATTCAAGGCAGAGTGTTAGCAGTTGAACTAATTCCATGAAGTGTTTGTAGTACTGTGGACACACAAATCAGCCTCTGAGGAGAGTAGGGGCAATGTATAATGTCCAGATTGAATGAGTTTCAGCAATCATCTGCACTTTCTCTGATGCTATATTTGGAACCCTAGAGCCAAATGGTGCAGGCATAGTTTTTCCTGCATTGGCAGTGGCCTCTCCAATAGCCTCCCATACTGTGGCACCAACACATAGCCTTCATCATGATGGGAAATATCTTTAAACTTTCAGTCCAGAAGAGAATCAGGTTGGGAATGAGATTAGTCCATATGAGATGCATGAAGTTGTAAGGGAAGGACATGGGAAAAAGAGGGAGCTTAAGGTGCTGAGCAGTGGCAAACTTTGATGCCATACTTGGTTGCAAGGTCTTCATAATCTGTGTTGGTTGATGTGTACTGGACTTCCTTTGCTTGCTCCATGAATGTTGTGTGATCTCATAGTGGAAGTGCACATGGTTGTATTGCTCCTGTGAGCCTGGGAAGCCATCACAGCACAAAGGAACATAGTGCATTGTCACTTGTGAGGATGGAATGCAGACTCCTTTGATTGTAACATGCAGCATGGAGAGATTGCATTGTGGCCCTTCATGCACATAATCATTGAGATGGCTGGTATATCACCAAAGACAACAATCAGATATGCATGTAGGAGGAAGACATCCTTGGTGATTGCATCAAAAGCAGAAACACCAACCTCAAGCTGCAGAAGTTCCTGGACTAGGGGCCATAAAAATGAATCAAAATTGCAGGGTTTCTTTTGTCCAGGGATCACTCCAATTGAAATAATGTTGTGCTTGAGAAACCATCTTCAGGGGGAGGTTATAGTTGAATAGAATGATTGGCCATGACAGTCTTGGTATGGTGCTTGAAGGGACCAAAGCCATCTGCAGATAACCCAAGTGCAATGTCATGAGGATCAGAAAAGAACCATATTGGGAGCTCTTCATCACTGATTGTAATGAATGTCTCTCAGAGTGAATAATAATGAGTACCATCAAAGATGTCAGTTATTTTTGTTGGGTCAGTTTGTGTTTGGACTGGTACTGCATTTTCATTGCATAGGAAGTACTCACAAGTATTGCAGAGACAGGGAATAATGGGAAGATACTCATAAACTGCCTATGGTGTTGTCCCATCAGCTTTATAGTGGTCAGTGTTGCATTTGGGGCATTTCTTGAGGGTTTCATATGGGCAAGTTAGCAGACACATGAGGAGGGCAATAGTGATAGTGCACAGGCTGGAAACCAGAGAGAAACTGAATGTGTTTCTCTGTATTCTTCAGGGAGTCTATTGAAGAATGAGGGAAAGTGAAGCAAAAGTTTGTTGAACACTTTGTCAGTGAGGCATTCCTCAAGTGTGAGGGCATAGGCACAGAGGAGAGTCAGGTCACTCTCATCCAGGATATTGCCCTCTGTAAGGGCATCCATCAGACATCAGTAAGTTATGGCTCTGCACCTGGCATTTCATATTCACCTTCATCTTCCTGGAAGTCTTCATTGCTGTTGAAATCATCATCCTCCATGGCCCTGTCTTCTTGCATGACCTGATTTTCTTCTGTGACCTCATCTTCCTCATCACTCTCCTCAACAATAAACTGCCACACATGGTTCTTCCCCCATTGTTGTAAGCCAACTTGCTCAATACAATGAGCAATGCAATGGGAGCAGTGTAAGTTGGATAGACCATACTTGTCAGCATCACCACCAAGGGGTGGCACAAATGGTGGCAAGGGTAGGGATCAGCAAGGGTTTTCATACCCACATGGGTAAGCACCATGGGTTTGACAGGTATGGGTACAGGTATACAACTCCCAACTGCCAGAAACCCATACCTGCACAGCAGGTTTGGTGGGTATAAGTGGTCATTGGTCATTGACAAGATCAGCAGAAATGTAATGATAAAATACATCTGTAGCAACAAATACAAGATAAATTTGATGTATGCTACAGGGTTTCTGTAAATATATTATAAAAGTGTTATCAGTGATCCACTCTCTTGAAAATCATGATGCAACTGTTTTATTAACACACAATCAATTCTGCCAGTCTGGCACTATCTAAAATACACTCTAGACTACATTAGACTATTCTATAATCTAATTATCAATTTATTTTACTGAAAAAGGCCTGTGTGTATCTACAGGCTGCATAGAGCAGCAACTACATTGCATTGCATGGACCAGCATATTGGTCTGATCTCCTTCCTATTAAGGAACATTGACTTAACAATCACAGCTTTGATTTTCCATTGGTCTGACAAGATTGTGATCCACATAGATAACACAAAACAGAAACATGTTCACAAATTAATTAGATACATAGAATATACATCTAAGATCTGACATATGATCAAATTACATCATTAAATGAGATAACAAGATAACATGTTCATTTAATCTAGTAGCTGATATACATCTAAAGTACAAGCCTGCACCATGCCTGTTCCACAAAATGAAATAAAATAATAATGTAAATAAAGAATAAACTTAATCTTCTGAACATAAATCAGCAATTATTGAGGGATCCTGAGTAGCCACAAATGAACATGTTGTGTATCTCCTTGACTGGGATGGCCTGGGCTGGTTATCTGAAATGTGTGATGCAAAGCAAGAACTTGCACACATTTACACAGGTAACCTGTGGGTTACCCATACCTGTAGCAATGGGTATGGGTTGGGTACAGGTACCAATGAAGATACCCAGGGTTACCCCTGCTATTCACTAGGCAAGGGTGTTTGGGGAGGCCATTGTTGACTCCAGACAGTCCTGCCTTGCCCATCTGCAAGTCCAAAATTCCTTCTAGAATGACCTGCAATGAACAACCTTGATTGTTGACATTTCCTGTGTGGTCATTAGGTATTGCCTGTGATAGAGTTATGTGCAGGGTCCTCCACTAATGAAAGGGCTTGTCAAACAGGAGTATGGCATCAATGACCTGTTGCTTCAGGGAAGTGCAAGAGGATGTCTTTGTCCAGTCTTCTGTATCAAGGACTGGTTCTGGCAAGGATACTTGACATCAAAAGTGAAGAACCATGCCCAGCTCATGCCACCTTTCAGCTTTTGGGTGACTAACCTGCACAGTTACATGCACAGAGACACTTAGCAGTCATGCTGAGGAACAGACAAATGTTGATATTGTTCAGAATGTCGTCCTTGAGTATCCTCAGGTATCCAGCTAGAGTTGGCCACTTACATTTACAAAGCAACAAGTCCATGTCAAGCAGTACACCAGCAGATCCACACATAACCAACCAACTTGTCCATTTGCATCAGATCCATCAGGCATTGAGCACATGCCATGGATCAAATGGAAGTCATAGTCTGTAACATCAAGCATCCAATGAAGGGCTATCATGCAATTGTCAAGAATGTTCTGCCTCTGCAGGACACTTTAAGTGACTGGATGCAATTTGTCCAGCACTTTGACAAATCACATGATGTAAAGTAAACAACAGCAAATTCTGTTGAACCAAGATAGTGGTTCAGAGGTTCTGGGATAGTGTTTCAACATAATTATGATCACACATAGATAACACAAGTCAAAAACACATTCATTTAATCTAGTAGCCAGTATAGTACATAGATCTGCTATAGATAAAGCAGTTGCTATCACATTATTCTGCATCTAAGCTCTAAGTCTAATAAGGAGATAGCTAGTAGTGATGTAGTATCTAGTACAATTTGCACTATGTCTGTTCCATGAATTCAAGAACAAAGGGCAATTTATCACATTGGAGTCATGTATTTCAGTTTTGGGCATTTCAACAGCAGGAAACCATTTTTTTAGTACATAGAATAAAATATGCAAGCTGTATTATACATTACATGGAATGTAGAAGTAAATCATCATGAATCTAAGTTCTTACCTCGGATTTGATATCCCATGGTGTTCGTGAGGTCTGTGCAGCCTCACGATCACCAGCACGGGCCCAGGTGCGTGGTCATCATGTTCCTGTCTTCTCTAGATGTTGAACATCCTTTACCAGACGACTAGCATGGCTCCGATGTCCTGCGACACCATGCTGTTGATCCAGATTCGATTTTTGTGCGGAGTTGCGATCGGATAATCTTGGCTGCCTCAACAAGCTGTCTGCCCGTGACAAAGTGCATTAATCTTGATTCGTAGCTTTGATGGGAATGAGTAGCTGTTCTGATGATTGTTTGAGTCATTGACGTACTTCTTCCTCAAGATCACTCTCATCTCCATCATTGAGCAGTTCTTGTACCTCTTCCATGTCAAGTTTGGCCGACGATGACATTTCTTCAGTACTTGTCGACATCACACTCGCGGCGCTTGCCTAGCATCCCCTCAAGATCAAACTCTCTCCATTGGCCTTCCACCAGCATATCTGGATTTCCATCCAAATATGGTCATCTCCATCAGTGATACTGCCTTCATCTGGATCCAGGTGCTCAACCTCCATCCCTTCAATATTGGATACAAGAGCAGGGTGGCGATAAAGTGGCAAAAACGTGACGGACAACTTGATGCCAGAAGTGCATGGGGGGAGGCTGTACGATTGGACAAGGTGCTTACAGAGGTGCTGGCTGTGATACTTTTGCTGTCCACAATTGCATGTCCATGTAGTAACATCTGTGACATAGATATTGCTGATGGACGCTTCTGAGCTGTTTCCAAGACATCTTGAAGTACCTTTGATAAGTTGAAAGTGGCTTCGAGCGCCCAAACGATATGTGTCTTCAAGGACTTCTGCACGCAATGTACTCGGGTGTGATTTTAGTTATGATAATCCAACAAGGAGGTCAAGGCAAGGTGAAGCATGTGGTGCAGGTGATTGTGTTTTAACTGCCTCCAGAGGTTTTCAGTTCCCATGTTGTTGCCACCGAGATATATGGAGATGTCGAGCATGCCCAGAGTTTCCACTTTGGTAGCACATACCACACGGTCCAGAGGTATCCCCACACTTCCCGAAGTCCCCGTTGGTGACAGAAATGATACATCTCTATGATAGCGCGCTTGGATTTCTGTTGCACTGCATGGTCCCTCATTTGTTCAGAAAAAGCCGGATGCTGACAGAAGTGCTTTGTGAAGAGAAGGATCTGTTTTCTGTGGGGCACTGGGCAAAATACATATGTGATGTCCTTCACTTGTGTCTCACCCTCTTCAAAATCCCATTCTGGATCATCTTCGTCTGCCTCACCCAACTCAGAGCCTGGATCTGAATCAGAACCAAGCCATTCATCGAGCTTGTCTATAGATCACCCCCTCATCTGACAACCGTCAAGATCCACCTCAACCCCCTCATTACTTGATGGAGATGGATGGAGTCAGTGGTGGGTAGCGAGGATGGATGATATGGATATTGGGATGGGGGAATTCGGATGGTTAGCCGCTCCTTCGGAGGCATATTGAGCGTTTGTAGACTCCGTTTAGGCATACCAAAGTCGAGGAATTGCTTTCGTAGCAACATAATGTGTTCCAGGCTGTCGATTTTTGTCATAATGAATTTTAAAACGGCATGCGACACAAACCTTATCACTAGATTGATGAACCGGGATGAATGATTCGTCAATCCAGCTGAACTCAGCTTTTGCAACTTTGACATTATAGGGTGCTGGGGCATGTCGTAGGGTTGACAAGCGCATCTTGACTGCTGATGGCATGCCAATAGCAAATTTGATGCTTTGCATCTGGTATGACAGCAAGAAATGCATTTATTTCTGACCAATCCTTGTCTGTAAGTGTAAAAATAATCCACAAATTCCAATGATTGTTGATGTATGAAATGAAACGGCTGAGAAATAGTTCTTTGGCCCCGGTTCACCAATGTTTGACTGAATCAGGAGATATCCAAGGGTAACCCTGACCCGTAGATTTCACGAGAAGTGCAAAACTTCAAAACGCACTCCATTTGTGTTCCCTGGCCATTGTCAGGTCAGCTTCAAGTTGTTATTTGTAAATGGAAGACTCACATGCAGAATCTAACTGTAGTTCACGGAGACGCCCTCCCCATTGGCAAAGAATTTGGGTAGTGCAAATGCAATAACTGTGATGCCCTCATCCTCTTCAATGGGTATTGATTCCAGTGTACAGGCGATCTGGTGATGGCATTTTAAACTCTTCAAGAAGCAGCCGTGCTGACTGGACTTCATCCTCATCCCTTTTCCAGGTACGACTGGACATTCGTGACCATAATTGATAGATGGATTTGTGCATGAAGGACGGCTTTGGATGCTTCTTCAGAATCTCAGTCCAGAGCTTATTATAAGTGTGATATTTTGTAGACAAGACCCAATGATGTTTACTTACCTGTGTTGGGGTTAATTTGAGGTTAATTTGGATGTATCACTCAACTTCTTCTGGGATATCAATAGGCCAATATGGGACATGATCTTCACAGTGTGTTAATTTAATGAAGACAACATTAGAATGGTCAGATAAGGTTATATGTATCCAACCAGAGCAGTCAAAGGTTTCCATTGATTCTTTATCACGATTTTTGACACCTTCTTGGTGGCTCTTTGATGGGCATGCTGCCATCAGTATTTTGGGCACAATTGTATATGTTGATGTGCCCGCAGATCGTTTGTGGTCATATTTACTCTGGTAACTGACATGAAGAGATTCATAATTTTGTAATGAAAAGAAAGAAGTGTTACACACAGGAACCGATAACTCATCACTTCCCACATCAGATTGACAATGGCATCTGCACACTCCCTCCTAACAGTGTAACCCACTAAATCCTTGATATTCACATTTGCTTCGACCTTGATCACATCTTTCTGCCTTCCCAGGAAAGTCAAAATTCATTTAGTGGCAAGACAGATAAGCTTTCATCTGACACATCCTGAACCCCATTAGTTTCAAGTTCTGAACCTTCTCCAAGTTCTTCTTGGCCTGTCTATTGCCTTTTGCCTTTATTGCAGAGAGAACATGTTGCGCTTTAAAACATTTGCCTTCAGTGGAAATTTTTGGACCTAGGGACTTCTTGCATTTTGCACACTTCTTTGACTCTGCCATCTCTAGATAGCTATGAGGTGGGCTTGGGAGAAGTGAGGCCGTTAGGATGGGTGTTGATAGCTGGGATCAATTGATCTAACCAAGTATCGGAATGTCTGCCAAAACAATCAACAATGTATTGTTTGTCTCTATGTACATCATGTGTGGAACAGGCACAGTGCAGCTTGCTACATCACTGCTAGCTATCTCACCTTGATTAGACTTGAGGCTTAGCTGTAGTCAATAATGCGATAGCAACTGCTTTATCTATAGCAGATCTATGTACTATATTGGCTACGTTTAAATGAATGCATTATTGAGTTATCTCATCTAATGATGATTTGATCACATGTCAGATCTTAGATGAACACATTTTTGACTTGTGTTATCTATGCATGATTGTAATTATGTTGAACTGCTATCCGGACCTCTGAACCACTATCTTGGTTCAACAGAATTTGCTGTTGTTTACTTTAAATCACATGATTCGTCAAAGTGCTGGATGAATTGCATTCACTCTTTAAGTGGCTTCAGAATAACTGCTCATTTCACCCACATTAACTCAGCCCATCCATTCAAAACTGAGGTTTTGGGCTATGATAATGTTGTGGAAGTATCATATGTTACTCTATTTCTGTCAGTGGGCATTGTGACTAATTTCCTTCAAGTTCTGGTCTCCAGTCACATGACTTTGCCCTGCTTTTGTTCAAACCTCTTCTGAGTCATCCCACCAGACCATCCTCTTTCTTTGTCTCATACTCTTGCTTTCTTCCCCACTTTGAATGTTTATGTTGAAGACCAGGTTCACTAAGTGATGTTCTCCTGAATTTCCAATATTAGTGTCATTACAACTTATCAAGTATCTTTGCATACCTTTCATTCTGATGGTTGGATAATGCTGACATCTACTTCCCCATCAGGGACTGGGACTGGGCCAGGTTCTCTGGCATTAATGTTTCAACTTTCATTTGCCTGCAGTCAAACCAGTGCTTACCATTTACCTCCAAGATGTTGGAGACTTCAGGATAATCAACCCATGCTCTATTTTCTGGTAGGCCAAGTTGATTCTCTGGTGAATAATGTTCAAGCTCTGTGTCTGGTTCTGTCAGGCTTTCCTCAACATTGGAGTGCTGTTGCTGATGCTAATAATACTTTGGGCATGATTGTGAATAGCAGGGTGAACATGGGAGGATTTTGGTTTGTGGTCATTCAAATGTGCTGTGGATTTCCTGACTTGTAACCCACTTTATATATTGCAGGTTTTTTTAGTCTACCCAGCAACTGCCTACCCAAAGTTCAAGATCTGGAATGCTGCAGAGCAATGTAAGGTCTTCCTGTGTCTTTATATGATAAAGCATCCCACTGAATGTGTTAATTGCATCCCTGTCTTTGCAGTTCCTCTCACTCCCAACACACAAGCTCCAGCCTTGAGCAATGAGCCACCCTGTATGTCAAGTGTAGTCTATGTAAAATGTGCCCTCCTGAATGTGCTAATTGTATCCTACACCAGAAGACTTATCTTGTGGTTCACCTCCACAACTGTACATACCAGTCCTCATGGCAAAATCCACAGCACATAAGAAATCCAAGCAAGGTGGCAAGGCAAAGTTGGCATTGATCTCTCTTGGAAAGAAAGCACAAGGTTAGTACTTCCCTATTTTGCATTGAGATGTTATTGCTTATTGTGTTGCACTTAATCAGGAACACCAGCAAAAGTCTTTGAGGCTTGGTTGAAGAAACTAAGAGGTGCAAACACTGTTTCTCTCCTTCATACATTCCTGACACCATCATCAGCTGAGAATAATGTCTTGCACAAGGCTGCAGCTGCTAAAGAGAATACTGCAATGATGTACCACAGCCACCAAGTGGAAGCAGTGTCACTAGCAGCAGATTCAACTTACAAACTGCAATGCACCTTGAGGACAATAGCAACCTGTACACTGCCCTTTGCATAAGTTGATCCATTATGCACATGGTCTTGCTGAGGATTAGCAGCATTGTGTCCAGGACTTAACTGCCACAGCTGGGCTTGACTGTTCTGTTACATGGCACTGCCAACCAAAGCCAGTCTGATTATTGCCAAAATCATTGCAATGGTAAGTTCTTATCTTCTCATCTTTCTCATTTTTAGATGGATCTCCTAGGCTCAAGAGCACCATCACTACTTCAAGCAATTCTGACATGGCTGGGCAATTGAAGAATTTATCAAGTCCAGCCTCAAGAACAAGCATGCCTATGCCCATAAATGTGGATATTTTGCTGAAATAACAAACCTGGGTGATGTCGCAAGTGATAGGGACAAGGATGAAGAGGATGATAATGACAAGGATGATGAGGACAGGGAGGATGATGATGACAAGGATGATGGACTTGAAGGTAATGGGGGTAGCTCAGATACAGGCAATGCATGAAACATTATGACATTTTTCTGTGTTAGTATGGCCTGAATTTTGGCCAATAACAATGTTTTTGAAAAGTCCATGAAGGGATGGTTATCATCCCAGTGTTCAGCATGTATTCTTGTCCATAACAGTTGAAAATTTACTACTAGCAGTATGAAACCTGATGATGAAACTATTACACAAAGTAGATAAAGTTTCCACTCCAAAGAACCCTGGAAAGTTGATGAAATTCAACCCATGTAGAGGAGTGTTATTTTTGCCCATATAAAGATGAAAACCATCCCATCAGACAAATTTGGCATGGGATGAACTTGGGTCAAACTTCAGCAGGAATTCATCCAACTGACTCATACCTTACATGTAGTAAAAAACCACCTTTTCACTCCTCTTTGGAGTAGATTTTCATTCCAACTCTGGATGAAACTTATTCCATTCTGGGGCTTATCAATACACAAAAACTATATCATAAATTTATCATTTTACACTATTTAAGGGTATGAAATGTGGGATGGTTTTCCTACCCTGTAGGTCTCATAGTGCTGTTCTTCTGAGCTTCTGCATGGGACATCATGAACAAGCTGGGAACTAGTCCCCTCAGGGGAGACCAAATGCTTTGTGGATGTTGTTCTTGCTGTGTCCCCATGTCTTGCTGTAGGATGCTGGGTAGTTTGTGACATTGCATGGAAGACAGGGTGAATCTTCCATGTCACTGGGAGTTCTAGTTCATATGTCACTGTTGACAGCTTCTGTTTGATGTGGAAGGGTCCATGACATCAGGGTGCTAGTTTTGCAGTGGGGTGTGATGTGTGGATATTACATCCATCAAGCCACACCTAATCTCTGATGTCATAAGGGATGAACCTTGTTGGCTTCACTGTCAGTGGCCATTGCACCTTCAAAAGGCTCTCATTGGCTGATTTCTGTGCTTTTTCCAATTAGTTGATACATTGTGTAACAGATGGGACATTTGTGGGCTTCTAGGTTCAAGAGTGCATGGGACCCTGTCTGAGATGATCTTCTGTGGTAAGCCATAGTGGTGGTGGATATGGTCATGGTACAGCTTTGCAATGCCTTCTGCTGAGATTGCCTCAAAAATGTATGAAGATTGTGGCCTTGGAACAGTCATGGTCCATGACTATCAGGACAGAGTCAAAACTATGAGAATTTGGCAACTTGATGATGAAGTCCATTGCA